>CM032885.1:23793258-24393258 GCA_019176425.1 Megalops atlanticus | reverse complement strand
TCATTTCTGTAGCCATATAACTACAGCCAAAACATCTGAAATTCATGAAATATTCCATAGACAAGCAGGTGGCAATTCCATGATTCTTTCGTATATGCAGTAGCTTTTTTTATGCAAGTTAATTCAATTAATATCTAGTTACACCATGAAGGTCATGGAGCACTGAATCACTGAATTTACTGGGAAATAATCAAGATACCCCAGTATGGCTAATTATACATTTTATGAGTATGCATTCTGCTGCTTAAATATTTACATCATACTCATAGTCCAGAATTATCGTCCTAAATTCAGAGGATTAGTGCCATAGTTTTTGCCACAATAGGTACAATAGAGAAATACACGTAATATAGCTGACATTTTCAAATGCACTTTTAAAACACAGTCAGAGTGGGACAGACTATGGTATATTAATTGGCACAGTGAGCCTGCAGGGTACTGCAAGTCAAAAGGGTCTGTTTTGCTTCTGCCCTACTAAAAGAGTATGTTTGGCAAATATGGTCTGTGTGTTGTGTCTACAATTGCCGGGACACTCACGTGATTGACTCCCTGGATGATAGTGCTGGGGCTGGAGCTAGCTGTGGTGCTGGAGCTGGACTTGGGCTGCTGGCCGTCCAGGGGGCCGTCTCCCTCCAAGGCCTGGCTGGTGGCCTCCACCCTGTACTCCTGGAAGTCCTGAAACTCCACCTCACTGGCATCCCCCAGTGCTGCGTGAGTCGGTGGATCCACGTCTGGGACGCAAAAACACAAATGTGATTGGTCAGCCAAGGTTTCATGAAAGAGGTCATGTTAACGTAATTTTTTTTGTACTGGTATTGTGAAAAAAGTTTCAGCAGTTCTGTTTGTCTTCTATATGATGGGAATCTGATGATGAACCAGGCTTTCACTGGTAATCATTGTTTAGAAATTGTAACATGTTAACTATAAGGTCTTCAAAATTAGCACAAAAATTAAATGGAAAGAGTAATTTAACATTCTAAGGACCATGATCTCCTCCCCAGCAACAGGTTGCTTGGCACAGGAGTTCAAGGCTGCAAAGAGAGCTTGTTGCTACTCACTTGGTGTGTCTCCTTGGATGTCACATTTCATCATTTCACTGACAAAGTCCCCCAGTGAAGAGTATGAGGAACTGGAGTCATCGTAGTCCACACTGTCACTGCCACTAAAGAAAAAGACACTTTGTCACAATTTGTGTAGGTAATAACTGAACCACTCACTTCCCCTGTGGCTCTGTAGCTCTGTGCACAGACCACCTACAAACTCACCTCACGTACCAACCAGTAACTAAATCTGAAACCTTCCCATCCAAAAGAAATGTGTCATTATGCACAATGGATAATAAACTGAGTCTACAACTGCAGTTAAATTTTGTCCATTCCAGATTTGGTTCCATTTAACACACCTGCTCTAAGCAGACTGCCGTAAACATGTGGACAAGATAGGTCCATGACCATGAGTAGTTTAGCTAGTGACCTAGCTCTGTGACTTTGAGCAAAAGGCTGCCAGACAATTCACAGTGTGAAAAGGGAAGATTATGCCCGAGCTCCTGAGAGTGTGCTTAAACCATAAACAGAGGTATGACCTATATGCATGACCTCCCTGGCAGCAGAGGGCCCAGTGTCACTCTCGTGGACATAATTTCACATGGCTGATGTGACATTTTTCTCATAACTGTACTGATCTGCCACATGATATTGTTCCAATGACACAAAATGTATACAAATTCATTTCTGACATTGGAAGCTATTCTGTATTAGTAATAAAAACAGACATTTTGTAACCGATTACACAGCCTTGCTGCAGCAGGTTTTGAACCTACCCTCAGGACCAGGGCCCAGTAGTCAAATAATTGCAACACCCCAAGCCCAACTTTGACTGCTCCTCTAAAGTCAGCATTTAAATGTAAAATGAAAGTGAGGCCACGTGTGGGCCAGCATGAAGAGCCCAGACGAACCTGTCGTCAGTAGGGTCGGAGTCCTCGTCCCGGTCGTTGTCCATTTCCAGAGGCGCGCTCATGGCCTCCGCCAGCTGGGAGTTGCCATCGTACACCCGGTAGTAGATGGGCTGAAGCTGGTGGGCGTACCACTTGGGCTTGTCTCCAATCAAGGAGGGGTCATATACATCTGTGGTGGCGGGGGGCGAGGGAGGGTCTCAGTCACACATCAACATCCTCACCAAGCACAGAAACATCTGTGTTCCACAGTGTGTTGCATCCATGTGTTTGTGTCTGCGCGTAAACCCTCTCTTAAAACTCTTCAGCTTATGCAGCTGCTAAATACTTAATTAGCTGCCATCTGTTAGCCTTGAGTTCTTTCAATAATCAGCATGCCACCGCTCCTGTAGCATTAATGGTTATTTCAAGTTTAAATCAATCCATGCTAGCGATTCTCATTAAAAGTTCAGATACTGTAGATTTTACTTAAGAAAATAGGGTGTTTTTTTAATACCTTATGTTGTTTAAAAATTGCTTACTGTATTTTATAATCAGTATTTTATTTGTCATTTCCTAAAACTGTAAAGGCCTCAGTCAAGTTCTGCAGATGAATTGTTTGTGTGTATTTTGATGAGTTGCATACATTTATATTCGTGTGTGTGTGTGTGTGTGTGTGTGTGTGTGTGTGTGTGTGTGTGTGTGTGTGTGTGTGTGTGTGTGTGTGAGAGCACGCATGCGTACTGAATCAAAGGTGGCAGACTTACTATTATGGATCCTCTGGAAGGCCAGATTGCTGGGATTCAGGGACCACTCGCCAAAGTACTCCACCGCCTGTGTGTGTGACAGCTTTTCTGCAAACCCTGTCCGCTTGGGTCGGGACGCCAGGAAGGAGGTGGCCTGGAAGGCCACAACGGGCCGGGGGAAGAGCCGCAGGGTGCGCGTGTGCATTTGGAAGCCCTGCAGCACGTTGGGGGAGTTGAAGAACCTTACCATGGCAACCCTGCACAATATGGAAGAGAGGAAAGTTGGACAGTCAGAAAATTTGTGCAGTTTAGATTTCATTTTTAACATTAAGCTTCTTTAAACCGAGTCATCCTAATTCATATTATCTGATTACGGCACTACCCAGAAATTAAAAGATGTATCTCTGCTTCGTTTATGTCATTTTTTGTCCTTGTCTTTCTTTTTTTATCTCATACAATGCAAACTGTGTGTGTTGACTGAATAATTCATAAAATAGGTTTTAAGTAAATCTCCAGCAGTCGGCACTGAATGCCAATCCAAAATTAACTGATCATTTAATCCATGCGATAACACTGACGTCCTTATTCCACGCTTCACGTTCAGACTGTATAAGACCACTTCTATGTCAATGAAAAATTCCCCCAACTTTGTTGCCTTAGAGACACAGCCCATGAATCTGTTTTCATTCTATCTGGACAACATTTCTGTTCGATCATGCTTACTCGCTGACACTCCTCACTGATTAAACCTTTGTCAGACACCTGAATGAACGTCCTTGCATTACTGCACAAGTAGTGCTGGCTGACAACTTTAACATTTTCTGTTTCAATGTGTCTTGAAGTAGTCATGTGACCCTGGAGGTGGCTCCTATGAACACTAAGGACTAAGGCTAAAGATTCAATTGCTGGAGATTACAGAGGAAAACATCAGGGGACATTTGTTAGGTGTACTTGGAACTGCATGACCAAGGAGTAGTCAGAAAGAGAGTACTCAGGACTCAAATTTTCTAGAGCTTCAGATTGAGGCTGACTAAACTTATTAAGTCTGTCAAAGTCAATGATTCATTAGATGCTTGTTAATTTTGTTCCAGTTTCTTAAGTTTATTACTTATTTACTCATTTATTGCATCAGTTCAGTTCTGATATGTGTGAAGCGGAAACCCAGAGTGGAAGTTCTGCCTTGCCTTGTGGCTACATCCACAGAGTCTACATCGTTCCCATAGATGAGAGGGTTGAACTCTGTTGAGGGGGTGCAGGCGTTGTCCCGGCCGGTGAGCAGGGGGATCTCCTGGCCCTCGTGGAACTTCTCCAGGTTGAGGATGGGCTGGGTGTTGAGGCTCATGCTTGCTAAGGCCTTCAGGGGCCAGGAAGGGGGTGGGGGGGGTGGGGAGGTATTACATTGTTAGTGTAAGTTAACAAGGATACGGTGGCAGCACTTTCATCTCAAGTGTCAGTTATGGGGAACTATGGATGTCTAAACCTGGATGATACTCAAATTCAAGTTAAGTCTTCAATACTGCTTTCTCATGTAGGAGCATGTGACTGTAATATGCTTGATTTCCATTTTAATTGGTAAAAAAGTATGAGAGAATACACACAGATTTTGCTTGTAGCTACAAGGGTTAGGCAGGTATCCAAATTTTCCTGTCATTGTACATGATGCCTCACATACACAATCATGTCATCATCTGTATCCTTGATTTCTATGCCCTTGCACTGTTGACTTCATTGTAATAGCCAGCACAAAGGCAAACTTCACTGAGGAATGGCAGCCTGACTATGGCCCTATTTTAGTAGTTTCTGTCATTGTTAGGCTTTGTCATTACTGAACTACAAGAACTTGAATATGAGCATAGTATGATACTGACACCTGAAATGGAAGTGTGACCTAGGGGGTTTGTGGTAGAGGAAAGGTCACCAGACAGCAGGTTCTACAGCAAAAGCAGAACTTAGTCTAGGCAACCATCTCTCATTCAGTGTGTGTTAAAGATAGGCAGACGGATTTCACTGCATTTCTGACCTCTGGCTTATAATATAGTCATAATATGTAATTTATTTTCATCTCAAAACAAACAATGAATGTGCACTCATTCCATCATGCTCAAGCCAGTACCACCCTACAAAGTAGCATCGGAAAACATCTTTTCTCTATGTGTGGGGCTCCATATGGATATCTTAGATGACCGCTAAAAAAATGCTTACTAAGCAATCAGTATCAGTATCCAACTGAATTCTGTGTTTAACATCCCTCTCTAATGGTATTAGTTGAAAAACATAAGACATGAAAAATATCAGACATAAAAACAAACAACAGGCAAAATCTCAGGTTGCTGAAATGTATCCGTGCAAAGGCATGGCATATTCAGCAGAAGAAAAATAGGAACCTTATAGTCAGAGGCGAAGATCTGCCTTTGCGTGATCGCAGTCAACCTAACCAGACACTGAAGGACAAGAGAGATGGAAGGTCACATGACAGGCATGGGCCAATCACGGAGTAGGGCAGGATGCACACATGGCCAAAGACAGGTATGGTGCAGGACAGAGAGGCTGTCTGACAAGGACAGACACGTGAAGAAGAGACAGACAGACAAATGCACAAGAAGCAAACGCGACAAAAACACAACATTGGGAAGGGGCAGAGAGACACTGCATCACAGACAAGTCAGCGGTTTTACAAGAACGAGACACTCCTCTTTGTCCTTCAGTAAGGTAAATATGTACACACAGTGGAAGTTCAGGGAACATATGGCTACCGTCAGTGTAACCATTGCGGAAAATGGTTCGGTAGTAGCATGGAGTGGTATGAGAACATCAGTGGTTGAGAATACTGAGAAGCTTGGGGAGGCCCATTTCCTCTGGAAATCTAGGGGTTCCACCAATACAAAGATCTGATGCTATGTTCATGCATATGGATCATTCTGTGTTAATCAACCAAAAGGGACTGATTTTAGCTTCAGCCAATTTTCTTTTCTATCCATCATGATAAAGATGAAAGGCTGAATTTCAAAATACAGAATCACGTACAGTTTCATTACGATCGACTCATAAGGCAGTTTTTTTTAGAAGCAAGCTAAATAAAATAAACAACAAACTAAACATTTGTTAAAAATGTGTCAACAAAAGATGTGTAAGCTACATCTACATTTCTAGAATGGTATGTTAAGACCTTAGTTTGATTTACTATACTTTTTATTCTTCTTACCACAACATTAAGAAATCTGACTATCCTACACTATACGAGTGCTCAGAATCTTTATTATCATTAGCTACATGCCTCAGTATTTATATTACCGTATGCTTCCATTAAACAGGCAATTGATCACTTTATTTTTATTTTTGTCTTAGCAAAAATAATTTAGAATTGTTTCCTGGGGTCAATAACTAGTTTTCCAATTTTATCATCACAACCTTTTCAGCTAAAATATAACAATAACACATCGTACTGTGTCTTTTATATATATTCTGTTTTGCAGCAATGCATAGTAAAAAGTGAGAAAAACAAGGAGAATGAAATAACATGAGCCAGCTAGCTCTTACTTCATGTTTAGTTCCTCATTTAATTATTAATTTAAAAAAATTAAAAACACCAACTCAAACTCTTACATGAGGTGAACAAATAAAACAGCTTGCTTTCTATCCACTAAATTCATTGTTTCATGCTAACATCTGTTGAAATAGTTTTTTCATGTAGCTTACAAACTAACTAACGAGCCATATTTCCTGGCCGAGCACATCATAAATTTTCTCACCAGCTGCTCATTTCTAACTCAAAAGCCTTGTAACTGGTGGGATGAATAGTACTGGTGATCTGAAAGGCAAAATCTGAATCTGCTCACTCTTTTCACATTAATAAAGCACTTACATTAATATTAGAATAGCAGGTGCTATAGAAGATACACAGAATGTTAGCAGTTAGCAGAGATACACAGAATGTTGGTAGACCTGGTAAACAAAAATGGTTTGGTACTACTGCTGGCTTAGACTGAAGGCATGCAAGATTTTCCAGGAGACGTGAGTTTCACGTTCCACAGGAGAAGCACCAGATACTTAAATCAATAAAAAAGCTTTTCCATTTCACAACATACAGAGAGGAGGGAAAGATCTGAGAAAGATGTTTGGCCCCAGAGGTGGAAAAAGAGGCAGCCATTTTATCAACACAGCTCTATTTATAGTCAGATAATGCAGAAGAGGCTCCGCTCCTGAGAGGGGTGTGAGGAATGCGCCCATGCTTTCTCTTGCCTCCCTTATAGTATTTATCTTGTCAAAGTCTTTGTAGAGGCAAAGGGGGATCACTGTCATACCAACATCTTTGTGTGATCACCGGTATTACGCAATGGAATGGCAGTAGGATGGCATTCTAATATGTCGCAGTTACAGTGTTTAAGTACACACACACACGCAAGTAAATCATTCTACTGCAGGTAGAATCCTTCAATCCAACAGGTATATTTATAAAAGGAGTTAGTTACACATAAAACTATTTATCTACAGCCAAGGTCCTGATTCACAACTTACCAATGGTTTTATAACAAAACCATGCTAATCAGTTTTTTTTTCCTAAATTATCCAAAGATGATTATCACAAGGAAGGATCCCCAGAAAAGGACCATATATGCATTTGAATGCTGAGACATTACTTTCTACTAAAATATATCAAGACTGTTTGTCAAACAAAATTCAAATTGCAATACACAGTAGCACAAATAAAATTAATTTTAGCACAATGACCAGAACTGGGACAATGTTTACGATAAGTTAGGTGTTATGAATCAGGCCTAGAATCTGGTTATCTACCGTAGGTTCTGGAAAGGACAGAGGGTTAGAGGACCGGGAAGACTTGAGCTGTTACTGAGATCAGAGAGGGAGGACCCAAGCCCTGGCAGTAACGGCTTTACCTGCATAAGCTATGGAATGCATAGTTAAGAAAACAGATGAGGGGAGGAAAAATACGTGTGTTCACTCAAGTTCACTGCATTGCAATCTACCCCAAGCCACTCATAGACAGCCTATTTAAAAGGTGAGTGGGGAAGAGGGACACAGAGTAATAGATAATCTATTTCATCAGCGTCATCGTTGCAGCTGGGGGCTAAAGCATTTACACTTGCAACACTGGATTTACATACTGAAAACCCTACTGCAGTCATCAACTTAATGATCCCCACAAAAATGTGATACTTGCTACCTGTTGAGAACATCCAATTACAGAACACAGAAGACAAGAGCAAAATGATGTCAGTTCAGCCTGTGGTGATAACAACAGACTTTAACTGGGACTATTTTCTTCTGGTAACTACAGAAAACCTTCACAAAATCCAACCCTTCAACAATAAAATTCAAAACAGCTGGAAAGATGCAACGCCCAGCTGCCACTCATGCATTGTTTCAAAAAGGACTGGCTGTCTATATTTAAAACAGACGGGCTGTCACATTGTGAACATTACAAAAGCAGATGGTTTCTACCAAGCAAACACATTCTGTGGGAGATTTGGTAGCATGTGAATTTATCATTTGTTCTTAATATAAATAGCAAATGAACACAGATCACCACTGACAGAGTTGAAGTTTGGGCTTTACCTGTTTCAGGTGTTTCTTCAGCTCTGAGGCCTCTGGCTCTGGTAGAGCTGGAAGGAGTTCTGCATTGCTGGGAACAATAACCTGTAGGACAGGCAAGCCAAATTCAGAGACCTACCTCTGATGACATGTTCCACACCTAGGCTAAGCACTGTCTATACCCACTGTTATAAGGGTAAAAAAAGATTAAGTATTAGGTAAGGTCCAGCACAAGTCCTCTGACTGTTGTCTGATTTCACTATGACGTTTATTGTTTTGTGCAAGTAAACTGACAGCAGCAGCGTATGAGGATTCAGGTGGGAAGAGAAGAGTGGTCATTTTTGCTGCACACTCAAACAAAACATGTCATTCAACACAGCAAAGTCTACCAGGCCATTCTGAGGTCTAACCTTGTTACAGTCTAGATCCACCAGCCACACGTCATCTGGCATCTTGAAATCGGATTTGTACAGGAAGAAGCTGGCTGGCACACCAATGATATATGGCGTGGGGGCAAGAAGCAGCTGCAAGGGAGAGGAGAGGAAAAGTTGTATTGAGAAATATGTTTCAGAGTTCTAATTTTATTTTTTAAAGATTTAAAGATTTCAGCTGGTAGTAAAGAGGGGTAGAGCACTTAGTGCTTCCCAAAGACTACAATGCTTAAAAATGAGTGATATATACAACAAGTCTAACCAGTTAGCAGCAGACAGACTAGTGAAAAGAGAGCAATGGTTACTAGACCTGAGAGGGACTACACCTATGCTGCACCCATGAAAATACATTGATAAAAATAAGTAATGTCAAGGATAAAATCGTATGCTACTACGTAGTGGTATTTGCAGTAGTACTACTAATAATTGGATGGGTAAGAATCACAGCATACCTGTTCTGCAGAGGCCATGCAGGTGGGCAACAGAGGAATGACAGGGAACATGTACTCCAGGGGGTAGATCATGGCCACAAAGGCCATGACACTCATGGACAAGGCATTGTAGTCCCGTGACTGCAGAACCACCTGAAAAGCAATGGCAACCTTGTGTCATTCAAGCTCTTGGTCTCTGAAGTCTGTCTGTACACGTTCATGCGGTGCCCACATTAGCACACGGTCTTCAACTTCTAGATCAAATTCATAACCATGTTCAACATTTCTGCTAATTCGCAGACAGAAATTATACAGAGTGGTAAGGTACCTTAATGTTGAGCAAAGCTTGACAAACTGATACTTCAAGCCAAGTCACACTGAATGTCTGTGCCAAGGAGGTAAGCTCTTTCAAGACTTATGCTGGACTAAAACAAAGGACACACTTATGCACATGATAAATTCGAGATGATATAACATGTACAGTAGAGCACGTGTGAAGAATGGTCCTTGAATTATATTCACAGTTAGTTGAGGTCCCCTGTTTCTGATGCAGTTACTGCGTTTCACCACAGGATGTCTCAGTTTTTACTGATGATGGATGTGAACAGATCCCCAGAGCAGCTCTTTCACATGTCTCCTGTGGCTCTGGCCAGCCATAGATACAAAGAGGAGTATAGAATCTTTCAGGAGCGTGTGCGTGTGCGTACAAGAGGGAAGGTGTGTTTGTGTGTGGCTGCTTGTACAGAGAGAGAGAGAGGAAGGGAGAGTCTCAGACACTGCGCTGTGTGCGAGACAGACAGGTACCATAAAGAGTGTGTGTTCACGTGTGTATAGTGGAGGCACACTTTATGGTTAATGATGGTCAAAATGTGTCTGCTGAGACACGTTCAGGTATGAGTGCCACCATTTCAGGGAAACACTCCAGGAAAACAGGTATTGAGCTTTGTGCCTGATCAGGACACAGACAACTTTCCACAACAGAAGCAGACAATACACTGTATTGTCCATTGTCACCGTGGTGGAACAAATTGACCCACTTTGCTGGCGGGGAGTTTGGGCAAGTGCCGGATGGATTTCAGTAAGAACTTGTGTAAAGCAAGCCGAGGGGTCAGAGTCCAAGGGTGGTGATTATGAGCCTTGAAATCGGCTAAGGGGTGCAGGGGTGGGGGCTCCGGTGGGCAAGCCCTACCTTGTGCTCTAGCAGGATGCAGCTGAGAACCTGCAGGCAGGCGTCCACGCCCAGCAGCTCCAGGGGGAGGTGCAGGGGGAAGTCCACCATGGAGAAGCGGGAGGAGTCGGGCAGGGCGAAGGTGAGGGCGGGCTGCATCTCGCGGGGCAGCACCTCCACGTCCACCCGCTTGAGCCCGGCCACGGGCACGGGCGAGCGCAGCAACCGGTACACCCAGGACTCGATCTCCCGCAGGTCCTGGAGCAGCACGCTGCCCTTCTCCTCCACCGAGAGCGCGCCGGTGAACACCCTCCACATCGTGTCCCTGCAACACAACACGCAACATAGCAGCGTTTCAACACATATCAGTATTTGGGGGTTCGTATGGTCAGCAGTAGCCTTCGTTTCATTTCTTAAAGTTCACGGCATCATTTTGGCTTTCGGTTTATATTTAGAAACACCACACAGGGCCAGATTTCCCATTGACAGTATTTAAATGACTAATTATTGGGGGAAGAGCTGTAAGGAAGCTTAATTAGCATGGCTGAGCAACACATGTGTTCTTGCAACGTTTTAATTTCCTCATATGGGCATCGACTGCAGAGTGACGCCTACGGATGAGGCAGCCGTATCGAAGGAGCAGCTGGTGAGGGGTGTGACTGGAAGTGTGGGACATCTGTAAGGGAAGGCATGGGGGTGTCACTGGGGTGAATACAGATGCCCTCTCCACACCACTTCCAAGAACACACAGGAACATGGATCTGGCATCATTTTTGGGAAGTCAAATCTGACAGGCGTGAGTGAAGGAAGTGTGTACTACAAAGGTGATGTAGGAATCATTCATTTCTTATTAACGTAGTTGCTACTCAGCTCGTGTCCTAAAAGGTTTTACTCAAGGTTTTCCAGCTCTCACTCAACTACTAGCACTCAGCTGGGGAGAGAAGCTACATTGGTACAATCTAGATAAGAACAATGTGATTGAGGAGGTTAAGTACATGGCTAAAACAGTCTCTCCAGGGCCAGTGTTAGAGTGGCCCTACCATAAGACTGCCAGGGTCGTTTATGGCTTCTTGCAGAAGAGTACCATAAAACACAGAGAATCGCTCCATGAGGAACCATATTGTATCTCTTGTTCATACAAACTGAGGACATGAAATTAAACTGGGATAAGAACAGAGTGGATATCAGGACAGAGTGGTGCACAGTAGTACAGTACCACTCTGTCCTATGTCTGCGGGGGAGGTGCCCTGATCCAAAAGTAAAACTGTTTGATCCCCATCAACTGCACTTCCCTCTGTTCAGTTACTGCATGCAGTCTTTTCACATCACCATAGCAACCACGGTGGGACGGTTGTGCGATACACGTTCGAACACACTTTTAGACCTTGCCGTCTGTTTTTTTTTTTTTTTTTCCTTCTGGAAAATGCCTTTGGATCTGACTGAATTCCTCAAGGGGGAAAAAAAAACTGGCCCACCAGCCTTTTGCAGCTCTTCTTAACATCGGGAATCAGAGGAAACCATCAAATCATCTTTGGGTTTACATTCATCTATTAAAACACTTCAGGTACAACACTGCTGTTATGCCTCAAAGAACCAGTCAATTCAAAGTTGTTTCATCACTAAAAACAAAACTTTTTTAAAAAGTTAAAGTTAAAAGCCATATAAGGTACACTTTGACATAAGGGAGAGGAGTGGCAATGCAAACTATGACTGCCACAACAATATAGAGTGGTACGGTTTTGAAGAGCTTGGCTTCTCAATCATTCTGCATAATGTCACACAATTAGCAGGCCACACTAATCTCCTCACTACCACAATCCCCAGACGCTCAGGCCACAATGCAGCCCTGCCCACCTGCACAGTTCCCTCCATCTGTCCACCATTAGCCATCTGATGTATTGATCACCAGTTCAATAGGCTATGAGCCCGCAGCCCGCATCTTTACGGCTGCTGCTGGTGAAGCCTGTCACTCTTGTGCATCTGCCCCGATTAACAAAACAAATAACAATTCTATAGAAGAAGTAGTCTCGCCCTGCTGTGAGTGATCTCACATCCCTGGGTAGTCAGTGTTCTCAATCTGCCACAAAACCTGCCTCAGCCTGCTGTTTAACAGCATTATGTAATGCCTCTCCGCTGCTGCCAGATTTAAAATGTCAGAAAGCTGCGAGGCAGTTATTTAACGGAGGGTGCGTGTTTACACTGCTCCCCTCTGGTCCAAGCGCTCTGCTGCGCGGCCCAGTCGAGGACTTCGGGGCTGTCCTTGAACTGACAAATGGTGATACTGTCGGGAATGAGGAAAGACAGAAATCTATGACTTTATCCGTGCCTCAGGATTAAATATGGTACTGTGGGCTTAAAGTGGCAGAAACCAGACCTGAAAAAATAGAGCTGTCAATACAATGAAATTCAGCTGCATTTATATCCCCATCACTTGATACAACATTGAACCTCTACCTCCAGGAAAGGAGTCTTGTCATTCTACCTAAATTGTGTGTAACATAGGTATATTCAATCCATCCACATCCCACTCATCCCCATTTCCAAGTATGAATTGATCCTATCAAGACACATTTTCAGCTTGTTTCATATTTTTCAGTAATTTCTTGATTGAAAGATTTGATTAAATTCGTTATGTAGAGTTAAGAGTTATATTTAACTTGGAGCCTTAAGACATATTTCGGTTTAAATGAATGATTTCAACCGTATTTTTTGCTCGGAGACTAGATTGAAACCAACACCTGTCACGGAGCCAAAACCTATTCTGGCTCATTGTTTCAGTAATGTTTTGACTACAGCACCTTATCTTACAGCACCTGCCCTTGGATTGCCTTCAGCACATCATAGGAACCAATGCCTCAGTAAATGTGAAAAGAAGTTGGTCCCATGATCCCCTGCGGTGAGGATTGAGATTACTATCTTCATTAGCCTGGAGACTGCAGTCAGCTCCTGTTGAGTCACATCCCCAGGCCCGGTGCTGACACTCCAGGGTCTTTCCCTCTTAACTGTTTATCCCCCTAATGATGGAACATGAAGCCTTAAATATAACCTTTGACTGTTCTTTGAAATATATCACTGACCTATCTTATAGTCAGTTAAAATCAATATATGCTGGAATTATTTCACATATCCTATGAAAAGTTGATTATTATTAAAAAAAACGAACCCTACATACACTAACTTAATGTTTTTTCTTTGCTTTGTGTTCTGTTCTACCAAACACTTTCCCTGTACTTTACCTTCTCACAGAAATACCCTTAGTGCCTTTCAAGCTGAGTAGAGACACTGCAGACTTGAGCATCCTCCAGGCAGTTACATAACCAGCTGCTTCCAGCTGGGTCACAGAAGCATAACAACTCTCTGTGCCGCTGTCTATTCAACTCCACGGATGTTCCACATCCTGCAAAATCTGCTGTATAACCTACACTCATGAACATAAGCTGCAACCATCTTATCTGACTCGAGTGAGTCAGGAAAATCTTACGTGTGAAACTGCACACAGACATATGACAGCTACTCTCAACTGACAGCATGCCTTACATTGCAATAATATAGCACAACACCTCCAATACCTTAAAGAGGCTGTACCTAAAAATACTAAGTCCAGAAAATTTGACACTGTATGAAAATATGGAGCAGATTGGTGGGGGGAGCTGCGATCCAGTCTGTTTCTATGCCTACTGCACAATGGCTGGCATGATTTGCATCTCCATCAGTCTTCATCTGTTAGTCATGAGAGTGCGTGCATCCCCGGGAGAGTGTGTGCGTGTCTGTGTATCTGCGTGCGCACGAGTATCTTTGTGTTGCTCTGTGTGTGTGTGTGTGTGTGTGTGTGTGTGTGTGTGTATGTGTGTGTGTGTGAGTGTGAGAGTGTGTGTATCTGTACGCATGCCTGTGACTGCCTAAGTGAGATTCCATCTGTGTTTGTGTATGACAGAGAGCGTGCGTGTGCATGTGTACGTGTGTGTGCGTGTGTGTGCCTGTGACTGAGTGAGATTGTGTGTGCGCAAGTGTGAGAGATGTAATGCACTTTGCCGTTTCCGCATCATCGGGTTGCAGCAACTGCATCTGACAGGAGTATGACGAGGCACTTTCGCCGCTAACTAGAAGACCCATGTTAGAATACGCCACAACAAGGGAGGATGCAAGGTAGCACTGGCTCTCATTTCTCTGTATGCCACTCTAGGTTAATTTAGAGGGGTCTTTTTTAGCCGTTCCTAGATACACGGATCTAAAGCAAATCGTGCCCCATGCAAAAGTGTGTTAGCACTGGTTGGTTGCTCAGAATAAAAAATATCCCGCTAAGATCAGCTAACTTCTTCATCAACTGCCCTGGGATTTAAAGCCAGATGCTAAGTAGTCTGTAGGACACTTGAGTTTGTGCCTGGTTAGCAACAGCACGTCTAATCATAGACTTGACATCACTTCACTAAAGCCCTTGGATCACTGCAAGATCGTTTCCCTCCTCATAGTTCAAATATACACATTATCTCCATCAGACCAACTTGAGGAATCAATTTTGGTCAATACTGAGTTTACGTTGGGCTGACCAGTTATTTATTTATCTTGCTAAGATGATTTACAGTTGTCACAAAACACCTTCAAGTGTTCAATAATGGCATCCCACTGGTGGTCTGTGGTGCTGATGGTCTACTCTTTTACTCTGGTCATGAAAGGCCACTGTGTATGTAGGTATTTGCCCCAATGTGCACTCATTCCCAGAATTAAAGCCCTCACTGATTTAAATAAGATTAGAAATACTCAGAAATCACAAGAAAATAAGCTCATAACCCAAGAAACACTTAAAACGATTATGTACATTACATAAATAAGAAATATGCTGTATATAACTGATGTATTAGATATTCAGTCATTTTTATTGGAACTAGACTTTGAATTTTACAATACTGCCAAATCAACTAGAAAAAAAAACTTTTACAATATGACACAGTGGACCTCCTAATCTGTTTGTTAAATTTCAGATCAACTTCACTGTCTCCCATCAGACATGCATTCAAAAAAGCCACTCATAGCCCATGAAGGTTGTTCATCTCTTTTGTAATTCTCCTGGCATGCTCTAGAACGGAAATAAAACCACCCATGCGTGACAGGATGGATATTATTTCATCTTAAATTGAAGCCAGTGTCCAGCTGGTTCAATATCACTGATTTGTGCATTCATACACATGTGTGCTTATACAGCGAAAACTGCTGACTACAGCACTGCTTATGTGAGGAAGTTAGTCCAGAATATTTGATCCTGAACATTATGCAACATCCAGATTATGGCCTCTGCATGTGTCTTCCTCAGTTTAAAATAACAGCAGTTAATCTTTCCACGGTTTCTTTACTACAGAAAACAATGATCTCAATAAAATCAACTGCAGTTCTACAGGGAGGAATGAAATCTCTAGCACTGGAGTACATGCTGTACATGTTCCAGTTCCCTTGTCTGACATCAGAGGGCTTCATCCCCAGTAACAGGACTTGCACTCTACGGCGATCATTTACAGTGCGACACTCGGCTACATGTGATATTTGCCTACAGACAGAAGTGACATGGCTTCCACTCCATGTGAACATCAGGGCGAGGTCTGGAAATGGTTGCCGCAGTATGACACCACACCCTGTTTAAAACTGCCTCCTCCAGGAGTGCGCATCTGTAAAGCCGAGCAGCCCGGTCCCCTGTGGGGCGGGTTGCTGACAGCACACCAGGAAGAGGCTGATGAAATACACCGCTAACCATGGCACAGCAGAGGAAATGAGGCCACCTTGGCACAGGCAATGAGGTGCGAAATCATCGCCTCTTGATTAAAGCAGCACCATAAATACAGCTCTGATAGTCCGGGAATGAAATTCTGAGAGGCTGAAATAGGGTGTAGGCATAGCCATCCACTAGCACGTCCCTCTAAAGAGTCCATAAACGCAAAAAATCAGTGTCAAACAGTACTACTTTTCTGTTCTTTCTAGGTCAGGTATAGAAAATTCTTACTGTTTAACACCAAGAGCAGATAATAAGGGAAAACTGTATTCTTCATATTATTACTACTGTACTAAGAAAAAATAACTAAACATTATTTGTACAGATAACCATTATTGGTTTTGTCACAATTGAGCAGGAGCATCATCCAGGGTGATTAAAATGCAGGATTTGGCATAAAGGAGCCAACAAAATTTTACCGAACCTAATTTAAATAAATTTACATAATGCATGTTAAAATAATAATGCATTAAATGTGCAACTGAACAAATCAGGCAGCTGACGAACACAATCTGCATGAGAAAAATAATGGATTATTAAAAAAACACCAGATTAATTCATTAAATATTCACGAATGAGACTAAAAGAAAACTTCACAGTTAGAGGCTAGAGGGGTGTCTCTTCAGCAGATCAGCAGACTTCATGGTGGCGGGAAGTCAACTCCACCACAGGTGCCAGATAAGAGAATTCAATACAGCCACTTCACCATGAAGATACAGAAGCATTTAATCTTCAAGTACATCTTGTAGTAAGTAAGCAAGTAATCAATCTATGAAGCCAAAGGGCCATGTATGAGAAAGTATGTATGTATTTTAGTTGAGTAGGAGCAGACCAGTAAACACAGTGATAAGTAAGAACAAGGCTATTTAAGTCAATTTTAGCACTGATACAAAGCCAATGTAAGGAAGGAATCAGCTAAGTAGCACAAGAGAAGGGGGACAAGAGAAGGCAAATAAAGCAAGAGTTCTGTGCAAGATGAGAAGGGCAGAGGCCCCAAGATGGATCAAGGCAAGAAGGGGACTGTGGTGAATATGTTGATAAAAAGAGAATAATCCAAAAACATAGCCTAACATACAGTGAGAACAGAATCATGGGAAAAAGTCCAGTCTAACCCTAAGGTTTTAGAATCTGGTTAGGAAGGTGTGTGAGATAAAGACAAAGGATAATCAGAATGGGATAAAAAAGGAGCAAACATAACAAGAGATCATAATAATGCATTCAGAAGGACATTCATGTGCAAATCTGAGAATCATAGCATGTGATCTCCTTCAGGATTGCAAAATAGATCATCAATGGTTTGATAGGTTGCACATAAGCACACACCTCAGGTATTATTACAAGGGACTAAACTCTGGCATGAACCCAGGCCACTCACATTTGTTGCATACACAAGGTAATTACCCCCAACAAAAGACAAGGCGTTGAACAAAGGCACACAACTCACACATAGCCACAGGGTACTCACCTTAGGCACAGACATGGAGCTCCACCCCAAGTATAATCCTGCATCACTCACCTCATTTAACCCTTTCACACGTGACTTATTTTATGCTATGTTGCGCTACATGGTTCGTTATGTTTTCATTAGCGATATTAAGCTTCTTATAGTTTTCACCGTCGCATTTGCTATACTTTGTAATGTTAAACCACTGTTTCCTCAAAACTAACGTTAGCTAGAATTTTTCCAATCTAGTGTTCTACTTACACAGGTGTGCCTGTACGCACGAAAGGGTTAAAGAGACGAGTCACAAACAGGGGCACAAACACAAGTCAGGACACCACACGGCGGCAGCTGCAGAATGTGTCGCTCACCTCTGAACGCCCTTGGGGATGCCGGCCTTCTGAGTGAGCCTCTCGCTGCAGCAGTCCACCAGCCTCTTGAGGATGTAGAGGCACTCCCGGAAGGTGGAGAAGAACGGGTAGTGGCTGAGGATGCAGAGGGAGGTGAGGGTGCTGTTGCGGTTCCTCGGGGCCAGCTTGGCGCTCCGCTTGGCCCGCGGGGACTTGCCCGCCTCGTGGGCCGGGTCAGCGCCGGGGGGCGCCAGGGACGAGCCGCTCCCCGAGCTGTCGCCGCCGGCATCCTCGGGCGCGGCGGACATCCCGGCGGCGCTCTGCTCCGGCACGTGGGCCGGGGAAGGGGCGGGCGCAGCTTTGGGCGGCCGCTCGGACTTGCCGGCCCGCTCGGACTTGCCGAAGCGCCTCTGGAAGGAGCGGTAGAAGTTGACGCAGATGCCGTAGCGTGTGACGCCTGAGTCCTTGTCGGTGAGCGTGAAGACGAAGGAGGTGTCGTCGCGCAGGCTCATGCGCTTCTGTCGCGCACTCAGGCAGCCCTCTGGCTGGCAGAAGAACACCACGTCCGGCGGCAGCGGGAAGTCATGGTGGTCCTCCAGGGGGTAGCGCCGCAGCAGCTGGGGCGTCTGGGCCACGCTGTCGCTGCTCGGCTGCCTGGGGGCGCAAAAACCAATGACACCGCGTCACCTTCACAGATCGATGGCGGTAAAAGTCAGGATTGGGGCTAAGGTCAGGGTTAGGTTAGCAGTAAGGGTCAGGACAGGGACGGCTCCAGCAGGCCTTTCGCTTGGCGGTTTGAGAGCAGCTCTCCCTTCCTTTATTTCCCTTTTAGATAAGTCTTTCTGCTCCCAGTACAACCAGAACAATCACATCTCTGACCTATCTCAGAATTCAGACCTACCTCACTGCTACTTCTCCTGGGGTTTGAATATCAAATTTAAGCAAGCTTAATATGTTCTGTTATTCCCTGACATAGCCGAACTCATCCTGTCACGTAAGCACCAGAAAAGCAAAACTTTAAATAATTTTAATTAATCAGTCAAAATTAAGGACAATCTGCACAGCGGAAAGTGAACAGCTCTCATACCAGCTGCCATCCCAATGTGTATCCCAGTGTTTCTCAGGCCTCTTCTTTGAAAACCCCGATGTTGATTTTAGTTCCAAACGAGCTCTTAATTGATTACATGAATCTGTATATAATACTGGATTTGACATCACTCTACTATTATCTGCCATTTTCTGCAATTTGTAAAATAGATTTCTTGAGATGTCTTTGGTCAAACTTGAGATGTCTTTGGTCAAACTATGTACCAAAATCAAAGTATTTCTTGTGCTCCCTAAATTAGTTCCACAAGTTAATCTTAAAATAATTTATTTCCGACTTCTATTACTATTGTCACCACTATTACAACAAGGGGCACAAATTATTCTTATATTGACGAACAGCTTTACTTCTATCTTTTATTTTTAGCAGAATCTCATCAAATCACCTCAGAAATTTTAGAAATAACAGACATGTCAATTTCAGGTCAGTATTCAACTAACTGTAAATGCAACAAATAGGCAGCCATTTGGAACAAAACCCAGTGTACACCTGGGTACCCTTTAACCAAGTATAATTTAATATAGATGAGCAAACTATACTGAACTATATTACTGTATGCTGTTTGTAAGGCTGTGTGCATTTTGCTTGGGGCACAACATCCTTAGGTTCAATGTGTCCTACTGTGCTTGTGAAAGCTTTTACAAGGTCCTAAGTGGTGCTGTATGTTACCACACAGTCAGGCACCTTTGAGCTTCAATAAATGAACCTTAAATAACAATTACAGATACACAGACACTGAAGAATACCTCTTAAGATGGAGAAAGGGGAAAACTGAATGGGTGCATCTGGTTTAACAATCAGGAAGGACTACAACAATGCTTTAACAAACACAAAAACAAATTTCATATTTTAAAGGTATGACAGGCTAGGCCTCGCCGTAAGTGTTTAGAAATATTACTGACAGATCGACAACAGGCTTACTGAAAAGCTGACATACTAGAATTCAAAAATGCTGCAAACCTGGACAACACTTACCTGGCTCCGACTACGACCAGGTAGTCCAGTAAGCGGGGGCACGGTTTCTTTTTCTCCATTTTTGAAAGAAGCCCTCCTTTATGTCATTGCAGCCTGGAAGAAATATCAGTTTGTTGGCCAGGCACTGTCCAAGATAGAGGTGGCAGACCTAGGACTGGGAGGAACAATGGAGTATCACTGGAGTCATCATGAGGCAGCAAAGAGCTCACCGTTGTGGAAAGGAACTACGATCTGAAAGACAAGAAACAGAATAGAAAGTGAGGCAGTATGTCAATCATCCTTTAAATGACATTATAAAAACATTTCCATAGCTAAATGAGCATTACAAAGTATAATTTAATAAATGCAGAAGCACTGAAATCTGCATAAAATCACTGCCGTGACTGGAAAGCTTCTCGCTATGCAGTATCTATCTATTTAGGAGATAATGTGACCAATCGCAATAGAAACGCATAAATCGGAAATTGAAATGCGCAATCCTTAATACCCACCATTTTATCAGAGATTCAAGAATTTCATAATCATTCACCCACTTGCTGCCTTGTCCCACTTGTCTGCTCTGCCATCCATCTCACCGTGAACACCTCCTTCTTCCAAGACGCTGACTCAAGCAGAGTAACCTGACAGGATCCTTTGCTGTGCCTTCCTGCCTGCTGCAGTGGGGGTGGTCAGAGGGACCTTTTTGCATTTCCTTTAAAAGCAGCTTAGCTGCAGGGCCCAGGAAAGTGCAAGCCAAGAGTCTCGCCACTCCCTCGGCGCGCACTCACGGCGGCGCGGGGGGTTGGGGCCCCTGTCTCACGTGTATTGGCAGGCCGCTCGGCAGCCTAATGAAGGAATGCCCCTGAGCCCCTGAGCCCCTGAGGCTAAAGGGATTGGGCCCAGAGCAGCTGCCTGCGCCCAAGAGTAGGGGACCTCCCGGCGCGAGTCCTCTCCGCTGGGAGAAAAGGCGCACACGCTCTCTCATGCATGAGTTTACTCTGACGTCCGCGTGTCCCCTCTCTCAGCGGATGAGGATAAGCCACAGACAGGCAGACTGGGAGGCACGCGGAAGAACAGCTCACACAGGTACATAATGATTTCAGCATAAAAGGCATGCATTACTTCAGAACGACGTGTTCTCTTTTTGAAAGTCTGATGTTTGCAAGTGCTTTTCTCGAGGTGAGCCTGGAGGTGCCTCGAACAGCGCGCATTCTTCGGCAGGACTGAAAAGGCTGAGAAGGACCGAGTCGCATCCCACGCGATGAACGCCAAATGGCGCATCCCTGCTGGGTGTGGTTTCTCGGGGAGAACGCAGCAGAGGGGCCGGGTTTAATTCTGCACGCAGAGGGGAGAGGAGGGCGGGGGGTGAGGTCATGCCCCTGGAGACTCAGCTGACCTCCTGTCATCTTGGCCTGTCTCCAACGCTTCGGTCGCATGGGCAGCCCAGACAGTAATCAGCTCTGAATCACAGTTCAGCTGCCCGGGCTCGGAGGGCAGGGCCAGTACTTTCCCACAGCGGATAAAGACGTGTTATTCACTCGAAAACAACGGGGCCGAGGGACGGCAGTAAAAGGACGTGGTGTAACAACAATACAAAGCCGCTTTGGGCAGCTGCAACTTAAACCAGATCGGCTGTGTGCTGGTGAGGATTGTCCTTACCCAGGGCAATCATCACCGACACACTGTAGCAAATTCTTAAGCGGAACGGGAAACGCTAATATTCCAGACTGAAAAATTCCCATTGTACCCATCAAAGAGGGTTATCCACACAATGCAGGGCACAAAGTACTTGCATTTTGGCTAATATCTTCTGGTGATTATATAAATAGCATTGCATTAAGCAATATACGGGTCTGTCTGAGATGCTTTAACTTCAGACTTCAGAATGGGATGAGATCTACCTCAGTACCATAGGCTCTCTCACTCATTTAGATTTTGTCCTAGCCATGCAGTGAGAATGGCATCGATGAAAAAGTATTAAATGTAGCTTGCTATACTATTATAGTGCCTAAATTATTTATCTCAGTTAAGTTAGTCAAGTTAGCCATAACAGTCGTGTCACCATAATTAGTGCTACAGCTTGAAAACACATACTTATGTATGATCAAAATAGGCCTTTAGGCCTATGTAGCTAGCACAATGCCACATGTATTGCTTTGTGACAACCTCAATGCTGTTTTACACTGATTTCTCAGACAAGTATTACAACATGATGAGCAGGTAAAATGAGACATAAAACAACAACTGTAACCATAGTAATTAAAAGTCCAATAAAAATACAGACAGGGACTTTAATGTTTCGTCTGGAACATTTTGAAATTGCCTTCTGTCACTAAAGGTTAGCTATAATAATTCTTTCATCAATGTTAACTTTGAAACCATAAAACATCAGATACTGGTTCTGACATTTTTACTGTTGATTTTAGAGAGGGAAAGGAGTTCAAAAGAGAACCAAAAACTGTAATAGCTGGCCAGAACACATCACCTTGATGCACCAAATGAAGCATTTAGTAGATTTAGCCTTGCTACAGACATCTGACATAACACTCCACAAATTTAATTGAGACGCGCTCTGCTCACTGCCCGTGGCTCTGAAAGGCCCCTTCATCAAGATGTTTTGAGAATTTCTGATTCAACAGCAGACGCCAAACAGGCACAATCCAATTCTGGCCAGGATCCACCGCCCCCAAATCCCAGCAAACCTCCTACACAGCGATCCGTCCATCAGGACCAGCACCCCGAGGACTTGCGCGGCACCTGTGCCAATCCGATATCACCTGATGACTGAAGGAAAAATTAGTGCACCGCTGGCAAAGGCACGAGGCCAGAACGCAGGCTGCCATCTTTGGTTAGGTGTTGCATCATTTCCCTAGATACGCACATAATCTTCACATCTACTTTTCTGGCCCTGCCGAGCCCTTGAAGATGACAGAAAAAAAAAAATGGAGAGGACCGCAGCGTAAAATGAGGATTGCATAACCTTATGAGTGATCTCTCAGTGTTAACACGCAGGGAAGATACGCAGGTCATTTAACTGGTTTGTGCCACTTGTCCTGCCTAATCACATCAAAAGAGTTCTCTGTATGCAGCAGAAAAGCTGGCACATCTACGCTCTCAGATATATGTGTCTGCATGAAGGTCGTAAATCTAAACTTCAGTAATAAACAGCAAATAAATTACTCGACACGTCACCCTTCCGAAACATTAACTACATCCCAAAACCAAACCTTCCTTACACTACCTGGCAGTGAGACTGCTGTAAGAAATAGGGGTTTTGTTCGGAAACACTTACAAATTTAATTTTGACTTGGGCAGCTTTTTTTTTTTTTTGTACATGGCCAAAATAAATAACAAATTGACATGCTGAGAGCAAACGGATGACGAATCGATCGCACTGCACAGAGCATCTCATCCACCGAGGTCACCTCTTGTCTCCCAGTGACATCCCCAACCTAGAAATGCTCCGGATCAGAGAACCACATGAAGGGCAACAACAGGGATTCAGTAAACACTACAGAAACATGCTGGTCAGGTTCACTATCCATTTTAGTGGTTAGCACTTTAAAGCTAGACTGGACTGGACCAAACGGACCTTGGAACGCAGAAACACTGAGTTGCAATGCGGAGATGACGGGCATATAATTCTTTTTAGGATTTTCTTAGGATTGATTGTGTATTAATTCAATTCTGTTGTAAATAAAACCTTACAAAATACCACATTTCTACCTCTTTGAGTATTCATTACCTTAGATCATTAATCTAGAACTACCAGTCCATGGTAGTATTACAGCAGATTAAAAACAAAACAGTAAGATGTTGAAACCAGTGATTTTCTCTGCATTCTGATGCAGGCATAACAGCTATCTTATCTGCCAGCTTGGTTATGGACTGAAAACAGCTAATTTAAATCTGACATTCTACTCTGGCAAATGATTGATGTAAAGGAAGAATGTTGTTTAACAGATGCACAATATTTTCAGTTGCTTTACTTCTAGTCTCTAAATATTGTATTATCCAGACACATTTTTTTCTTTGCATGTCTTTTCCAGTCTTTCTAAATTGCCTGCTGATTTACGCTATAGGTTATGATTATCTTTACCATTAGCGGCATCACAAACAAACTACTACAATTTCAGACTGACAGCCAAATCCCAGCACAGTGTAAGTGCCTTAACATTGTCTGCATACAAATGAGATGCAGAAAGGAAAACAAGTGGGGGAAAAAATATTGTTCAAATCTATGCATATCTCAAAGGATTTGTGCACAAACCAAACATTGCCACATTTCACTGAAGAGCTGTCAAATTTCAACTTAATCAGCTTTGCCTCTGCAAGCAAGAGGAATAGAAACATGACTACAATTATCCCTGACAGCCATGCAGAAGAACGTACTAGTGAGCCTAAAGCACTGCCTTCACAGGCCTGCAGAGCATATAATTATATATGTCTTGGTCTCATTCTATAAGGACTCATGTGGCCCTGTCAAGACCCAAGGCTCATTATAGCCCCCCCATGCACAGGTGAATGCCCTTGAGGAAGGTGGCACTGGAAAAAAATGTTAAAGTAACAAACAGGATCACTTTTTTTACAATCTTAACTTTATCGCTTCAGTAATCCATATTTAAACAAATCTTCAAACGAGCAAGCTTTTAAGGAAGGGCTATTCAACAAGAAGCCGAGGGGGCAGACGAAGCCCACTTGTGACTTCCTGTTGGGAGAAATTGTCAGAAAAACTGTATTAATATTTAATTCAATTCAATTCAATTCAATTTTATTTATATAGCGCTTTTTACAACACAAGTTGTCAATATTTATAACCCCATGTTGGCCTCAAGATCTAGTTTGTGAACCATTATCCATCAATTGTCCATTATTGTTTCCTTATACTGTAATAACTCCTGAATGAATACATTTTGCCTTTCAAAATATAATTTTAATGTTGAGTGTCTAACAGATTCTTTCCATATTCTAAACACTTAGCCTGAACTGCAATAACAACACCCATAACTGTTCTTTCAAAAACCACATTACCTGACAAGATTCATTTATAATCTTACTAGACTAGCCAATCAACCAATAAGCATAATCTGTCCATTTGCAATCTCCATAATTCTGAGAAGCAAAGATTTTGGGCCAAAGATGCCAGCAGCTACTGCCAAAGAGCATGACTGTTCATGGCACTTAATTTGTTAAGAAGATGGGAGAAAACACAGGAAGCAAATCTGTGCTGCTGAATAGCATACTTGTAGTCTTAAAAATGTAAAAATGACATTTTTTTTATTTACAGTAAGAAATAGGTTATATCTGATTTTAACATGATGTAATCTCAAAAGAATCCACAGAAAACCTCCAGGTTTGCCTGCAGAAGACTCAGTTAAGTACTACAACAGGAGATGCAAATGGTCAAACTCATTTCCCTACAGCACCAGTGTATATTAAAGACTCCCTTGTTTTTCTATCATCACAACAGCATAAGAGAGAACACATAACATGCGACAACCCTTCCACATGTAGTCCTGGTTAACTATCATATTGGCATAAAAGACATTCCTGATTATAGCAGAACCCCACTTTTCAAAGATAATTTTTGAAAATGACAAAAATGCACATTGCTATACTCTTACAGGAACCAAAGATTGTGTACTTAATAGTGAGAACTGAAAGAGCATTCAACATTTTAACATTTACATTTAGTCATTTAGCAGATGTTCTTATCCAGAAAAGCTGACAAACAGTTCTCTGTTTTGTTTTCCTGATTTTATTTATAGAAAGACTGTCTTTCCATGTAGGGTTATTAAGTCTCCTTGGATGTACCTCCTTTAATTAACAGCCCTATAAAATGTGCACAGCTTGAGAAGTTTAACTGTTTTCATGATGAAGATGCAGTCAGTCACATGTATGAGGTGAGGCAGCTACAAAAGTCCATCAGTAGACCTCAATGGCTGTATAGGACTGTGCAGGTCTGCTGTGTGCTTTATGCACCACATGAACATTTGACTCTCTCCTGACACTACCTCCTTGCCCCTTCCTCAGCATACACCAAACTGGAAAAGATAAACTGCCACAATCACTGTAAGGTGCACTGCACTTCCTGGATGTGGAGATAACACTGAAAACAAACCAGGAAGAGGTGGGCAATGTGACTTGTCTTGCTGCTGTGTAGTACTCATCTCCCGTAAGGCTGAGCATGGCCTTGGGAAACTGGGGAGAGTGACGTCCTCAATCACACTTCGTCACATGACCCCTCTGCCATCCCCCCCCCACTACTACCATCCACCCCGAGGTAATCTGATTCAGCTCAGTCGCCATAGCAACCCAATCTGCTTTCTTCTCAGCCCCAGCAGAGACGGCTATTTTTATCAGAATGCCACTGACCCAAACACAAGCTGGGAAGGAGAGGGGGTTAAAAGCCTTTGTTGATGTTGTCCATACAAATCCTACTAATACAGCAAGTAAATAGAGACTTGCCAGGTTTCAGCAGCCCCCATGCGGTGGCTGAGGCAAATTCCACCAATGCCCAACATTTATTATACAGAACAAGATGTGGAGAAATGAATTCATGCCCCATCTTGTGTCTCACCACACTATGTCATCCCCATGGAGAAATGCTGGACAGACCACCTTGGATTAGTCCATGAAGAGTAAAGGGACCTGAATTCAAACCTGGGCGACAACATTCTCCAACTCCAACTCCTGCTCCCTGAGGACACTAACAGTGACCCTATACCCTTTTACACCCCTCTATTGCAGACTAACTGTCACTAGCATGTGACATAATGACGAGTACATGGATAGTAATTCAGCCTATCTTGTCCCATGCATTCCCAGATGTTTATCTTGAGCGCACTTGTAAAGGGTCAGGATTTTTTCCCAATTTTGTCTCATTTTTTTTTAAGTGCACTATAAAGTGCCCTGTGTCAATGTGATTTTAAAGAGCCAAATACCAAATAAATGTTGACTGATTGTCCAATTATGCACCCTGCAATTATGCATTCTATACATAACTTCAATACATTTGGAGAAAACAGCACATAAATGCTACATGTAACTCATATGATAAGAAAAGGAGAGTAAGTTGGAGAATTAGAGAGTAAGTAAGAAAAAGAGTTGTATGTAAAACACTACTCCTATACTCTGTTCTATTCTATCATCAGTGTTCATATTTGCATGCATCTTTATTTAAGAGATATAAACTGTTATCATACTGTTGTTATCACAGATACTCACAGATACTTGTACTACATTGGTAATTTTTTGAGATGTTTCAATAACGACTATGGATCTTGCTGCTGTAATATATGATGTTGACCAGAAAAAACAATGACAAACAGCATGCTAATAAATTACCAATAAGCAATAAATTGCAACATATAACCCAGTGTTCCAGGGGCTTTGGAATGCTATGCATATAAATATTCTATAAATATTCTGCTCTTATTCATATTTCTGATTTGAAATTCAGTTCTTCAAATTATATGACTCTTTCCTTGACAATTATAATGAACAACTCTGAAATCCAGGCCGCACTCAAAGTACCCAGTGTGCACTTTGCATTTCATTAAAATTCACTTCGCATATAAATTTGGGGTGGTGCCAGCTTACCAAAATAACACACCCCACCCAGCTTTACAGGGAAATATCTGTCTTTTGTGTGGGTCTCATTTTAAATTTGAATAATTTAACATTTTTGATAGACATTGCTAGTAGTAATGGTTACTAAATGTTAATAAAATGATAAATAATGTCAATAAAATGATAAATAATAAGGTACATAGCTCCCTCTCTGGTTACTCTGGTTACACAAGATAGAGCTAGTAAATGTAAAGAGACAAAAACTGACACTGTTGTGAGCAAAAAGCTGTAAATATTTTCTTTGCATCAAAACATTCTGATTCTGTTCTGATGCAAAGAAAATATTTACAGCTATTTTCATGTTCTTTCTTAAGTTGTATCTAATTTTGCAAACAAAGGGCACTAAATCATCTTAGGAGGGTATACCTCTCCCATTGGTTTCTCACTTTATACTCACGAAATGTAATCATGAGAAGTGAGAAGTGCAACAAGAACCTGAAACTATTTTTTTTATGATCTCCCTCTGTCCCCTCAAAGCATATTTATTATATATATCCATTCTATATAACATATATATATATATATATATATATATATATATATATATATATTTTTTTTTTTTTTTTGCAGGGAAGCTACCATTTAATAAAATTTTTGATGAAACAGACAGGAAACCTGTCTAAAAATATTTCTGTTGAAATCCCTTCATCACTGCTCCCCTGTGCCTCCAGTCTCCAGCAAACACAGCAAGGCAGTTGAAGCCTTTTCTCTCTATTCTCATGTAAAATGCATTAAAGGGTTGGATGAGTTATTAGAGTTACCACAAAAGAATTTTCCATTAGCTAGTTTTAGTGCTTAATAAATGCTCTTTATTGCATTTTCCTGTTATAGTAAGGATGAAAAATTTATATATGATGAACAGCCGGGACTGAAAGGACATGTCCTTGAAGTATCAATCAGCTTCAAAAATTTAGCGAGGAAGTTCAGTACCAGAAAACATTTTGGCTTCCCAAAAAGATCAAGTGACACAGTGCAATCAGAACAGGACTACGACAGATTATCAGAAATGCAGGGACTTTCCTGTATATAAACAATCCACTGAATATACAGTATTATGTTACCTTTTTGTTTAACTCATTTTTGTGTGACACCAGAACATAACATAGGCTACTATAACAGTACATAACAGTACTTAGTTACCCCAACCTGCTGAATATTCCCACATGTAGGAATACTAATCTACCAACTGTTTAGATAAAGTATGTCATTTCAGTTTTCTGCAAGAGGATTCAACCACAGCAGTGATGTTACACAACAAGATTAACCCTCTAAGTGACAAATAACACGCTGATGTTAAAGTGACAGTAATATATAAATTGAAGGCAATTTACAAACACCCACAAAACACAGAAGCAATTTCATTCCTTTATGAATGAACATGGTGTTCTGCACTGTAAATACGCTGTAATTCACTCAGCATACACTAACTTTGCTGTTGTACTCCACCCTGAAAGACAAACTCTGGTTCTGACTCTTTCCTATCCTGCAACTTCTCGTGGGTTCCGCCCCACCTACTGCACCAACAGAAACTCACAACCACAAGACACACACACACGCATGCGGAGCTGGGAAAGGGCATGGATCCTGGACGAAATAAAACATTTCCAGGTTCTGGCCTTTCGCACTCGTCATCTGATTTACCTCCTGCCAGGCCCTGTTGGGTCCACTCCCCCAAGGCTTTTAAGTGTTTACACCACATCTGTTTTTAGCAGATGACCTTGAGCCTCACGACAGTATCACTCCAAACCACTTTCATGGCCACATGGTGCCTGTGAACATATATGGCTATCAGGTAAAGCAGGCAGATCCGCAAAGGCAAAAAAGACACAGAAATGGCTATTCCCAGATTCAACCTTAATACCAACTGAATGCTACAGCACCTTGAACTTTGGAGCCCCTTTGCACAATAGATTTTCATTTATCTCTTTGTGGGCAATTACTGTTAAAATACGGTATTTATGTCTACTTTCTCGGCATGTTCATGGAGCAATAAAAGAGAGACTGCTTCACCCATGAATGCGGTGGCCACAAGTGTTCAAACAACCTATCAAACTAAAAGCTATACGTACCTTGAGCAGGAGGGTGGATCAGCCTGTTAACAGAGTTTCATTGCCAGAGATAATGCAGGGTCTGAAGTGGGTATGATTTCAAAGGTCTTAAGAAACCGCTTTCAAAAAAGAAAGCAATTGACCATTTTTTCTTATTGGACAAAAATTCTACTATTCTATGAAACACAAAAATAAGTTTAAATCAACCTTCAAGTCTGTATATCAGTCTTAACACCATAACACCAATCAATGGTTTTAATTGTTTACCATTAGATTTAGGGGAAACTATTTTTTTAAGAGGGAACATCCAAAGGAAAAAAATATCTGCATGTAGGATACAGAATACTTGAAATATGAGTATGCCCTTCATTACCCATATCTCAGAACTTGTAAAAATGTGTGCTGGCACTATTCATTCTTTCAAGTTTTAACTTGTATCTAATATCTGAAAAAGGTATGCTGTGCCTGCTCCTTTTAAATTTGAGTTTCATTTGAGAATGTCATTAGATTGTATAGAAAGAGAATAATATTAATGTATCATGGGGGGTGTCTTCAAAGCTCTGTACCTTATTCATGGAAGTGTCATCGTCATAGCTTCTCTATTTGCCTTATGAAGAAACCAGGTTGTAGCTCAAGCAAAGTTCAAATTTAATTTAACTTGTAATACTCCACAGCGACTGTCTGTGACCACTTGACCTCTTTTTTCAAACTCCTCTTCAAACTCCATTTTTTGTTAAAGACAGCCATTTTAAGTTTGCTTCAGTTATTTCTTAATAATGCCCATAGCCTCCCTTTATGTGAGCCAAAACTTCATGTAGATTCAGATCACACAAGAGTAATACACAAGGCATGTACAGGGCACAAAATAGAACACTCTACCCACAGGTAGGCTGTATCATGAACAGAGCTGGCACTCAACCAGCCCATACTCAGTAAACCTTCTGTCCAGCTCTGCTTCAATTTAATAATTCAAGCTGTATAAATAATGGATGGGGCCATCACATAACATCAAATTAAATATTCAAATCCCTCCTTAGACAGAGCTCACAGAACAGCAGCATTTCCAGGAGGGAAGGGCAAAATGCAATTGAGATCAAAGCAACAATTGCCAACTATAATGGAAATCTGAATAAAGAGATTTGGAACTAAAGTGGTACTGGAAGACTAGGCTGACTAAAAGCAGATCAACAGGCTACGTCATGGTACTGGTTCGTTCAACTGCACAATGTACTACATTTGTGTTGCCTCATAGAAATGAGAAAGTTGTACACATATATGTGAAGTACACATGAATATGAAAACACACCGTAAATTGAAATCAGATCCCTGACTGAAACAGACACAAATGTAGATTAAGGAACTTTTTGGCCATATGATTTTTTTTTATTACAAAAACAGAGGGGCTGCTCCACCTGTCACAAATAGGTGGAGTTGTGGTTGTTGTTGTAATGTGTAAATGAGCTGCCACTCTTAGGACACAGCAGTATGTGTAATGTACACTAGTCTAAATGTGGATGCCTGCTAAGAACAATAAGGATGGTTCAGCATTCAGCTGAGGCACAGTTAAAAGACTGTGACCGCAGAAGTAGTGCTCTGGTGGTAAAATAATTAGGCTACCTTCCATTTACATCAACCACTGAGTAAATGGATGTATCACATTAACAAAAGTAATTAGCACAATTAAAGTATCTGTTAAAATACAGATCCACTTGCAATTTGAGAGATAAGAATGACGTTTTATGTTTTTGACATTTTTATGACAAGGTTACAGACTGATCCACTGGTTTATCTCTCAGTGGCGAGTAACATACTGCAGACTGCCTAAGTAATGGATCAATGCAAGGTTGTTTTTTTCTTCATGAAATTCTGATTATTACAACTGAATCTACCTAAAATTATACACACACAACTGAAAATTCATTATAACAAGCCAAAACCAATCAAATGAAACTGCAGCTCATTTAATTCCATAGCTGCTTCTAAATACTGAAAAAAAAAGAAAAAAACACGCACTGGACTTTTTTTCCCCTCCCTAACTAGGGCATTTAATCCAAAGTCAAAGAATAAGAAGAAAACATCAAACAGGCTCTACCCAGATGGATTCATCCAGTGTCTGCATTTCAGCGTGGTCTGCTGAGATGCCAGAGTACTTCAGTTTTTGGTACTTCAATAGAATGTTACATGCTAGCTAGTGTTAACAGCCTACTCATCTCTTGGCATTGAGAATAATTCTGATTTCATCATCTGAAAACCCATTACCTTACTCCCCCTCCTGTGCATTTTGTGTATTGATGCTTGTAATCTCAAAATATATTCCATGCTTTTTTATATAAAATATGAATTATTAAATCATTAAACATCACTCTCTGCTACTTAGCTTAACTGAATTCTTAACAGACCTAACATTTGCAATTAATTATGGACCAGTTTTACTTTCTGCACAGAAAAAAGGCAGGATGCATCTCCTGTCTTGTTCAAGATATGGTTAAAACACAACTCACTGCAAGTGTTGTGCACATAAGGTAAATTGGGACTTGATTTGCATTCAAACTCTTTATTTCACAAAATGGCAAGTATTCTTCCAGGAACGTATTAACGATCTTGGGTTTTGCATTTCAGATAAGCACATGGTAAAATCAAATGCTCAACACACATGCAGCTACCAAATTGGAAACTTGCATTACCTTAAGGTTAATGTCTCCACATAACCTCAATTCCCCTGTCTGCACAAAAAATGTCTGATGGACCCATTTCATTCTCTCTATACTATTCCATGTCATACTGGCATTATTTTCTTGTTAGAACATATACAATGCATTTCAACATGTTTGGCATGACTTAGTTGAGTATTACTTCACAGCACTGGGAAATACATGTGTGAACCTTCAAAACTATACCTGTGACAATTTGTAACCAACATTTGTAAGCAACTTCCTCTTCAATTTCATGAAATTCTCCCCAGTTTGATTTTTACAATGGAAATTCATTTTAATAAGGAACACATCAATACATCTGACAAATACACTGGCTCCTATTGACGTCAATAGCCTTTCGCCTATATCCGGTCAAACACTCACAATCACGGTCTCCAATTACCACTTATTATCTGGAATCACTACAGCACTTGAGAGCGAACCATAGAATCCGACTAAAGCAAACAGGCCCCACACTCATTTAGCCTATTTTTAATTGTTTTCAGAGGCTTTCATTAGTGTCTCCAGCCCAGGAAAGGAGTGTGGCACAGCAATAAGCCTTTGGGGGGGTGTGTGCAAGGGCAGCCTGGAGAGTAAACAGTGCCATCGGTTCATTGCGTCAATGCAGAGCTACAAGAGACACACCGCAGACAATTTCCATCCATAATCAGTGTAGAAGAGTTCCAAGGGGACACAAGCAGCAGTGTATGATTTTATTTTAACATCTCCTTTTAAATCTTTGAGTCCAACCATAAGTACATTTAGCTTCACCGAGAACTCCAGCTCAACATTTCTAAAATTATTTTACAAGACCCCTCCCTAAATTATCTAATGCAGATTTTTTTTTTTCCCTGCATCCTTGACCAGATAAAGGACAATCTAATATGCCTCTCAGGGATTACATGAACCAAAAACATGACACACTTTGGGTGATGCTGAGACAAATATATAGGCAGAGGCCAGTCTTACTGTCCTGTCTTTCCATAATGCCATCATGGTTCGCCTTTCAGAAACAACTGCTGACCTTCCTTTCTCGGAGCAGATGCATCTCAAACGATCAACAAGTTCAACCGGCTGTTCGCGTTGTATCAGTCCCATCCGGCCTCTAGCATCGCACGGGTTTTGGACCCCTATACATTGATGCATTGTACCACCTATCGATACATTTCAACACAGCACTATCGCTCATAATTATTCCGCATCTACGTTCATTGGGTATAGTTAGTGTCTTTTTCTCTCAAAGCTGCAGACATTCCAAATTAACACCTCTTACTCGTTCCGTCTACTTCCTACTGCTATATCATATACACAGTTATACTCTACATTGGGTACAAATTTAGCAAGTTAATTTTACGATGTTATCTTCGAGTCTGGGGTGCGCATGTGCCGATGTACAGTAGGCCCAGCTATCTGATGTTGCATTATGGATCGTGTAGAACACGGTGGGGTGTCGACAGTACAGTAGTATTACACTGTCATTAAAGCTCATAATAAATCTAATCATATCCGTTACAATATCTTTACTCGTGTATTTCATCCAGGTAGCCTGCTTCTGTAACGATCTGTTTGCTCGCATGTGTAGAAGAGGCTCAGAAGCGAGCATCGTCACAAACCAGCTTAGGAAATGCTAACGTTAGGTAGCACTTGCTATAGCATTAGCCAGCTAACAAGGTAAGGTTAACGTTAAAGCTCGGAAGTACAGTCGACTCTCACAAACTCTACTAGGTCGTCTAACTAGGTGGTCGGCTAACGTTACCTGAGAAGCCAGACCACCTGCGCTCGTCCTTGCATGGAATAAGGGTAACCAACCTTGTTAAGCAGATCGTGAACCATTAATATATGAATGAATGCATGAGGACATGAATGAATGAATGAACGCCACTCCTGATTAAAACGCGTGTGCTTCAAAATTGGCTGTTAGCTCGACAGCTGGGGACGCTACCTACTTAGTCTCCCCTTACAGATGTAACGTCAATGTCCATAACATGCTCTGGGAACCAAGACATCATCTCTATCAAGTACACTGCGCTCTTCTCTCCTCCAAATTATATCACATCGGAATGCCCTTTCCCATCAGAGCCCATACACAGCTAGCTCGCTAGCTATCTTCTTAGCATAACGCTCGCTAGACTAGATATACTAGATATGTGCATTGTTGTTAGCTGGCTAGGTGAGGTTAGCCAACTAACGACATTGCTTTGCGGTCAAGATAGCTGGCTTGCTAATATTACTGACTGTATATGACGATGCCAGCCAGCAAGCTACAGATGGGTTATTCGCTCAAAATCTCTAATGCATGACCAATTATGGATTAAACCGATATGGTCACTTAGTTAGACATCTCATTAGCTAGCTAGCAACATTATTCACAGTATCCATCAAGGTTATATTGCCACCTTGCTCAGATGGATTAGCTGGCCATTGGCACAACGACCTAGCTAGGCTACCTTAACCATAAAAACACAGCTAACATTACCAATAGATCAACATTAACAAACGTTAGATAGCTAGCTAACTAGTTGATGCTCGTTTTCTTCAAGCCAGCTGTTTTAGGTGAGCTAGCCAATTCTGTGGAAAGATGCACAACCAGGCATATGTCTGTATTTCCTCCTGTTAGCCTAATAGCTAGCTACAGAACAGACAAGGTAATGATTGTTTTGATATTTTACCACTAGATAACAACATATCCACGCTTGTTAGTTAGCTAGCTGCAAATGTTAACGAAACTGTGTATTTAAAGTGTTCATCTCTTACCTGGCTCGCAAGATAACGTCAGTTAACGCTTGATTCTCGCTGGCTAGCAAGTTAGCTAGCTACTGGTGTTAACTGGTTAGCTCTAGAAATCAGCCAGCTGAATTCATGTGACGTTTGTCAGATGAAGTTCTTCGAATATCCCACTGCATGTATTTAGCTACTGTTTAGCATTTATCTGTGTATTGCTCATTACATTGGCATCGTCGTTCCTGAGGGAGTGATGCTACCTTGCCGGATGGTTAGCAAGCTGGCTACATAACGAGTCGCTGTCACTAGCTTGCTAAAATATCATCTGCAGGGAGTTCCGCATTACTGTAGGGTGGGGGAAAGATGCTACCATTTAACGAAATGGGGATGTTGCGAGAAGCAGAGTGATTTCGAGATGCGAGCTTAATTTAGTGGAGATAATTCATAACGCCACTGCATTACACATCGTTTTTGTTTGCCAACCAGACAGCTAATAAACTATATAGCTATGATGGCTAAATAACGTAGCACCTCTTTTCTACTGAACGCTGAATGACATTGTGGGAGCCAAAGGTAACAAGCCATTTTGAGAATTCATCGAATTGTTACGCTGTCTGTAGTCTGTGGATTGCAAAACGTCCAGCAAACGAACAGAGTACTCTCATAGTCGTATTTATACGATGAAGCATGTATCAAATTCTGTTTTGTTTACTATTTTCATAGCAGGTAGCCTACACCCCCGTCCTGCCTGAAGTAGTAGTACATTCGAAAACAATGGAAATTCATGTGGGGATTCAAACTAAACATTTGCCTCGTGAAATAAAAATGCAACTATCAAGTGCTGTCTATCATAATAAATAGGGTACGCCACTTTATCAATTTAATCAATTCGTTGTGTTATCCCTTCACGAATGTTACATCAAAAGGTAATTTGCAACCGCATGGAGAATAAGTATTTTAATGGCTCAAGGCCCCCTCTAGAGGAATACTATATTATTGACAGTGTTTACATCCTGGACATGGAAAATACGTACAGATAGCGAAAGGCGCTTGATAAATTTGTGGATTATTGAAACACATATACAGGCGGAATACGGTTCAGATAGACAATAAAAGGGAGCTTTCAATGAATGTGAGGTACGGTAGACTACATCTTTGCTCACTAGTTAGAAACATTCATGCTGCAAATGAAATATTCTGAAACGTAAATCCATTTTCAACGTTCACAACGATTCCATTTGAGCCTTCGACATAATATAATTGGACAGAACTGCTCCGCGGCGGCTATAGTGGAAAACAAGGTGCATACCTACATTTGGACAGGTCGAGACAATGTTTTCCTCAGCCTTGGTGATTCTTGTCCCGGGGGGTGACAATTCTTGAGGGTAACAGCCATAAACAAGCACAGCTCAACACGAAAAGCTGTTATTAAAATGTGACGTCCATTAAAAAAAAAAAAAAAAAAAAAACGACAAAGAGTGTGTTGGTATAATCCGTGCAAACATCATACTGTGCTGCAGGACAGGGAAAATTAGACATTTTATTTATAAAGCTAGATAATTTCTTATTTCCTCAAAATCAGAATTAGAAACAAAAACATTTTGTACAAGTGGTTTAACACATCAGTTGAACAGTTTGTGCAAAAGAGAGATTAGGTTTGCCCTTTCCTAAATTAAAACAAAAAACAAATATAGTCTGTCTTTTGGTGGAACTATATATTTTGTCAGCGTTTACTTTATACATATAAAGCGGAACATACAAGAATTTAAGGCGTTGAAACATTTAAAAATATATATTCATATTTCTATTTCAACATCTATAGCCATTTCAACAGAGGAGACAGTAAGAATCAATGAAAATTAGAACATCTTAGGGTCATTTGTATTGTATAGGTTCAGTCTAGCATTTTATAATATTTATAGCGAATAAAAAAAAATGCAGCTTAATATTTAAGATTGAGGGGCATATTATATTTGACTCACTTCAAAGAAATTGCAAGGTGAGGTCAAATAATTTGGGACTGAGTTACTAATGAGTAATGATGTAAACCCAATACTATTTGTCTGGTTTTCTTTCTTTTTATTTATTTCAGGGGGAGAAGTAACCAGCCACTGTTTGCATTGAATTAATTATCAGATAAGTCAGTACTCCTCCCCAGATATGTGTTAAATCACAAAAATATGACTTGTATGTTGTTAGATGAACTGAACAAAGGTTATATTTTTCCAATTGTGTAGTCAGAATATAAATCAGAACATGTATACTGGATTAATATGATTAAGTGGCTATAAAAGTAATTCAAAATATATGACTTTTTTAAAATGTTATCTATGGGTACATTTTCATGTAATGACCTTAACAAGGCCCAGATCTGGTGTTCTAGGTCCCAAATGAAAAGCCAACGTATGATAAAAATTCTTGGACACCACACTGATCCTGTCAGTCATAATCTGCCCCAACATCAGACAGTAGAAGTGACAGGTCCATTTAATGACTGTCTGTTGTTTCCTATTCCTTTTCTGGACTGTGCTGGACAAAGCCTTGCTGCAAAAAAAACAGCCATGTTTTACAACCCTGATGACAATGTTAGCTGAGAGTCTCTCAAATTGTGCGTTAAATTAGAAGAAAATATCCCACTCCGACATTCAGTGACAATCTAGGTTGCTGATAGAGACATGAGAAGGGGGTAGACTTAGATGGCCAACAGCAGTCTGTGCAATCCTTTGTCAGTGTTGGTGTTCCTGGGTTATTAGGGTTTCTTGTGTCTACAATCTTTTGCAAATATAACCAAACTGGGAATCACATTTTTTGGTGCACCCAATTAAACAGTCTCAACCATTCATACTGAATAATTGGATGCTTTCTCCATTACTGTTCAATTTAAGTCAATTATAAAAGCCGTATAAAACACCAATGACCCATACATTGAATTCCAACCACATCTGTAAATGATTTGCATTGATAAATCTTGGCCACAGCCGAATGTAAACTGTTCTAACTACTGTTCCCTATTAGTTAATCCCTTATTACGGTGTCATTACTACTCCAGCTGTTATTGTATTTTAGTTTGATGGGTACCACAAATGTTACATGTTTGGTAGAATGGTAGCAGGCAGAATGTAGAGTGCAAAAACTGTTTAAAAGCTTAAACATTTGCAGTCCTCTTCTTTGGGGATTTTTTTTGCATATTCTGACTTATCTTGCCTCATTCACTTAAGGGTTGCATTAGATTTTATTCTGCCTCCCTGCTAATGTGCTTTATTTTATCATATCTAAACAAAGACAACAACAAGTAAACTAGTGAGTTAATGACGTTAATGAAATTTGAAGACAGTTACTCTTTACTTGGACCATACAATAAGTTCCACTTTGTGCAATAAGCCATGTCAATATGCATTATACAGTAGGAATACTTAATTATTTGAGAGCTAATCTAATAGTTCTTTTGATTAATCATATCATATTTGATGTCCCTGATGTTCAAGTGAATTATTTTTTTTCAGCTTTCTTGTATGAATTTTACACATGGAATTTTAAAACAGCACAGTGAATGGGAGACAGAAGATAATCTATTGGAAACTCTCAAAGAATGTGGCAGAAGTCATTATAATTAACGCAAATATGTCATACGGTAGTCAGTGCGAGGAAGGGACTTCAGTTCTTTTCTTATGTAATTAAGGGTGATTGTATGTGACCAAAACCTTCCCAAGTGTTATACTTTATGCCTCTAACCAGTAGGGCATCAGTTAAATGGCTTACTGTGGACATGGCCTACATACACAGAACAAGTATAAGTATTAAACATCAAAACTAGCCAACATACAGGGCCTTGTCCATCATTACCACTGATATGGATCGGAGGTTGGAAACTGTTGTCAAGGCCAAGCTTTCTGGTCATTTTAAAAGTTAGTAAATTTCAAAACATTGACAATCAATTTAGTTCAACAGTACTAAACACAGGCCTTTCTGTGGATCACAATGAGAGTCAAGTGTAGCTCCCATGTGCACTCTCCGAATGCGCCACGTACTGGACAGAGGGAGAGAACAAGGTCTGTCTGCCATGCAGGTTCGATCCTGAATGCGTCAAAATGAGGAGGAGAAGTGGACAATTGTCCCTCAATGTCTGCAGTCAGAATAGAGTGCCAGCAGTAGTCGAAAGATCCGGCTATGACAGCATTTGCAAGAGACAGTACAATGTTGTGATAAGAAAAGAAAAAAAAATCTTCCCAACTGTCACTTAGCCACCCTTGGCGTTGAAAATCCAGGAACGTGGTTCCTTTTTCCATTTATGTTAAAGAACGCTGTGTAAGCAAAACTTGTGTCGAGACAGATCTGTCCAAAGAAAGCCACGTATTACATGAGCAAGTTCAAGGTTTTTGCATTGTTTTGTCTGGCCCAGAGATTCCACGGGGCAGATGTGTGTAGCCCGCCCTTGATGCGGTGTCCTGCCCACAAATGCACTCTGACGGTTCAGCAGGACAAAGGACGAGAGGCAGCGACTGGTGGGGTGCCTGAGCAGGAGGAGCGGACGGCAAGGTCCTCCGTCACTCGTGGACGTCCCAGATCTCAGACAGCAGGGGCGGAAGCTTTTTGTCCTGGAGGCGCAGGGCAAAGACCTGTTCGGAGTGGACGCTGCTGAGGGTACGGAGGCTTACCAGCTTCATCAGCATGCGTGGGAACATCAGGTGATCCTGTAAGAGACCAACCAACCCTTCAGTAGTAGCCAATAACTCATTATAACCTCTGCATCTTAAAGAATAAACTTCTGAGCTCCAATGGGAAAAAATGCTGCTGCAAAGTAGAGGACACTGTCAACATGCTGACAGATATTGCACCTGACAACACCGCTGCAGCATGCAGTCACTGTTCTCCACTCACAACATGGCACAGCTTTTTGAGTTCACACAAAAATTTTAACATGTTAGAACATGTTTCATAAAAAAAAAAAAAAAAATCAGAATACTTATGTTTTCTCTATACAACAACTGCAAATGTTTTTTTTCTGTAGTTTTTTAATTTGTTGTGTTTGTGCAGAATTTCAGTCAGACATGCACAGCACTCACATTTGGTCTCTTTATCCTGATGTAAGAATGAAGTGCATCCACATATGGCTGCTGCAGTCTTTCCACTAAATCATGGTCTTGCACATTTGGGCGGTCTGTAAAAGCATATGAATACATACATATGTAAAATGAATTGAAATGAACATAGCTTAGACTCAGATACGTGAACACATGTAAAATCTGACCAACACAACCAAGCTGTGGACTAAACATTATTATATAACACAAAAACACACACACACACACACACACACACACACACACACACACACACACACACACACACACACACACACACACACACACACACGCATTAGATATAGAAAATACATAATAATAACATGTATAGGTGAGTGCACATTAAGCAGAAAACACAAAGGGAAAGTCTGGTCTACAGTACAGATGCTGTACACATTTATGATGTTCATTAAATGACCACATGCTATATATGGATAAATATGCAATCTCCAAGACTGCAGCTCTTGTAGATGAGTGTTACCAATAACTGGTGTAAATGAAAATGGCTATATCTTCAGTACATCAAAGAGAAAGAGGAGGAAACGTTCCCACCTGCTGAGAAGATGTTGATAGCAATTAGCAGTGCATATTCTGCTTCATCCAAGTGCAGATCATTCATCCCTTTTGAGAACTCAAATATGGGATTTATGAACTCGAACTGAAGCCCTGAAAAACAGACATCAAGTCTGGATTACTAGCATACTACTCAGGAAAAATGGTATTTCCCAAATAGGTTGTCTCAAAGGGTGGGAGGAACATACACAGGTGTTGACTTCTAATGCACAAATAAAGTTTTGAGAAGGCTTTCTTTTCTTTGAGAAGGAAAAGGGAATTACTGTACCTGCTTTTGCAAAATCCTCTTTATTGTAACTGAAATCCTTCAAAAAAGTAATGCTCTCTATGGCTGGATTGTACCTCCTTGATGTTTCCAGAAGCATAATCTGGAAGAGAAACAGCCATCTTAGAATTAGAAAGCATCCATCCATCAAGATCATCACTTTGAGTAAACTAGGAAAGCATTCCATTATCCGATCACTCCAAATAGTACTGTATTTTTGCTGTTCATTGTTAAGCATTGTAACATCAGTATGACGTAAGGTAGTGCTGCCCTATTGGATCACTTAGGCTTTCTCTGATACTGTATATGCATATGTAGACAGTAACCACTGTATGTAGTTGCTACATCATATGATGCAGCTACTGTATGTTGGTCATAGGGATAAATGTTAGTAGGTAGGTAGGTAGTTTCTTGAGACAAAACTAGCAAATGTTTTAATATACCAAAAAAAAGAAATGATTATATCACACATGTTTCTACAACACGCCTATTCTTCAGTGCAAATAGAAAAAAAATGAAGATTTCTATTCTGCTCCCTTTTTTCTCTGACTTCCAGAACAGTAGGCAAATGAGACAACATACTCCTGTTTCCCTGTGCAACTCAGTTAAAATCTGGCACAGAAAACCATGCTTTTTCAAGAAAATATTAACACAATTTACTTATTCACACAGACAAGAGACATTGCCTCATTGCACAACAGACAGCAAGACCCACTGGAAACAGGTGCAAAATTGAAAAATTACAACTTTTATGGTGCCGCTTCCACCCCACCACCTTGCACAGTTAAGTGAGAGTCAGATTTCTGACTTCAGCAGCGCCTTGTGACATGCCTTCAGTCATTAACATCCTCTTTCTATAAAATACTAAATCATTCCCTTGAGATATTCAGTTATTCCTGCACTGTGTTTTTCATTCATGTCTCCTTAGAGGATTCATGCATTCCTGCACTCAATAAATCTTGTGATGTTTAACTTGCAAGGTGCTCTGGACAAAAGATTCTGTCAAACATACAAATAATAAAATACAAATATGTTCCGTATTTACACACTCTTGATGGACAGAACTCACTCTACATTAATAAACATTTGTTTTATACATATAGTCTTAATGTGGAAGACTGTACAACCCAATTTTCCTCTTAATTCCATGGGATTGTCACTGGTCTAAAATGTTCGTGTATGGATTATCAAAAAGGACAGGTCATCATCATTAAGCAACATCTGATCCAGACGGTCATTAGCCAAAGCAAAACAAGGTTTTCCCATTTTCAGTGTTAAGCACCATAACCCTAAGGTATTTCCATGCCAAAAAAGATGACAAAATATATACTTTATTCTTATACATACCTGGAGGAATTGTCCAATATTTGGGGTCTTTACATTACATTACATTGGCATTTGGCAGACACTATTATCCAGAGCGACTTACACAGGACACAATTTTTACTTGTCATTCATTATCCATTCATACAGCTGGATAAGGCAATTTTTAGGTTATGTACCTTACCCAAGGCCACATAACCTGTACAAAGGCTTGATCTCAGCATTTGATAGAAACAGAGTATATTTACAGAGCTGGGTCACTAAGCAGACTGTGTGTGTATCCCTTTCATGTGATGGTTGTCTGGAACAGGAGGGACAGCAGGCAGGCTGGGATCGGAGAACCATGGCTTCTGTCTTTTTGTACTTGAGATTGTACAAACAGAGATGTATATTTTTGGGTTTTGCTCCCCTTTTATAGAAATATGTAGTTTGTGCTAATAGATAATAATATTGTCAAAATCTTGCATGATAATACTGTTAAACACTTCTTCCCAAGATGCATCAAGATTTCAGAGGTTAATGAGAGTCTTACACCACAAGGTGGTGCTCACCAATACTTTAAAACGAAATTGGACCCCTACTCCTAAAAACATTACAGAATTTGAGTGATAACACAGGGTGTTGGTGATACACAGGTACGTGGATCACAAAACAGCAAACCTGAAACAACCCTTCATCAAACTGGGACTTCTGAAGAGTGGTATTTACTAAAGTCCTCACTCCCCTCGTAATGTTCCCGTTGTAAACAGAACAGTGGGAAGAGCAGATGGCCTTACACTCCTACGGGGAATGAGGCAGAGGGCTCACCTCAATGGTGGAGGTCTTGAGCAGGGCGATCTGGTCCTCTCGGGTGAGCTCAAGGAAGCCTGGCAGCTGCTTGGCAAAGTCCACTATCTCCTGCACGGACATGATGGCCAGCTCTGTGAAATGTGCAAAACGCTGCTGCCGCACCTCGCGGTTTAGGGGGTCCTGGCTCTGTGGCCACGGCTGTCATAAAAAAAAAAAAAAAAAAAAGAAAAAAAGCTGTCAGATAAATAAACTCACAGAATTACTCACTCAAATTAATAGATAAAGCAATGAGTAACAGGCAGACTATAGCTGAGGAAATAGGTTAAACATGTTAAAATGTAAAAACCCAAAGTAAAAGGAAAATACATTAAAATATATGCTAATTTATACGTATATAAACATACAATACGTAAATGTTTTCCATGTTTGTGTATGTATCGTGCATGTGTTGGAGAATATATATCACATTTGTGATATATACAAATACACCTATCATTTTTTCCCCTAAAATGTATTGTGTATTTTGGATTTTGCATTTTACCACACACTGAAAAGCTTAACTTATAAATAACTTATAAAATGAAGTTAGTTTTATAAGTTAAAACATAAAATAACTTATTTTTTATCTTTCATGGCTAGTCGAGGAAAGTGACCCCATTCACTCACTGTGACTTTGGGCCGGTCGATGAAGGACCTCTTGTTGCACTGCTTTTGCATGGCCACCAGCTTCTCGATCATCTCATGCTGCTCGGGTGCCAGCTGGGGCGGCTCCACCCCCGGGGCTGGGTTCGGGGGCGCGGTGGACGAGCGCGCCACCTCGTCTTCATGCTGTTTCTTCATTTTCTTCAGACGGATCTGCTCCTCAGAGAGGACACCTGGCGCAGGGATTCAGGAAGGTTTCAGTGATTTAGAGCACGCTACAGTGGTCAGAAAGTCCCCTTCTCTGCTCTGCCATCTTCCCAATGTGCTTTGTCAACAAATTTGTGGAAAGAAGTATTACGTTTTCTTTTTTTCCCTGAAAATTACCTGGTAGTCACTGCATTTAACATGTGCTATAGTCTTTACAAAATTTGCTATTATGTAAAGACTATAGCATTTGAAGAGGACATAATTTGAAGAGGGCAAAGTACAAAGCAGCTGTGAAGTTTAAATCCGGGCCTTCATATTTACTCTCCTTTTTTTAAACATCAAATATTGTCTCATAGCCTACAATGTCCTTTTTGAAACATAAGCAATATCTTTATTACATGGTCACCATTAAGTACACGCTTTTGAGCAACTTAAATTTTGTAGTTCACATACAAAACATTCAGCTCACATACATGTTCATAATATACATTTGTTGGCTTGCAAATTATTTTCATTGATGCCCAGCTTCCATAGTGGCACGCACTGCCACAGAGTGACAGAAATTCACACTTCTATTTAAACATTATCCTTTAATGCAAGCCTTTCAATCCCTTTAAAATTTTCATTCTACTGACTATGTCTACATGGAACATCACATCAGTGGCACAGGAAAGCACTCACGGTGTGCCAATTGAGACGTTCTTAAGCAAACATGGCAATGACAGCCCAGTTCCACCTCTTCAACTACAAACATCAAATGTATAACACAAATAAGGAAAGCAAACTAAACAACACCCATTCTTTTAAATGAGAGCCTTCATTCAAATTCCCCTTGGCAAATTACCCATTTGCTTAAGGTGTACACAGATCAAGTGCTCATGCAATAAATTCTCCTTCTCCTCAGAGGTAGTAGCATAGTGTCACATAGCGGTTAAGGAGCAGAACTTGTAGCCGAAAGGTTGCCGGTTCGACACCCCGCATGGTTACTACTGCTGTACCCTGGGGCAACGTTCTTAACCCACAATTGCCTCAGTAAATATCCAGCTGTATAAACAGATAAAATTATTTAAAAAAAAAAAAAAAAAACGGTAACCGAAATAAGTCACTCTGGGTAAGAGCGTCCGCTAAATGCCAAAAATGTAGCGTAATGTAAAGTACGCTGCCCTTTAAGGACAGCTGGCGTGATGGAGGCTGGCGGTCAGATGGGCGTCACTCACACTGCTCCAGCATGCCCGCCTCGCGGCACTTGCGCAGGCGGCACTCCTGGCACTTGCGGCGCATGTACATGTCCATCTCGCACTTGCCGCTGTTCTTGCAGGAGTACTGGGCGCTCTTGATGACGCTGCGGCGGAAGAAGCCCTTGCAGCCCTCGCAGCTCAGCACGTTGTAGTGGAAGCCCGAGGCCTTGTCTCCGCACACGCTGCACACCTCGTTGCCCAGCATCTTGGGGGCCGGGCCCTTCTTCCGCTTCACCGGCTGGGCCTCTGCGAGACAAGGCCAGCAGAGATGAGGTTGGCAGAGCCGTAATACTTATTTTACGGGAAGTTGCCCTTGCTGTGCACATATACAATATTTGGAACAACCAGGGATTCTGTCCTATTCCATATGGCAGCCCCGGCTCTAGTAAACCATCATTTATCTCTATGGGTGATCTGTAGTGACTTAGACCAATACAGTAATCCTTTCACTTTGCCCCACCACTGTCACTTGGGCCCTTTGTCCTTTGCTAAACCTGCTTCTATTGGTTTCTGCAGTTTGGAATACCCTTTAAAATGGTGACTACAACACCTTCTGCCCTTTATTCTGATGGCAAGTGAGCAGTGGACTCAAAAATGGGGATGCAGCCTATATACTTGAGACAACAAAGTTCAGATTTCCTGGATTCACTGGACATGAACTCCCAGTGGACGTCTGACAGTCTCACAGTTTTTTCCCCACAAAACATACATATCCTGCAATAAGGCAAAAATCAGCACGTTTAAAATGAGCAATGTGGGATGGAGGGATCGCCCTACCTGCGTTGGCAGGCAGCATGTCGCCCGTCATGTCCAGCTTGATGTCACTGGAATCCATGGAGAGAGGGCAGCTCAGCTCCTGGCCTGTGGGTTCACCCTGCAGGCCGTGGGGACCCAGCGAGATGCCGTTCTGCTGGGCAGAGCAGCCGGCAACGTGGGGGAGGGGCGGCGGGCCGTCATGATTGCTGTCGGTCACCATGGGGCCGTTTGTCTTCTCCACACTCGAGTCCAGCTGCAGCTCGGGTGCCACATCAAACACTTTGCTCTCACCTTTAACACACATACACAAAAATGCTTAATTGTCTTGATTGTGTACACACGCTTCCCAAAATGTGCAGACAATTACCTAACCTTAAATATACATATGTATTCATCATCAACTAGAACATACAAGCACTTTACTCTGTCCTTAAACCTACATAAACAACCATTTCGCTTACCTCTAAAACACACAGAAACATTTTGTCTGCAGCAATACGTCTATTACATCATGCTGATTTGTGCACCAGAGTCACTAGGACATAGCTAGTCAATGTATTAGGCCTACGTGTATTCTCCATGTAGAATCCTGAACATTCGTTTGACATCCCATGCAAGGTGTGAGGGGCATATAGGGTACCAAGGTGTGTAGACTGTAAGTGGGGAGTACCATTCAAACTTCCACCAGAAGACAACAGAAAAAGAACACACAACAGCTCGCAATAAGGTATTCACTTCATCAAGTTTTTGGTTGACTCTTGGTTTGTTTTGTATACAAAAAAGTCTAACATTTAAACAGATGAGAAGGAAAAAGAAAAGTGTGGACTTGACTGAAGACGACTGTCACGCATAACATAAAAATGCTATTCCAGAAGTACTTCCAGTCACCCAGTGGTTTGCAAGAAAATGCAGAAAGTCTTGAAATAAATGATAATTAAATTTGTCTTTGCCAATTATTCAAACATTGAATAAAGCAAAACCATGAACTCATTTTTTAAATCAGTCATGCTGTAATGCAGCTTTAATTCTGTGCTTCTGGTGCAGACTCAGTAACAGGTAGATGCAATGTCTGAGTGATACTAAAATGCTGGTTTGTCATAATGAATTGGATTCATGTAACAGACCCTTAAAATGTACACAAAGACACTTTACTCTCACCAGTAATACTTAAGCCTATGCAAACACTTTTATCTGTAGGGATGAGAGTAATCTCCCTTAGATTAATTTATTTTTCCAAACAATTTGCTTGAGTAATGGCAAATAGTCTACATCACATCAATTAAATTGTCTGCTGTTTATACAGCTGAATATCAAAAGCTCTCATTGTCCAGGGAATATCAAGAACACAGTCAAAGAATAAGAATATTCGCCCTGATTAGACATTAAGCATATAAACAGAGCATACACTGTAAAGGGCACCAAGCAGAAAACCCGCTCCTCTCAGAGGGCAGAAGCCACTGTCCACAAACAGGGCACATTATGGATATTGGAACACAGAGACAAAGCATTCAATGTGCTTTGATTTGATGAATATAAAAGACGCCATAACAAAATATAAGCACTGAAACAAACCAGCTTCAGGGAAAGCCAAGCACATGACCTTTGAATTTCTGATAAAAGACAGGAGAACAAAAACCCAGAAAGAGACTGTGGATAACAATGCCTAGACATTGTACCGCCAGTCTCTGAGAACCATGCACTATGGTGTGTGTGTGTGTGTGTGTGTGTGTGTGTGTGTGTGTGTTGTGAGTGAGAGCATGCGCGTGCATATGCGTGTGTGTACAAAGGGATATCTGTAGAACGTCCTCCAAAACGACCTCAAAATCAGCACAAAATCAGCAGATGCAAATCTAAACCTGTCCAAGAACCTAGAGCATGACAAACAGCTCCTCTAGAGCTGAGTACTCACTGCACCCAGCAGACAGGGGGAGAGAGACATCCTGTGAGAAGACAAAGTACTTTGTTAGCCTCATGCAAGGAAAGATCTGCCTCAAAGGGGAAACAAAGCCACAAAATGCTTTTACCCACAGATCCTTCTGGTTGTTTCCACAACACTGACAGGGGGCTGTGCTGAAGGTGCTGAGTCATAGTCACATGCCAGCTGGGGCAGTACTAGGGGAAGGGTCAGATCTGACCACGGCGTCCCCCCATTGCTCAACTCCACCCTGATTGGGTTTCACCCACAACAGGGGTTCTCAGCCCTGGCCATAGAGGGCTACAACACATTACATTTCATCACACTTTTGCTACCGGATACTGGGGTAAGGGGTTAAATGTTGCCCGGTCAAGATACTGATTGGGAGTTCAGGTGGTGAAGCAATTGGCTTGCACCGGCAGAGCGGTCCCCCGAGGTTACAGCTCGATATCCCTGATGCACACATCCTTATAGCAATTCAAAGACAATGGCACAGAACAAAGAAACGTTTCCTCCCCCTCATATCTGCATGAAGGCCCTGGGCACGTGTGCACACAGAAGGACGAGGACATCAGCAAGACCAGCTGCGCACGAGGCAAAGATCTCCACAACTCAACCCTGCAGTTACAACTTAGCCTACTAGATATCTTCCCGGCTCCACCGAGTCCCAGCCCAGACTTCCTTTGAACCCTCCACCCCTCAATCCATAACTTGTTGTGAAACATCTGTTTACCGGTCCTTGCTCCCTTCCAGCAATGTGTTCGCAATGTCCTGCCAGCAGCCCCTGGAGCCTTCCCAAAAAATGGACGGACCTTTAGAGGACAGACTGCACCGTGGGAATGAGGATGAAGGCTTCCTAATCAAAAGCTGCATCTAGCACACCTTTCCACTTCATGAATGTTTATGGGTCTCTCTAGTCACAGGCATTTGGTTTTTAAACTGTATCAGGGATTCAATGTGACAGTACTGTTACAATGAAAAACTTCACTGTCACAAAAACACTTCCAAATCAGTAAGGCTTTGACAATCTGAAACTTGGCTTTCTCCTGAGAATAATTCCATCCTGACCTGGGATCAAGTACACCACGAGAGGGGATTTTTCTTATGTATTTCTCAATGCAACTTCATTTAGGTGTCAATATTTTTAGGCATTATCACTGTACTAATAACTGGTTATTTCAAATGAAGCCTGACCTACTTCCCTCACACATGGGAAATTGTGTTCAGCAAGGTCTTTCTGATGGTCAGTGGGCTGTACTTCCTGTACCTGTGGGATGGAGAGGTCAGCCACAGTGGCAGTGGCCTCAGAACTGATTCACCAAGCATTCATTGACCACAGAGGAAGCGGGGAAAATGTGAAGATTCTGAAACTACAGACACTATACATTCCAATGCATGAAGTCATGATGTGACTATCCACCTCTTGTACAGTCAGCGGGCGACTCAGCTGACCATGACCTGCCTTTAAATCTGATTTTAAATCTGATTTTACTCCAGTAACAGAAACAGAAATCCCTGCACTACACAGAACAGAAACTCTGATACATCTGATATCATATATTTTTTCAAGTCTTAATCATAATCCCTCATGGTAAGGTTTCTGCCAATTCCAGTGTAAAACCAGACCCTAAACATGTACATACATATACAGTCCACTGTGCTTACAAGAACAGAACTGCATCTCTCTCCGTGACAATTTGATGCTTTTAAAAGACTAAATTTGGCATTTATATATCAAGCATTTTAATGTGTCTTGTTTTGTTTTTTTATCTTATTTAAATAAAAAATGCCTTTGGCTAAATTCTTCCATCAAAAAGTACAGAACATGCAATATTTTTACACAATGCTTTATTAAATAATAAGATGACTCACAGTAATTATTTGAACACTGCCGTGCAAATTGCTGGCACAGTGTGAACTGCTACAATGCCATGGTGCACTAAATGTCCTTAACTAAATTTAAATATAAAATAATAATTTGACTTACCCAAATAACTTTGATTGACACTGTGTAGGCTAGAACAGTGAGCTGCTGGTTCACATTAGCATCCTGCATTCTTTATTCTTTAAAAGATCATGATCTTTTAGAATCTAGGACCATGTGGACTGTGAATTTGCAGCTGTATTTATTTACTGGGTCCTGAGATTATGTGAAGACTCAAGTTTTTCATTTGTATTTGCATTTTTCACCTGTAGAAAGCATGAAAGTATGAATAGCATATATAAAAAAAGACTTAAGACAGCACACAGCAGATCAACCAAATTTTTGTGTTCAGATGAAGTATATCAAAAAATGACAAACTGACCGCTAAATTGCTCTTAAGATAGTATTCTAGTAACTCACCATCCCCAACCCCCAACTATTACCAATGTGTTGAATTAAGTGTGACCTTTCACCTCCCGTTCCCCAAAATGCTTAGGACCCTATTCGGTGGCATAAGCAGACACAAATGAGCACACACAAATCAATTTTGACATTTTAATGGTCCAAACAGATATGTGTACTTCGAGTACCTCTGTAAAGTGGAGAAGATGTGACAAGGGTGTGTCTGTGTGCTGGCCATATTGCCTTTAAGGGAGCCTTTACCCCAGTGTTTATTTACACACACTGAAACTGCAACGTAACACTCTCTGCGTAACACAAGGTATGGCTTCTAAACAATTTCCATTCATAAAGATTGAAAAACTGAAAACGGTTAGCTCCATTTTGGTTATTTGACAAATTTTACCTGACATGAGCTCAAAAGATGCAAAACCTGCAGCCAGGAAGTTAATTATATTAAAATGAAAATGACAGTTACTAGGGTGAGGTTTCTATTGTGATTGTAAATGTATCAAAATATTCAGATTAACTGAGCATCTGTATTATTGTTTCACTTATTTTCATTTTCATTTCTAGGAATATGAAACAATCTAATAATATTAACCCAACCCTATCTCTTACGTCTATAACCATATTGGTAGCAGCTTAAGAAGAATCTCAAACAAGAACCACACCTTTCTGAAATTTGTAAAGGTACTGCAATTTTCATTTGAATTGTGTTTATAGTCACCCAACTGCTTACAAAAACCTGATTGGCATCTAACACCAGACTGTCTGGTCCACTTTCATAGACATATGATGCTGCTCTGGATACAATGTAGGCCAGTCTCTCTAAGACAGCATATCACAGCCAATGTGTTTCAGATGTTTAACATGTCAAGTGTTCACATGTCCTGGTCTTATCCAGATGGTCTTGTGTGCAGTTTTTCTGTTTTTAAATGCCAGTCTTTCCTTATATTTTTACACCTTGCACCAACACAACATTTGGAGATGTCAGAAAAACAATGTGACAAACACATGCAGAAAGTGCAGACATGCAGAGACCCATTTTTAGCACACACACGCATGGAAGTGATTACGACACAGGGCCAAGGGTCACTGGGTTTGAAAATGAAAGATGGCCAGTGCATTGTATCCTTGAGGGGCAAAGAGATTTAAAATCACTTGCTCCTGACCCCAAAAACTGTATAAATATATATATGATTATGCCTACGTAATGCAGATATTCACAAACGGTTGGGGAAATATCTCTGTGTTTCTCAGCAGTGGAAGAGATTTTTTTCTGCAGTTTCAATGTGCAAACTTCATTGAGCAAACATTCATGTAGGGGGAAAATTATCTGGTTTTCCTGATGCTTCATCCATCATTGAACAGGCATTGCCCAGACAGAGATACAGAGAACTATAGTCGAGTTGCAAATACATTCAGTACACAAGTTGAATTTCATTTTTCACCTTTGTTGCTCTGATAAGTGCACTCTTCCACAGTAAGACTGGATATAAATCACAGAATTAAATTTTCAATTGTGACATATATGAGATTCAATATTCTCCAAATATGTAGTGTAACTGTATTTGGAATCAAATACTGACATAACTGGCTTTACTAAGTGATACTGGGAGACACTGAAGCACTCCTGATACCTACCAGATACTCTAGACAATTATATCATGCTCATAAACTAAAATACTATACTGCAATGGGAGGAGAGGGATGAAATTGACTATGGTTTTTCCAGTTTTGCTGTGTACATATTTTGTATTTACATATGCTCAACACTAAGTCACATGAATAACAAAATAAAAGCTGACTGTGCTATTGCCCAAGACAGGCCAGGGAACGGAAATGTTTTTGGTGAACACAATGCCAGAGATGCCACCTATACACAACTTCCCATAAGGGCCATTTCCTCACCAGTAATGAAAACAACACATACAAAAGCCATTATGATACACACAGCACCAACATCAGTGTTCGCTTCCCATATAAACAATGAAAATGGCAACAATCTTTGCAACTACTATTGTTCACGTATTCAAACAAAAATGTACTATGAACACGGACACTATGTGTCAACTATCCTTAACAAGCTTCAATGGCACAGGAACACAAACACACAGGTCAACTCCAAAGTTCAGAGTCAGTAAAAAATATCAAAACAGAGTCAGAAAAAAACAATTTCCATTTACACTGAACGCCTCAGGTCTGCTCCACTTTCACATTATCTCCAGTATTCACACTCTGAGTGTCAGCAGAGGGCTATGTGAATTCTGATGGCACATGGGAAAGCGCTCTTAAGTACAATGCTTTTCTCAGCCGAATCCTCTGTGTTTGTCCCCACACAAAAAAAGCCACCATTCAGCTGAAAGCCAGCGAAAAACTCTAACCCAAGGAGACCTTGGCTGGCCATTGATTAAAACCCTGCATGCCACAGTGGAGGAGAAGGCATGCAATCGCCCGTAAGTCACATGCCTGGGATTCTGAACTGAAGGCAGCCAATGTGCTATTAGGGATGGACCTACATTATCAGGTAATTATTTAAGATTGTTTAGGGTAAAGACCACAGAATAGCCTGGTATTCTATCTGGGGAGACTATGTGCAAGATCACATATTGCAACAGAGATACAAATTAGCTCTGGTGCACTCCTATTATGTCAACATATACAGGACTACTATAAACTAACCAACCTGTCCATCACAAGTCAGTCACAAGCATGCACATCTACAAAAAAAATCTAATCACCAATCACCTAATCATAATTCCCCCCCATACTGTTCATTTAACAATTCTCTTTTTCCCCCCAGAGACTTGTAAAATGTTTCTGGGTAAAACTAGATGATTCTGTAAGATCAGTAGTTTGCACAGAAGTACTGTGTGGAGCAACATGCTTTATACACAACCTTGTACAAAATAACTATTTCAATTCAGGCATTTCATGATTCACTTCTATGCAATAATGTGAGGCTTATTTATTAAATTACATCAATATATTGGTGCCATTGTAGACTGTGTAACATAATATACCTACCTCAGTCTAAACCAGTCAATACATCAATGGGAGAAGAATGCAGTATGACTGTTGACAAGACAGAGAGGCATTGCAATGCATTCCAAGTTATGCAAGTAGAAAAACTTCTTTTAGCCAGATTCTAGATACTGAAGAAGATTAAAGCATCTGGCTAGAAACATAAATATGAATCACCTAATGTTTTTAAGTAAGGGCTGATTAAACAGACTAATGGGTGCAAAATGTTTTTCACATGAACTAGCTGGCAGCAGTAATGTTAGATAAGGTTGCTAACATAGCTATACAAGTTTGTTGATTGCTCTCTTGCTAGCCATCACATTGAGGCTACCTCTGTTGGCTAAAAAGCTAAAATAAAAAGTTAATGTTGGATAGCTGTTACTTTTATTTTTAACTGCTAATTTTAATCATGAATTGCTATGCTAATTGCAACATTGTTCAAAAAATACCCTTTCATGAGCAACTCGAGAGCTAATGCTACTTTCTAAAATAAATGAAAAAAATTGCTAACAAGGTGAATATGTTCAGTTTAGAGCACATGCAGTGCAGATTCACTCATTTTCTTTTTTGGGTTGTGCTACACAGATTCACAGACTCACAACCATGAGCTTATTTGGCACTATATGAGTTATGTTAGCTTTTGATGTCAATTTACATTTCATAATATCATGTAGCTATTACTTGCATCCTTGCTCTAAAATTGATTGTTCAGTCATTTGTCTCAGATATAACTAAAATTGTTTACTAGCTAACTGCTGTGTTAGAAAGCCTGGAATGTGAAACTGGAAAATATAATCATTCAAGGAAAAGGGGTCTCCAAACTCATTTCTGTATCTGCTCCAATTTTGGAAAGTTGCATGGTATGTAAGCTAGTTATCAATATAACTAACATCACCGATGAGTATATTTAATAGAAATAATTCAAATGCATTAAATAGAATTAAAATGAAAAAATATATAACAGAAATCTAACAGAGAAAGGTATAGCTTGTGACAAAAGGACAGCTCCATCAGTCATTTATGGGAACATACAGTTATGGTACTTTTATCCTGGTACTTTTTATTATTTAGTGTTCTGCTCCATAGCAAGAGAGTAAACAAATGCTGAGGAAACCAGCAAAAGACATACTCATTTGCAGGTACCATCATGCTTTTCAGGAGGACATTAGGGGGACAAAGGGGGCCAATTATTCCAGCTGTCCCGAAGGAAGCTGGCACAGCCGAGGGTCATATGCTAATTACTTTTCCTTTCACACCTACGGCTGTCTGTTGTCTGCTGACTTACTGTTCTGTGTTCAGTTTGCGAGTGTGAATGGGGTAATTGAGACCAGTTTGTTTTTGTCGTCACATGTAATTTCAATTCCGACCCACGAAAGGCCAAAGAGCCATGCCAGTTTTCTCTTTAAACCAATTATATATTACACCCAAGGGGTTAAAATACCAGATGTACTGTAATTGTTCACTCGATGCAGGTAGCAGCACAAAACACATCATGATTAGTCAACTGACAAAAGTAGGCCATACAAATGCGAATCAAACCATGTTTTAAAATGCATATGCATATGCAAAATATGCAACAATATGAAGCCAACTGTATTGGTTACGCCACATGGGAAGCAATTGCTGGTGGAAAGTGGTCGGGATGAAATCACAGGATAACATATCATGGCTAATTTAAGAACAAGAACAAAATGAAGGGAAAGCCAGAAGTTTGAAAATGCTACACATTATTCATCCAATAAAATGACAGTGGTATGACTGTGATTCATATAAACATTTAGCACTTCAAAATTGATGGAAACATTCATAAAGGTGTAATTCTGTATCGCCCAGTCAACATACTAATTCTAACAATCAATACATAATTCATAATCTACCAGCACAATTTGTTTTATCTCCCTTTCTGAAGTGGGCATTTGTTATTTCTATCATCGTGTCCCAGTAGGTACCATGGAGGTTATGCGGTTCTCCTTCTGTATATGCAAAAAGATAACTGCAAAATTGTCAACAAATTTAGATTAAATATACTGAAAATATTAGACACTGGACCTATTGCCCTTCATGATGGCACAAAGATGCACTCAATCAAGTGCCAAGCTTCACACAAACAAAAGATGAAGCGTACCATGCAACAGTTAACGCTGATCTGATATTCACTAATAGAAAATATGCCGACATCTGACCAACACATTGAGCTGAGGGCTTTAGTCTGCAACATACCAAGAAACCCACACAAATATGAAATAAAGGCTGTCTTTATAGTGTGATGAATAATACCTCACATCATACAGAAAGCCACTGGTCACAATAGGTCAGAACGCAGGAGGTTGCAGACTCCAGCAGAAACAAAATGTCATAATTTCTTTCTCTAAACAGCATTCACGCTGACTGATTCAGAAATGATATCACCACCATTAAATATGCATACAGTAATCTGCGCATTTATGCATTTTATGCACTCCACATTCAGTTTATTACATTTTATTTCATTTTCAAAAATGTATTAATTACCCATTGAAATGTGCATTGGGAATACACAAATGCTGGTCAACTGTCATACAGATACCCACCTGGGGTGCACTTTCACATTATTTCACACCCAGAGGGAGAGTGAGAATTTGAGAGAACCTCTAGCTTCTAACTGGATGTCCTCAACTTGATGCTGTAGTGCTGTGTTGTATGAGCAAAATGCTCTCTTCAAAAAATGACTTAATGCAGCAAGCAATGAAATTCTTACCATGACCAACATCAGCGATATTAGTCGCAGACAGTGCGGACATCTTCTGTGCAGCAGCTTGTCATAACGAAATCAATCTTCACCCTGGTGAACCCAAGACAAAAGCGGTAAGGTATTACTCATTTGTCTATGCGATGATCCTCTATGTGGACACATCTATACCATATGTACATTACAGTATTACATCCCATTACATTACATGTAGGAAAACATCTCCTCATATAAGAAATGCTTAAATGCAAACCAACCATCTGCATTACGTAAGGATGCACATGGATAAGAAGCATATTAAGCAAATTATTAGTAAGCATATGCAGGCTGCATGTGCTTACTAATTGTTTTTTGAAAACATTTTAATTTCAATTTGTGCAGTCCTACATCTTACGTGTTCTCTTGTCTCTTTAGTGAATTTTACTTTAGCTACCACATGCATCATATGCTAGGTAACGCCTGCTAGCCCAGAGATCCTATTCCCTCCTGCTTCCACTGACAAGCTGAGTAGGCTCAGGTAGCACGTAGATGCGTGGGTGGGGACAAACTCCTCCCTATCCAGAGGTAGTGAAAGTGATGATTTGCAAACTTTCAGGGGACCCAAAACCTCCTTGTTCAGCAGGTTGCCCATGGTTTCCTTCTTCATTTTCACCTTGCTCTTGCTGACAAGTTAAAATCACTGCCGGCACAATGGCGCCAAAGAGTGCGAACCCTAGGGTGGGGCCACAGACCCTTGGCAGTGGAACTTCCAGGCAATATAATGCTCAATATCCCAGAGGTCAGCAAAGTAATTAAATTCTGAGTTAATCTAGGCTGACCTATTCCCAAATTAGAGGAGATGTTATTATACTAAGCATCCAGTATTTCTTGAAAAAAGGATTTTGTAAGGTTGCGTATCTTGTATGACTTGAGCCAACTCCTTCAAGAAGACTGATTGAAACCTAACTGTTCATTGTGGAGAACAATGCATGTTGATCAGTTCAAATTTATGTTGTTGAATTAATAAAATAAAACCACTAAGTGCACCTGAAGGTCCTACTCTGCTCACAGCTAATCCATAACCCTACTCCAGTGGGGCCACACTTCTACAGATTTTCAATGTCTTTTGAACGTATATATTACTGAAAACGTTTTGGCCCCATTAAACATTTACTTCTTTACCATCTACACCCTGCTTTCTTGCTAGATTACATCATTGCAAATCCTCAGATACTCCTAATAAAGATGTCAAAACATGAATCATGAGATGGAAAAAATACAGGGCCATGCTGTATAAAAAAGCATGAAACATTAAGTTATTGTGGCTCATATTATTTAGCATTTACACTTTTTGTATACTAAAGAAACAGGACGAATAAACAAGCAGCTGAAGATGAACTGCTAGAAGTTTTAAATGTACTGGTAATATGTTCTCTTTTTCCTAACTGGAAAACCACAAGTAAAACACAACACAAATAATATTACTAGCTATCCGTTTTCAATATGAAGGTGTCAACTCTGACATTTTGTAAAGATGTAATAAACAACTGGAAAAAAAATTAATTCTTTTGATCGACTGAAACTGCAAATTGATTGTAAGCTTTGGCTATGGTGAAGTATTTTGAGTATACTGCTGCTTAATGTTACTAACAAACTTTTGTTATATGAATGGCTATCTATAACGCTGTTTTATAACCTGTCAGGGAAAACCTTACTTGCCACCTCGGTAGCTTCAGCCCTGTAAATGCAGCTTTTTACAATAATAGTCCAATATACAAGATGGATTTGATAATGACTGTTAACTTTGTATTAAAATGCAAATAATGCTATTCCCAACTACCCCGCCACCTAGCCTCCTACCAAGCAAACTAAACTATATCATGTATATCTTTCAATTACTACTAGGATTTTGTTGTCCCACCTTGGGTAATTGACAACTATTCTGCCTAGTTATTAACACTACCTTGGGTGATTTTTAATAAACAGAATTTCGGTGTGATTATGGCAGTTATCAAAAACAGGACACGAGTGTTGATTCAATGTAACACAAGGAAAACATTCAAAGCCTGTTTTTCAAATGATGACACGTGTGGTGTGGAAAAAGTCAGTGTAGCACTGCAGCTATTTCACTACAGGAAGCACTTCTCAGAAGGCAAAACAGTGTTCTCTCATGAAAACTAGCTAAAGGGTGCATTCATAAATTTAACCTGGCATTTCAATACACCTCATGAGCACTACAGTGTGTATTTATTCTGTAATTCACAAACTTTAATATGTTGTAAGACAGCAGGCAAACAGACCTCACATTTAGCCTAACCTAAAACATCAGTTTTTTTTTTTTTTTTTAATTAACAAGAACTATTTTATGTTAATTATATGACTTAGCTTAAGTGAAAGTATCACTGTACAGTGAATTTATTGAGACACAGTCAACACATTTATCAAAGGAAGACTGGGTTCTTCCACTGATGCCTTTTACTGTTTGTAACAATGCACACTATTGAAAAGCTTGGACTTAGAGCTGTGTAATGGCAGATGAGCTGCGTTTGACTAGGTTAACATTTGGGTGTTTAAAGAAACCATCAAATTCAACAGATAGATTTTTTTTTAAAAAATTTGCTACTTCATTAAAACCATTAAGTCATGAAACCTGAACCAAGGATTCAATTTTACTTGGCCTTATGTGAAATTGTATTTCACTCAGGATAAAGCATCAACAAAGCAAAGGGAGTGGATGTCAGCATTAAATTTTGTAGCTGATGACACTACCATTTCTGCTCGAAATGGACTGCTGTGACATCAGCAGATGAACAGATAAATAAAATCTTGGGTACACTTTTTAGCAGTTGTGGACTATAAATGGACTAATCTTCTTACAGTCTGGCTGTAGCTGGCACAGTTTGAATTAATCCATGCCTGCTGAAATGTTTGCTGATTAGTTCTGACTGTATTAAAAGCTAGATTTGATACATTCTTTTGTTCATAGATTTATTTCAAGTTCTAAATTCATAAAATCAAGGTTTTCCTTCAGCAAGATTTTCTTCGAAAGTCTAAAGCATGAAGCATGAAATGCAAAACAAGGTGGATCACAGTAAGAATTCATATTTACCAAAATCACTAAAATCAGCCTTAAAATTCAGATAAAATATAGGTCACAAATAACTGGCAGCCCAAATGTACTAATCATGTTCCTGGGAGTCAGTTTGTTTGCAGTACTCTTGAAATCAAGTGCATGAACAAGAAACTACATTACAAAAATTAATTATACCGGTTCTGAGGGTTTTAGACATTTCAGGGTTCTTAGAAAATCAGCCACTCTAGCCTTCCAGGGATAAAGCAATGAACTTCTTGGTTTTCACCATCCAACTTTCAAAGGATTACTCACGAGCCCATTTAAAAGTGAAGAAAAAAAATGCACCTACAAGCCACTGAATATTATAAACCCCCACAGTATTTTAACACTAAAAACAACTGCAGAACTGCACAAGTCAACCTACAAATCTGTCAAACTGAGTGGTGACCTGCTCAGTTGCCCTACTGCCTTTATCTGCCAAGTGCAACAAAGTCTATGTCCGTTTGGTTTTTACACAATCACTCCAGTTCTATTGATGTCAATCTCAGAGGGGGAAAGTGAGAGAGAGAGACAGAGTGGGAGAGGCTTGGCATTACACTGGTGCAAGCTATCACTGCCTGTGATGTGGTGGGAGTCCAAAGGTTTGAACTGAGTTCATCGTTTCATGGTTTCAAATGCTGAGGCGATGACTTTGATCTAGTGAACTTTTGAATGGAATGTTAATTATCAGGTGACATTACAGTAAGGTGATTCTCTTTCCACAGATACATTAATTCATGAACTATGAAACAGCCATTTTGAGCCACCTTGAAATGAGCCAAACACTCATTTCCAATGACTGCAGTCATCCTATATTTGTGTACATTCTGAGCACTCCTTCATAGAGTTTAACTGTTATCCGATACAGATGGCAGTACTACCCAGTTGAATTTACCTAGCTGAGATTATCCCTTCATTCTGTGTTGGTAGCCATAGATTCCCCTTGTTTCAGTGGTTAATATGTAGTGACAGTCTTTCTCCATCAAGTTTTTGAAAACAAAACAGAACTACACACTAAATTAATAATTTCATATCATTTAGACCTCATGATAGGAGAATGCTCAACGATCCTGTAGGATTCTCTCTGGAATACAGAGGTACAGTGGTCAGTACCTCCCCATACCGGCACATTTTTAGTGTCTGTTTCAATGTTTTACCCTTTCTCAATGACTTGATGTTTTAAGCAAGCTAACCTTGGCAGACCACTTAACCATCATCTTGCTTCAGCTAAACTTAGAATTCACACATTGTTGGTTGAATCTCTCTTGAAACCTGGCTCATGGTTTCAGGTGATACTGCCAAGTGCTATTATGAGTTTTTATTGAGAATAGTGTAGTAATGCATAGCCCTGTTGGTATTGCTGTGTGATTCATGAATTCATGTTCCTGAATTATTGCTTCCTACTCAGCTATGTGCAACAAAGAGTTGTGCCCTTGTTTGACACACTTTACTGTTGTATAGTTAGCACTGTCTCACTTTCACATGTTGTGTCACTTCTCACTCACAGCACACTCTACAGGTATTATGCTACCCTATGGTGACCAAATGGTCACACATAAAAGGGAAACATTTGCCTTTTAATGGCAAAGATATCCACCTGGGAGCATTACAACAGTGTGCGGGTTCACTTTTTTTCCTCACAACAAGCAACGTCAATAATCTGGAGTATGTTTTATAAATTCACATTAACACTGCTGCTCCATGATGAGAGCAAGCCACAGCCACAACCTTTTTATAAGTAATAATTACTATAATAGTATACGTAATCATATAAGTATATACCAAGTGCAATAGTTTACTCATTCAACCAGGCGGTGAAGGAGTAAGATAGGTGAAAATACAGACTTTTTGATACACAGTGCACTGTGGCAGATTGTGACATGAATCAACCCAACATGTACACCAGTACTGACATCAAAAGCAACCTTTTGTTGGGGTGGGGGTCACAAATAAAAAGATGTTCTTATAGATTTTTCATGTCACATCTGCTGCCTTTACTAAAGGGCTACTGCAGTTGTCACCAGAGCATTTGTAATTCTGGGCCTGAAGAGATTCCAACTGCAAAATTACCTTTTCCTTATCATATCTGTATATGTCCACTCCTCTCTGCCCATGTGACAGAATTAATATTACAAAACTAACAAGAACCTGAAGCTTCTCTGAGACAAAATAAATTCTAGGGATATTGTTGGACACAACATACGTATAAATCTGACTTGTAAAGCCCACTAACTCAGTGTGAGCTTAGTCATACCTATCACATTTCCCCATTTTCACTTCACACAGTGGCTGAAATACACATTAAAAAATACCTATACAGAAAACCCTTGATCTTTCTTCCCAAAAAAAGCCCTGGGTATCCCTTAAACAAGTATTTGTTGCCACTTTTTAGCATACCCTGAATATAGACTTGTTTGAATACAGCAGATGTTGCAGTCAGTATATATGAACATTTATCTGTAAGACACTATTATACGGAGCTTCAATATGTCTATCCCAATTGTATATTCAAGGTAATTTCCCCATTTAAATTAACACAAGACATGGATTTATCTGCCGGCAATTTATTCAGATGTCCCTAACTGCACTGTAACCAGTAAGCTTCTCCCTTCTTGACACAACAGCCAGACAACCGCCAATAAACCATATTTCAGGTAATAAATATGCCTTCACACGTTAAAAATTGAATATTGGCAATGCAATGCATGATCAGGGTTCAGCATTAACAGGTGCCTGATTGCCCAGGGCAAGTGAAAATGTGCATCAGGCAAGTCAAACCAACCAGTGACTTGCCGAGTCAGCCAAATGATGATTCAGGGCAAATATGGCATTTCAGTTTGCATAAATGGCTGGTGTTTGGCAACCACATCGACAGTTACGTGGTTTTGTGTAAAGAAAAAAAAAAGGCAGGTTATGTTGGGTCCTGTGACCCATACCTTAGCTCTTGAACAATAACTAGCTATCTGTGACAGTGAAAGCAGACTAAAACGACCGCCAGGTTTGTACAAATTTATTTTGGGCAAGTACATTTTTCACCCACTTCTCTAACCTGATAAGTGAGGAAAAACCTTAAGATTGGACCCTGATGATATTCCAAGCACATGACTTTTGCCTGAATAAGGCCCATGTACACCTCTTATTCATGAATAACTTAGTATTGAATGTGAGACTATGAACTTACATACATGCACTTCTATACACCTACACACTACATATTCCACTAAGAATAGAAGACTATGTGCACATACCTCTGTAATTATTCCAGTTTTGGTGTTTGATTCTTCTCAAATCCTACATCCAGATGAAGAAAATGGGAGGGGCTTTTGTTCCCTCTTTTTGTTCCAAAAAGTATCAGCACTTCCAGGAAGAGTATTTTTATTAATTAAAGCTAGAATGGTCCACCCTGGGAAAAGAATATGTCCATTTGTCTTGAAGTTTTAAGTATCAAGTTCCTTAACACAACAAACTCTTTCTTGGCCCTGTAGAAACCAGATGAAATACAGACAGAACAAGAAAGGGAGACAGCGGGAAAGGGAGGGTGAGGGAGAGAATAAGAGAGGTTACTATAGGTTGTTCACACCACTCTGAAATCCCTGCAGGGCCTTTGCAAGTCTCTTCCTGTTTGACAGTCTGTGCCACTATCCTAGGTAACTCCTTGCTTTCCATCTTTAAAAACACTTCAACTTTATGCCAAACATCGAAACACTTAATTTTCATTTTAGGGAAACTGTTTAATAAAAAAATAAAAGAGAGTCAAACAAAGTGCACAGAAGAGAAATATCCTTTGTGTTGCATCAGCCCTGATGCATTTTGTGACTTTAAAGAACAGAGACTTTCCAGCAATGTTGGGGGGAAAGCTTAGAATAAATCACTCACAACATGCTTCAAACTTGAGGAAACAGGACTTGAGGAAACAGCCAGCCACTCCTTTCACTACCCACCCCTCTTTTTTATGCTATGTTTCGAAAACACCCTCTCATCAACTCAGCTTCTGCTTTCCTTGTGCAGACCTTGAAATCTGAATCACACTAGTTATGACAAATGCACAGATGTTGCACTGCTTATTTTGGAGGAGTCCTGCAGAGCTCCAAGAGTATTAAGATGTGTCATAGTTAGATAATGAGAACCATGTCGTGTTTGGTATGTCTCCTCCACACCTGCTTTTAGGAGCCATGAACTGTGCTAGCATTAAAAAATACAGTTCTCATTCATATCCCAACTCATTTTCATGAAGATAAATAGTTCCACATTGTACAGAACAAACATCTTACAAAAAGAGAAAAGGGAACAAATATAGCCTAAAATTGTTTTGTGGTGTTTCACCCACATCAGCAATTGCCTTGATCCTATTAAAATGAAATAAAATTCCCCTACACTGGATTTTGCTCAGCAAATGCTTCTGACCTAAAGTAACCCTAGAGCCAACAGTCCAATGTCTGTGCAACTTATCAGTCTGCAACTACCTTTGTACAGTGAAACGGCATGCTGAGAAAGTAATTGACATTTATCAATATACATACAGGCCTAATCAAAACAAATAAGAAGAGTGAAGAGAAAAATCAGAATAGCCTAATGTTTTGACTTGCGTTAGGCATGCAAATTAAACTTAGTTATGGTAAAAAGAAAGCAAGTGTTGATTCCGATGGGATAATGTTTTTTACTGCTTTTTGCATGACAACGTATTTATTATAATATTTAAAGACTGCTGGCAAGAATCATATAGGTCTAAATGGGTTAATGTGCCTTAGAAACCTTAGGATAATAACACACCAAATCAAATTACTTACTTGTCCTAAGTCAAATTTCCTGTCTAAAGCTTTGCCAGTCAGATTCTGTTGTATGAAATCCCTGCACAGACTATAAAGTTGACTTGAGAGGCCCTACAGAACTGTGAATTACAATTTCAGCTGGTTAGAGAACTGGACTCTGGACCCCTAGGTCGCAGGACAGTGAAGCACGGCTGAAGTACCTGTGGGTAATTCTCCTCACAGGGGAAAAGGATGAAGACTCCGCAGTAGTTTTATGACAAAAACCTCTCAAAATGGTTAGTCCTTGCTAGGGGTGCAACGGTACAGTGGGCGCACGGTTCGGTATGTATCGCGGTTTTGGGCCAAGGTAACGGTACGGTTTCGGTATCTTTATATTTAAGAAAAAAGTAAAAACACGTCACCCTTTAAACAATGAACTCTATTTAACCTCATTCAGAAAAATGGCAGCATGACCGACTAGTGGGGCTGCTCGATTACGACAAAAATCATAATCACAATTATTTTGGTCAATACTGACATCACGATTATTTAACACGATTACTCATTGACTTTGGAAACATCATGAGTTTATTGAACGTTTAACCCTTTCGCATAGTAACTTATTTTTATGCTATGTAGCGCCCGTGTTACGTTATGCGGTTTGTAATGTTTCATTAGCGTTATTAATATTTTTTTCCAATCTAGTGTTCTAATCGCACTAGAGATGGAACGGTATGAAAATTTAATATCACGATATTAGGTATTCATCGCAAAGGGAAGAGTCGAGTCTGCTTGTGCATGTTATTTTGTGAAAGTCTTGGTATAATATAGGCTAATGTGTAGGTCATTTCAGAATATTATAATGCTGAAAAGGGAAAATTAAATAGCAGTGTTCTCCAATTTTCAGTTCCCCCTGACAGCAAAGTAGGCTAATTGACTCAAGACTTCGTAAGAGTTCAACTATTTACTGAAATAAATCCATACAGATGAAGGAAATAAACTGGTCTAAACCGTGTTCTCTTTCAAGAATATGCAAATACAAACGTACACGGAATTCATTCTTAATAGCAAATTAGTTCTCTTAGAAGGCTGAAAAAATCTCCGGAGCGCTGTCACTGCCTTCCGCCATGTTTTCACTGACACAAAACAAACCCACGTTGCATGCTGCGCCTGCGCACCTGCGTCTGGGAGACTGTTGCTAACTTTGGTTGATGCTGGGCAGTATTTAACGTGAGTTTTTTAAAACGCGGTAATCAACCATGGTTTTAATGACAATTGAAATTTGAAACGGTAATACTAACTGTCGCGAATTTTACCATGGTTTACCGTGAAACCGGTAACCGTTTCATCCCTAAATCGCACCGGTTTCAGCATACGCAAACAGCAAATCACACCGGTGTGACTGTGCGTGAGAATGTTTGTTTTTAGTTTCCTCTCTCTTCTCCAGCTCGTATTTGCATACAGAGCTCTGATAGGCTCCAGGGAAATTCTGACTGGCTCCAGAGATGTTCTGTGGATCTGAATGTACAGCGTGCGTGTAGTCTGCAGCGCAACAAGCAAGTTTTGGAAATTATATAAAAATGACAGGCATATCGTATTACCGCGGTTCACGTGTGCGTATTGAACCGTAGGGGGCGTACCGAACGGTTCGACAATATACCGTGTACCGTTGCATCTCTAGTCCTTGTCCATCATTCCTATTGGCCAGTTTGCATTCAAGTCATGACACTGTTCGCTGATAGACCACAGCTAAACAGAATTTTCACACATTGTTTTAATGATACTTGCCCATTCACAGACATCAATAGTGTTACCGATGATGGAAACTTTTACTATCTCAAGAGAAGTATTTCTTGTAATAATCCAGAATGTGAACTTTACATTGATGTACTTTAAATAGCATTAATATCAAATAATTTGAAATAAAGATGTGTCAAATGCAAGCTTGTTAGTTAGCTAGTGAATCCAACAGCACCATTTAATTGACAGAACCATTACTGTGTCAACACCATCGTAACAAGCAACTACTTTCATTGACTACTGTTTCATGTAAACAACAAGCCTACAAATTGTTCAATTCGGTCTCCCTTCTTACTTTATGTAGCCAAGTAGCTAACCTTTAGTTCTGCCAATTACAGATCTGTTTCATAAGTCATCGGCACTCAAATCTGTGGTATAACATTTCAAATTTGAGAAATGTGTATGTGGAACTCCATTGACTGTGAGTATGGGTGAATGACTTGAAAGAGTGACAAAACATACTTTGGGGATGAGGTTAATGAATCAAAGTTCAAGTTATGCCTCTACGTTACTTGCCTTTCAATTACCTCTCAAAAGGTAGAGTGAGCCCATAAAACCTGCCACCAGGTCAGCTTTGCTGTTCAGTAACTAAGGGTTAAGGACAGGACAATATCCTATAGGAAAATCCAATTCTACTCCTGAACATCAAGGCTCTATCTCTGGTAAACACAGCACCCTTCTGGTGAAACACATACATACACCATAAACCAATTCTCATACATCGATAATTTATAAACACAATTCAAAATAATAACAGGGTCTAGGCACTAGGAAAAACAGCTAGGCAGGCCATAGTGTATAGATAGTTCAGGAAAACTCAACGCTGGGCTCAGGTAGAAGTGTTTGATGAGGATAATAACAAACAAACTGACTGTCAGTTTCTCTGGTGATCACAGTTAGGTTTCATTGGTTAACAGAACAAAGATGTCAAATTCAAGCTGCCAAAGGGTGTGCGGGTTTTCATTTAAACCTCTTCTCTCCTGGCTTAATTGGATGACCATTCCTAAATAATGACTGTGCTTTCATATTAGTCTTCAATAATGAGTTTTACTTCTCTTAAAACATGTGGAGAGAACCAGGGTGCCAAAATGAATCTGTTTGCTGGCAGAATAATGAATTAATGTGGTAATAAAATTAAAACAACTTACAGATAAAATGGAACAAAAGGAAATTCATGAAATGAGTGCAGGCCCTATCCAATGATTGCATCACCTTGGGCCTCACTCCCCACATTCACAGGAATGTATTCTTTCAAGGTTGTGCACATAAGGTTAACCTCCTCTTCGCACTTTAATTGCTGTAGTCAAAAGCATCAAAGGTAAACATTTTGCTTCAAGGGGTTCATGAATCATTAGCTATTATTTATCCACTTGGCCTGTACAACAGTATCAATAACAAGCCACCAGTTCAGCTCAGCTGTTTCCCCCCCCCCCGCCAATATGCACTGCATTCCAGATTGCTTCAACATGTAACCCTACATATTTTAAAAGTCATGAAGGATGAATGTAAATTCCTGTTGAATATATAACCTTAAAGTTTCTCAAATCCTACTCCATGTATTGTGGGGGAACATCTGAATAAACTCATGAAATTGCAGAGGGTTGACAGAAAAACATGTGAAAACAGCATATGTTCGAAGATGTTGTGATAACAGTAAAGAAATAATTCCAATAAAGAATGATATTATCAGGTTGGATCATATGTCATTGTTCAGGTACTACACAGCAAAAATGCAGATCAATATACACATTTATCATGGGTTGTGCTTCTGTTTAAATCATCTAATGTCCCTTTGCTTGCAATATGGGATTACAGAGCACCAGCTACAACCACAGGCAATGTAATGAGCTTAGTAAGGGCTGACAGACAGTTTAGCTATTTTTAAACAACCATGGTAGGTACATCCCAGTGCAAGTGAGTATGGGTCACATTTATACAAAACTGCCTGAAATATATACTTAGCTAACTACCCTGTATAAATGAACCAAAGTCCATTAGCAACTAGAAGTGACCCAAATGTCAATACAGGACAAAATGCAGTCATAACTGGAAAACATGCACAAGGCTTTGATAAGCATGATGTGAAAATGTGGTATGTAGCTAGATGAGGCTGCAAAACAGAGAACCCAATGTCTACATCCAAGTGATTGTCACATCTGACAAGGATATAGGCTGTGTCAAATCTAAATTCTTTGACCATTCTCACAAAAAACTTGAAAGTTATCATTATACAAAATATTCATCAGGTCTACATTAAAAATATAACGGAAATATAGTTACATCATTCGCGCAAAAATATTACCCATACCACACAAGTTTACCTACAGATTTAAACAGTCACGTGTTTACATGTCAGTCTTCATATGCTGCTAGTCAGTTATCTTTTACCGAACAGAATATGGTCCCGTTGGACCTGGAGCTCACTCTACGCTTCTACCTCAAACTCCTTGTAGCACCATAATGAGTATGGACACCTAATTAAGTGAAAGAATAGAATTTGAATTTGTGGTTCAAATTAAATACCGGTGCTACTGCATATACCACAGTTACTTCTTTTTGAACACTACCTGTGCCCTAACAGTATGTACATTAATCTGGTATGTCTGCCTGACAGTCTTCCTCTCAACCTCATTGTGTTCACGACGTCACTTCATGTGCAATCTCTAGACAAATTTATTGCAGTGATGTGGCTTTTGTCTGTTTATCTTAACTACTTGCGTTCTGCCATCATAACCACTGACTATATGCCTCGTTATAACGGCTTGGGTAGAATAAAGTACTCAGACTACCCCTCCATGACATTCACAGCTAACTAATAAGCTAGGAATTCCGGCTAACTTATCAAGTCAATGCACACGCGGATGACTAGCAAGCTAGACTTCTCCAGCTGATCATTGACCACTTCGCTAATGTTACCTGGATCATTAGCTAACTATCTATGCTAGGTCCCAAATTTAGCAACCCATTTCATGATATGTCGTTAGCTAGCAAGTTACTAATACAGACTTAACGTTTGCTACTTTTATTTTCATGAGCAAGCTACCATTAACCACCCAAACAAATCAGTTTAAATTTATTTCCATCTGGCTAGTTAGCTAACTAGCTGATTTCCACTTAGCGGTAGCCGACAACCGTTGCTAACTAGTTTATACAGGCGAGGACAGGAAGACATTCGCCGAATAAAACACTTCCTGTTGTTCATCCAGGAATTGTATGTAAACGTTGGCTAACGTTAGCAATACAGGTTATTTGATCAGCCAGAACCCCTTGTTTACATAGCTAGTTAGCCAGCTTCCCATAGACAAATGTCTAACTTCACTTGCTACGTTACTGGATTTAGCCTTAGTGCACCGAAGAGTCAGGGACCAGCTCTGCAAGAATTTAATGACTTACGGGTTAAGAAGCAAGCTCAGATGGCTTGCTAACTAAAGCTAATGTTATCTAGCTAGTTGGTTGATGTTCTTAGCTAGCAACAGATAGCTACCTGATTTATTGGAAGACCTCTCCAGACGAAGCCAGCTCACCGCACCATATTCCAATCATGTGACCCAGGCAGGAAATGGAGGGACTATGGGGGGGGGGAGCCAAAACAGAAAAGGGCCCGGTTTCTTTGTGGCTGATATAATTTTAGAAATTAGGCAAGCAGGCTAACCTCTGTTGCTGAAAAGGAGTGATGTCACATAAAGCCAGACGTCCCACGCAATCACATGTTGCCACTTGTGCGTATACGTCGCTCCGCCTACTTCGGCCTTTGCGCCTCATGAACGCTGCCAGGGTTAAAAATCCTACCAATGTTATTGCATAGCACAAACGCCAGGTGTTGACACATTATAACAAGCATGACATTCACCGTATCATCTGATAGTTTATAATTTCTCAACAACGGATGCCAGTTTTCAGCGAACAATTTAGTCCATGTTGTGTCACAGACGCTAAAGAGGCAGTACAACAAATTCTTCCCAGTGTTTCATTTGTTCTTTTGTGTAACTTGGCCCTGTAGTTTCTCATTTTACCCTCAGAACACGACATGGATTCCCCAGCATCCTGTGTGATAGCTAACTATCTCCTAAGGATGAGGATTGCTGTCTACAAATTGAATAGACAGTCCAGTATGAATATAAAAACGTTTTTTTCATTTATACAATATTGTCTGAAACTAAAGCAACATAAACACTTGGAAAGATGGACTTGGAACACTTGGAAAATGAAAGTTACAACAAACAACTCATGCCACCTAAATACGTCTTATTCAAAAGCAGTGCCATCCTCCAGTGTGTCTTACATGTTGTCATGTAACTTGGACCTGTGTTCTCTCAGTTTACCATCTAAAAGAAATGAAGTCTTTCCAGCTCCAAAGTGGGTATGCATGTAGCTCAGGATTGCCCTCCTGTACCAAATGGCTGGAGTGATATTTTGGATATTATTGAATTTTTGGGACTCATTGTAGGGGCACATCAGTGTAGCAGAGAGAAACCTAAAAATGAATGTTTCAGTTTTTCTAAAATTTATGACATCTATAACAAACAAGCATGCAAAAAGGCTGTCACATGTACAAATCACGAGTCAGTATGTACACATTTGGAAAAATAAGTCTGCCACTCATTGACATCTGTAACAAAATGCTTACTGTGTACAAACAAGGTATAAATATTCCCTATATGTTAGTACATAAGTTTGCAAAATAGATCTGTCACTCACAGTATTAGTATCAATATGATGCCACCTTACAACTAACAAATTTCCCCACGTTTTCCCCTCAGTTTAGCTCACATACACAAAAGAGAAACCTTTTCAAAAGAATGTTACCCATTGTTTACTCTCTTCTTTTAAGTGTCATGGCCTTGTGGTTGAGCATGTAAAGGGAATGTAGTATATTGTGAAACAGCAACATAAAGCATGTATCATTCTGAATAGCTACAGTATTGGTTGCTACGGCATACCCCATACCTATATGGCTTCTGGGGGTTTCTACAGAAATAACTCATTACATGCATTTCTTTCTGTATTACCTAACCCTATTTAAATATAAATACTATAGATGCATATGAACAAATGTTCACTGGAGTTGCAAGTTTAGACTGAGTTTATTGAATGCATATGTATACTCTTTCCTTTAAGTTTTGTCTGTGTATGTGGTTTTTACTTTTTGTTTTTTTGAAAAATGTATTTGATAAATCCTTTTTCACTTTGGGCTCACTGCTCTGCTCTGTCTACTGAATGAAAATAGCATCCGCTGAACGACAAAAATATCAAGACAGATTTATTTATTTATTTATTTATTTATTAGTAGAGTGAGAGAAGAAAATAATTCATTCCAGCGCTTACAGCATTAGGAATTGGCTCTGGTGACCCTCAAAAATTTTTGAATCGACAATCTCAAAATATGTAACATTAAAACTCCAGCACGGTAGGTGGCAGTAAATACTGTGGATGATGGTAAAATCTCCTTGAATCAATCGAAGAAAAACTCAGCTTTTTTGATGCTACAGATGCCATTTTGTAGATGGAAAACAGGAAAAATAGTGTGCTCGGCTATTCAGGCTAGTTCTGACTTCACCATTTTTTCATCATGCCAGTCTCATGTGCCGCTGTCGGCTGTACAAACCGATTCATTAAGGGGTCAGAAATACGGTTCTACAGGTACGCTTATGATCACATTTTATTTTCATTGGGAGGTAATTCATGAGAGCATTTCTGTCTTCCTATTGTCGGGCAATATTATGGTTATGTTTGCGCAAGCTCAAAACCTGCACGTGTTGTGTATGCTTGAAGCAGTATACTTTAGAAGCCGAAATAAAATGTGCAAGGTGTCGTAGGCTACATTGAGATCAATAAATTTCCAACATCAGTATTGCATAGCTGCATATATGACAGGTTGATTTGTGATGATCGGTGATTATAGTTAAATGTGTAGGCAAGTTATACCATGTATTTGTTTTAGATTTACATTTCCAGCCTAACGCTGCAGGGTTATCGATTCAAAGGTTATTATGAAGCTGTTGTGTGGGTCTTTGTGTGTGTGTGTGTGTGTGTGTGTGTGTGTGTGTGTGTGTGTGTGTGTGTGTGTGTGTGTGTGTGTGTGTGTGTGTGTGTGTGTGTGTGGGGGTTCTGTTCTCCAAACTCCATTATTTACTATGCACTGCTGTTATGTGTTTTTTGAAGGAAGGTTACAGTAAATAATTTATTTTCTCTTTCAATGGGCCAAATCTTGTTTGTTGTGTTCTGTTGGAATAATTGATCCTCTTCTTACTGCAGGTTTCCAGTTAGCAAACCTCAGCTTGCTTCTCAATGGGTACAGAGTCTGGGTCGCAAGGGTTTCATTCCCACGCCTAATTCATGTCTCTGCTCAGAGCACTTTGAGCAAGACTGTTTTCGTGATTACAATGGAAGGCAGTTTCTGAGGGAAGATGCTGTTCCCACCATTTTCACAGCCTCCCAAAGTCCTGGACCAGACACTCTGAAGGTAAGAGAAAAATGGATGTTTAAAGACATAATATAAAAATATGGAATAATCAGCATTATTTATGCATTTTGTTTTGGTAAATGAGTTTTCAAAATGTCCTACAGATTGAATTGCGAAAGAATCGTGGAGCAGTTGCACCTAAAGATGCAAGTAAAGTCCAGGCCAGCCAGTTGAGCACTGTGTCAGAGAAGGAGAAAGCAAAGGAGCGAGAGAGAGCAAAATTAGGTACAACAGACAAGCGGCAAAAGATGAAGGAGACAAACGCTGCCAACTATAAGGTAAGAAGCCACACTTTTATTACAGTTTTGTTCTCTATATGCTGTAATTTTCCGTTTAGGTTCTTGAGTAGGTGCATGGTAAGGTGGCAAACAGTCTTAAGTGGAGGTTACAAATGGTTTGCTAAAGGTGTACGGGTGCTGAATACAAGAAAAAACACCATCACACAAAAATAAGGCTCAACAGAGTTTTAATTAGACATTGTTTAGGAGCAGTATTCAGTAAAAAGGTTGGATTTCTTGAGCACTGCCTTCAGTGCTTGCCCTCTGAAGCAGCAGGGCAAACATAAAATGATGATATTTGACAATCAAGGTCATGTCTCAAAGTGCATTATGTGTACTACATGTAATGTCAACTACATTAGAGTTGATTGTCCACATCTGGTGGCCTGGGTACCAAAGTGGGCAATCATGGACTTCCTGTTTGCCTTTGATTATTGCAAAATACCAATTAATATGCAGCAGCAATTGCCAATACTTTGAACATAAGATTACTGAGTATGTTCAGAAGAGGCTCCTTCATTGAATGAAATCACTTATTTTCCTCTTGTTGACATTCATTACTATTGGTTTGAGATTTTTAAAAATTATTATTGGTTTTATATACATTATTGATTTTGGAAGATGGTTTTTCCAGTTTTATGTTATTTTTTTATCAGGCATTATCTGATCTAAATTGATTGCTACGCATGATAAACAACTAAAAGGTAATGATGCTTTATTCTGAAAATGACAGATAATACCTCTCCATATTTCAAGATTGTATCTGTGTTAACTACTGACAGGAAGTGGAAAATGTCTATCTGGCCATTGTTTTATTTGGTCCCTGTAAAACCTGAAATATATGCCACACATTAAAGTCTCAGAAAATCTTTATCACTGATCCACATTAAAAAATATCAGCAGCATGTTAAATCAATTAACAGCAAAAAATTAAGACAACATTGCCAAAAATGGGAAAATCTTTGTTAAACCCTCCAGGGGACCATGAGGGCAACTCTGCAACTTGTTAATGAGGGCAAGTGCTGTTTATTTTGGGTTTATTTAACAAAGAAATTGCTTTTCATTCTTAGGACAGTAATTTATTGTAAAACATGAAGGCATGTTTGTGATAAAAGGGAACACGACTGGAGGAGAGCTGCAAGTCCTTGAATTCCCACAAATATCACAACACATTCTGTGACACATAAACGCAGTGTCCCAGATGTTAAAATTCTAACATGACTGTGAATGCAGTCTGATTTTGATGCAATAAGATGGCAACAAATATGTAGCATCTGCTATAGAATTACACAAGCGCAGTGTGACATGCATAATATCATTTATGTTGTGCAGACTGCATGTATGATATAGAGCTGAATTTCATTTTACCACGGTTCTCTCATCATCCATTGGCTCTTCCGTGTGAGATAACAAAGAATGGGATATTGATGGTGCTTATTAATATACTTTATAGTTAAATAAAATGTTAATGAAATTGTTTTTTGTACCTTTTATTGCCATACTATAACTTAAGCAGTGTTGCATGTGTTTATTGCGGAAGTCCAATATTTTCAATAAAATAGTGTGCTTGACCTAAGTTTCAGCATTGATTATTAACATACAGGATATTATATAATAAGTGTGTCAGCGACCATCTCATATTGCTCAAATTAATGTCATTTTTTCTCTATCTAGCAAACAGATGAAAACAATGAGGCATTGCTCTGACTTTGCTTTCGGTGATTTAAAAAGGCAGAAACCCCAAAGAACAAAGTTAACAAGTAGCTAGCCCAATAATTTCCCATTTTTGTAGCCAGTTAAAATGTTTAAACATTTCAAAGAACACTGAAACAAGGCTAGGCACACAAAAGTACATTCAACTCTTTATTTCTCCTAGGGAGATGAATTTAGGAAGTTAATGCTCTAGTTGTTAGATGTGAACTACACTCATTTGTGTTGAGCTTTTGGCACGGTTTTTGTACATTTACTTAGAAATGTGACCACAGGACTGCTGATGGAGACATGATGCAGCTCGCAGGACATTTAGTGATGCCTAAGCAAGTTAAACAACATATATCGAAACAACATATATCGCAACAACATATTGCTAGCCGCTGGGAATGCAGACAGGTGATCCTACCCTAGATGTCTTGACATGCCCCAAAATCAAAAGTAAACATTACCTGAAGTTTGATGTCCTTCTGGAAAGTTTGCACTTTGAGTAAAGGTGACATTTATGATGAACCAGCAAACCAGTTTTAGCTTTGCTGGTGATATCCTTTTGCAAAACCATGGCATTGACTTTGACTGTTCACAATCTGTCTACCTAAGTATGTTATTAATGCATTCATTGGTTAGATAAAAACTATATACCCAAAGGTCATAAAAGCAGAAACCGACAAGTCTGAAGGTGACAATATATTTTATTATTGTATTAGTCCATTTAGGATTGAAGCCAAGGTGCATGGCAGATGGTTTTGGGGAAAAAAACATGACATTAAGAAGGTGTTAAGTGTGATGGTAAGCAGCAGGAAATTGTAATGAAATTAACCCACAGATAGCACAAATTAGATTGAAGAATTTCATTTTTGGTTTGAAGTAGCATAGCTGTACACTGACATGAGAAGGAAGGCACTTTGCCATCTCCTAATACCATTTTGTGTAACCTGCTGTTCTTGAGTCATGTGACAGCTTTCTGCAGCTGTGTATGCTGTCAAGGTTACCTTTATGCCATGTCCCTTGGCTTCACTCTGCAACGTCTGACCTGCACTCAATCAGCTTAGCATCCTTCACTCAAAAAAATGTGATTAGCATTTCATTTTCTTGGTCCCTGCAAAATGAAGTTACTTGTTCCAGCTACTTAGGATTTTGAAAGTCCTAGGGATTCACCTACTGTCATGAAGTGTCGAATTTGATGTATAGACTAGATCTTTATTGTGTTACAGCACTGGTAATGGTTTACTGACTGAATGATTGTGTTCCCACAATCCTTGAACATATATTCTATTTAGAAAGCTGTGAAAAAGTGAGTGATCAGATTATACGTTCAAAGTAGTCCAGTATTACAGCTATATAGCTTAGCAATTTATGCAGCTTTGAAAACATACATTTATCCTCAAAGCTTCATTGAAAAGCTGTGCAGTATCTGATTTGAGTGGGAACCCTTACGGTTTTTTTTTTTTTTTGTGGGGGGGTTGTATGTATTTCAATTATCATTGTTTATGTTTATTTAATGAAACGTAATTCATGTCTCTATTTTAGCCTATTTGGCTTTTAACCCTGTTTAACAATATTAGAGCAACTGGTGGCTGTTTTGGAACCACTAATTGCTGTTAGTTGCACCGTGGTCGTGCTTCAGTATTACATAAGTGAGCACAGTGCAGCAGAGATCGCCACTGATAGCTAAGGGGGAGTATCTGGCTCATGCTTTGTAATGCTCCTCGCAACTGCCGCCATTACACACATCTCAGCCGGGTATTATGTCGGAAAAAGATCCTAGCAAAGCGAGGTGTGGGTTAGTTAAAGATGATATTCCACGAATATTGTCAAGTTAGCTAGCTGAGGTTATAGCCAGCAAGCCCCCTGAACAGGACAGGTCACGTATTGTGAACGTGAACATCATTTTATCGCGAGTATTAGGTTTAGGCTAATAGCTCTTTGTTCTGACGCTTTGGACCCGCTTGAAAACACAGTCCGGCGGCGCTTGAGAGAGGGCAGACGATACGCACACTGTCTGGTAAAATGTGTATAACTAGTGAGTTAGATTGCAAGATAAGGCACTGTTCTTTCCGTGAACTTATCAGAATGTGACTGGACATACTGAGTTTTTCCAACGTCGATTTCCCCTTCGATAATTATGTAGTTAGCTTCTTGCAAGTTTGTCTCGTTCTTGTTAGCTTGCTAAGTAGCCTGGGATGCTGGCTGAGACAGGTAGCTAGTTAGCAAGCCACTTAAAGTACTGACTGACTCATATTTTACAAAAGTAGGCAGTTCTTACTGATTTAGAAGCAAACATTGACTGGCTTCCTCGTTTCATTAACTGCATGTGAAAAGTGAGTTAGTTTGAGGTGTGCACATAAGCTAGTCAAGTTGAGCATAAAAGCGAAGCAGCATGTCGTATGATAAATTTATGAATTTCCATCTTAAATATACTGATCCAAAGAATTCAAATCACGATCACATAATGTCAATAAAGCCAACCACCGACCCCTCTGTTTCCTTGTTTGCAAAGGAAAACAAATCATAAAATAAAGCCATTTCAAACAGACCAAAGACAAAGCATCGACTGGCCGTTTCAAACCGATGTTGCTGATCGATGGACAAACAGTTAAGGTTTTTGTTATTGGTTGTATTTTCAGTTCACACTGTATTTTGTGCATGTGAATGTATGTTACTCACTTATGTAGACTAGGCACATATTTACCGGCTGAGATAGCGTTAATTTTGTATAGCAACACAGGGTCAGCTAACCATGGAATTATGGGAAAAAAATTTAGGTGTGTTTTCCAGATTGCATTGTTACCGAGTAATGTGTTATTTTAGTAGTTTGTAATTTTGTTTTATACTTTAAACCCTGCTATTTTTTGTTCAAAATTGATACAAAATAAATAAAAATCGGCCTGCATACAGTAGTTATATGTAGATATTTATCTTATTGCATATAAAGAAGGAGAGGTTTTTAGATTTTGGGCACAGTAATTTCTTAAATTTTAAACGATCAAATTGTGTGCTGCAAAGTGTAACAACATCCTTTGCATGCACACACTTGTACAAAGATGTGTTATCACATGTCAGTTTATATTAAGTTGTGTATTTAAGACTGCAACCCACCCAGTACGAACTTTCAAGTCAAAGTTGTACCCCACCCCCAAGTAAATCTGCATAAGGCAGATTTTACATATGTTTCTGCTTTGTGATTTAAAGTGGGCTGCATTCAGCCAAATTCTGCATGAGATTATTCTGTAGAAGGCTAATCCCAATTGTTCAAAAGCTGGCATTTTCAAATAGGACTAAAAAAAAAAAAAAATCAAACGCCCCTGAAATTTATTATACTCAAAGATGATGTAGATGTTTGACTTATGGTCAACTATACTGGCGCTACAGGTATTCAAAGCTGACCCATTTGATAGAGTAAAGTGAATACCTTGTATGGTGTGTAGCACTTGCTCTTAGCTCTTTTTTCAGTTTATAACCAAAAGGTTAAGAATAGGAATTTCATTTTTCTTGGCTTTTCACAACAGCTGTCATTATAATATATCAGTATTTTAACTATTTGGGTGTTAGACTATCAACAGTAGCAGCCTGTCTATATAGCAAATGAGTCTTATGTAGTTTGACGTTTTTGAAAGTTTCAGTCTGATTATTTTACTTGGTACTTTTCCCTAGGCCGCAGCACATAGGATCTGTTCGCGAAAAGTCTGAATTGTGTTCGTTGAACGGTACCCAAAACGATTTAACTGGTTGTCAGTAAAAAGGGACCTCAGCATGACGGAGCTCGGCCCCTGCACGGTAGGGGAGCACCTGCAGGTGGCGGCAGACTGCCACAAGACGACCTACTGCCAGCGGGCAGGGCTCAGGCAGCTGAGCGAGCTGGGTGAGAGCGACGCCCTGCTGCTGCAGCTGCGCACTGGCCTGATGGGCCTGATGGAGCGCGACACCGTCTGCCTGCACCACGAGAAGGTGTACGTGGAGCGCTTCGAGGACATGCAGAAGGCCTGCTGCGACCCCTTTAACAACCACAGGAAGGCCGTCAGGACGGGCCTGAGGGCTATCGACGTGGACGAAGCCACCTTCCTAACGGAGAGGTTCACGCTGCAATTTGTGCCCGGCTGGAAGCTGTGCGCCCGTTGCGCCCAGCTGGTCAATGGATACGCTGACGTGGATGTCAACACTCGCCAAAGACGGAGGCTGGATAGGGAAGTATGTATATTAGAATGGCAGGGTGCCGTGGGTAGGGTTACAAAGGGGCTTTATTTTTGGAGATATCATTGCTGCTGAGCCTCCAGTCTAGTCATGCTGCCTGAATTGCCCCTGTAAAAGGAAAACTAAACCCAGTGTGCGAATGACCCCTTTGCGTAGTTGTCTCATTAGCAGTGTTAAAACAGCAAGTCATCAGCAGAAAAACTTTAGAGGGCAAATGCAACTCTAAAAGCATGTTTACCATATCTGAAGGACAGTGCTCACTGAACAAATACCTTGTGCCGTGACAAAATCTTTTTTTTTTTTTCCTTTTGTTCAGGTTCATTTTGATGCTCTTGGCATAATTGTGGCATATTTGAAGGTCAAGCTTAGTCTATGAATAGTTTCCTTTTCAAAAATAAATAAAAACAAGATCATGCTTTTTTCCATTGTTTGCTTCCCTCTCCTTTCATTAATTACAGTATATGGTTTCTGTAAAACCCAAACACTGTGCTCAAAACAAAACTTGGATTATTGAAAATTATTGACAAGAAAATCAAGAATGTTGCATGTTGAATCTTCCAGGGTCCAAACAATGCACTAACAAAAAGGTTCACCTGTGCATTTCCAAATAACATTTTTCCAATCTTGGATGCTTTGTGGGGTTTGATTTGTCTACTCTAAAAAATGCAGAGGTTTAAGTTTTTATTTGTCATCTTGTAATGGCTTTCCCCATTTCTTTAAGGGAAGAACAGCAAAAGCATTGAAGTCACTGGAATTCGCCAACCCTGGTCGCCAAACCGATTTTAACTCTGATAGCAACCGGAGAGACAAGAGACGAGCAGCTAAGCTTTCATCCAGTGACAGGTATGAGACTGTTTTCTCCTTGGTATGTGGTGTATTTCTTAAATTCAAACAGGAAATTGCAGCACCAAGATAAAATTTTAGTTGACTCATTTTTTCCTGCATAACAGATTTAGATGCTTGCCTATTTCCATACAGTCAACACTGGTATAAAAATGAATAAGAAAGCATCAGACAGAACAACCTGTGTTATAAATTGGCAAACAGTAGATACTGGTGGAATAGGAAAAAAGATAGGAGAGTGTGCAATAATGGTGAATCAACATACACTAAAATAATACAGTGTTTGACAATAACACAAAACAGCTATTGCAGAGGTGCCAAGAGTAGAGAATGGGCATTTGGGCTCACATATTTCAAGGTTTTTTGTTATTGTTGTTTTATTTTACCCCTTTACCTTGAAGAACATAGGATAACAAGTGTAGTTGTAATAACAATGCTAAAATGTTACACAGTAAATAAAAGTATGGGAAGATAGGGTTGGGACGGAAACTCCCACTTTGAGTAAACTAAGGAAGGGATGCTGAGTGTTGCCTTTAATTTTCTAGTGCATGGAGTGTCTTTATATTTGATTAAGCCAAAGGAGTGAATCTGCCCGCTTACAGGCAAACCATGCCGACAAAGAGCAAAGTCTACGACAGCCGAGGCCTGCTGATCGCCAGCGGCCGGGACCTGTGTGACTGCCTGGATGTGGACTGCATGGGCTGCTTTTACCCTTGCCCCGACTGCGGCTCGCGCAAGTGCGGCGTCGAATGCCGCTGTGACCGGAAGTGGCTGTACGAGCAGGTGGAAGTGGAAGGGGGGGAGATCATCCGGAACAAGTATGCCAGCTAGCCCAGTCGGAACCCCCCCTGCTGCTTTTACGCCACTGACCCCCAGCTGGGCCAAAGACCTATGATGGGATTGACTGTAGTACAATATATTAAATGGCGCACGTCTGTTATATAGGCTGCTGCTGCCTTTCTTTCTTTACCACCATTAGATGTATCCCCCACCACAACCATCACCGTATTTATTATGATTGCCTTCAGAAATGTCATTTTTAGAGCATCAGGTTTGAGTTGTGCTTTAGATGAAACTTTCTGAATACAGGTTGTATGAATATTAACCCCTTCAACTTCTCACATGTTTCATTTGCAGATTGCAGGGCCAGCTTCTCACTGAGAATAACATTCTTTTGAATTTCTCTTTTTGATAATAAATGTTTATTATATTGTAAAAATAGTTAAATAAATTTTCTTTTCGTACAGTATGTGCCTGTGAGTGCTGTAAGGTGTATTTTTTTTGCCTCTGCTGTAACTGTCCTTTTGTTCCCTACTCTCACCTCAGCTGAACTTTTAAGAAATATGCTGGGTTGGATAGAGAAGTGATGTGGCTGTGTGGTGTGTGGAATACAGGTAACTTTAAATAGGGACAGTTTAACATATCAGAAATAACATCTTGTTGGATCAAGCAGACACCTAGGTATAGTGGTGAAATTCTTCAGGTTTTGTGTGGGTAAACTCCCACAGAAAGGAGAGGGTTGTATTTCATACTTGTCTTCAAAAGAAGTAACTTGTACCTGATCATGGAGAGCTGCAAATGAACAGCAGATTAACTTTGGTACGTTCCCAAATTTCTCATTCAGTCAGTATGATTGCTTTCCAAATTTGTATTCCAGTTGCACTGTGTTATTTGAGTGGTTTCATTGCATCAAATTTCATTTAGTTAGTCCAATTATATCCAGTGGGGCTCTGTTCAGTGTATACCTTCCTGATTCGTCTGTTCATTGCCGTAGCAAAGGGAAAAACTCCACCCAGGGGCAAAGTGACCCCTGCAGCATGCAGAGGATGAATAGGGATTCTGAGCTCTAAGGGCTGACACCTGGTCCAGCATGCAGATATCGTCCTGATCTGCACTCCAGGTTCACTTTACACTTCTTTGCAGAGATGAATTGTTCTTTTTAAAGTCCTTTGTTTTGCATAATTTTTGTACTGTCTGGCATTGGGGTGACCTGATGAAGGCCACAAGACTTACAATGTGGCTAAAAATGTAAATCAAATTGACACACACATAACTATAGGTTCCATTGCATTGCATTTTAGGAGCAGGGTTGGATAAACACTGCACGCCAGTCGAGAATGTAGGAGAATAGCTGCATGAGAGACTTAAAGGATTTTGACCTCTTGAAATATTGAGGTGTGTAAGCATACATTGTGGTGGTATGAAGATTCTGGATATCTTCATTCATTCAGCTGTGACTAAATGTAGTGACACCAGTTTTAATCTGAGGTGGATTGAAAACCAGAAGCTTCATGATGAGAAGTTTATTACATCTTTGATCTAAGCTGCAAAGCATTTTGCTGAATTAAAACCATTAGTCAGCTGTCTTACAATAGCCAGTGAATTTTTTTTTTTTTTTGGGGGGTTTGGACCAGCAGCCTATAAGAGGTTATGTTTTGAGACATTTTCTCCCATGATGCAATTTCATAACCAATGAGAACCAATTCAGTCCTTGAGTCAGTACCAACAGCCCTTTCAGCCTCATCAGTGGCTGTATAGATGTGTTCACCAGTCAGAGTGTCAGTGTTCAGCAGACCACTTTCACAATAATGTTTGAGGTAGACAGGAATGGTGAAGATTATGCATGACACCAGAAATTAATTTGCTGTCAGGTTTGTTTCAGTATAAGAAAATGCATGAGCAATGTGGGAGGATGTTTTGAAAATGGTATTCTATTAAAAGAAATTACATGCAAGTATTACATTTACACAGCCTGAGCAAACACATAAATTCCACCAAATGGTTAAAGACAATATTTTTCTGAAATTTCCATTTCAAATCTACATTTGTAGTTTCATACTCTGAATTGTTACATAGAAAGCTGGTTCAAATATAACTGAGCAATGGAGAGGTTCAGAAATTCAGGGAGTCATTTTGAGAGGACAAGAGTTAAATATTAAAATATAATTTAAGGAGATAACACCCCTTGGTTTGTCCTGTAAAAACACTTAGCTATACTCAGCTATACATGTCTTGACCTGTAAACATATTTACAACTAATATGGTTTTAAACCAAATAAAACCAATGAAAGTTTTGCTTTTGTTTTCTCTGAAATTGCCTGATTGGTTCTCCAGTAACATCTAGCCTCCAATTATGTCTTGGGACATACTCGGAATGTCCATTAATGGTACTTCCTTGTTCACACATGTATGGGCATTGCTATTGTATAGCATGAGTGGTTTACTGAATGGGATAGAGGTAAAACAGTAATCACTGTGGCTGTGAGGCAAAAGTAACCTCATACATTTTTGTTTAAGTAACGGTAAGGTTCAACATATATATAATTTATATAATTATTTACTAATGCATTATTTAAAAAAGATTGAAGATACTTTCAAGCTGAATCCAGCATGCAAGACCTGGTAATACAAACATTTGCAAGAGCTTTGATATGTACTTGCAACTGAATGCAGACATGTTAAAAGGCCTTCAATTTTTTTTGTCTCATCTGTCCACGGGCAAAAGGAGATCCCTCAACTAATGATCCCGGCGTCATCTTTCTGGTGCTGTGAGTGGGTGTGCCTTGTGTGTTATCTCATTCGTGTAATCCGTGAAGCCTTGCTGTCTTGCTGCAGAAAGGACTTGCCAGACAGGCATTTCCCTGAGCTCCCTAGTCTCCCAAGGCCAGCCTGAGTGGGCAGAATGAGGGCTTTGCTGTATCCTAGGCAATGAAAGCCTCCAAGGATTTCAGATGTGGGCTAGACATAAACTCAATATTTATAATTAAAATTCATACCAAAATACAGATATACACCATGCAAGTGTAACATGGTTCTATTAACATTTTGCTTGTATCACTGTCTCTTAAATGTAACACAGGCATACCAAATTAAGTCTCAGGTTAGTAACTGACTTCTAATTTAAATTCATGTTGATGGTATAATGTTCACAAGAAAATACATTGATCTGCTTTAGTGAGAGAAGTATGATCAGAATGATTGAGAAAATAAGAACAATTGCTAAAACCAGAGCTCTGCAAAGACAACACACAAAGCAAATTTTCATTATTGTTTTTTGATGCTGACAGAAATAACTTTGAATAGTTTGTGGCATCGCATCAGTAAAGATTCAATATTCAATCCCATCTCCAACCGAATAAGAGGAAACGCAAAGCAAAGGTGACAGGAGACATTCTACTCTGCCAAAAAACAATGTGCCTGTTCCTTCTGCTTATGATTCAAACTCTGGTCACATCTCAGTCCACTTAATAGCTTTAAATTCTTCAGATTGAAGATTGAATTCTAGTTTCATATGAGAGGCTTTGCAATGAATTACAACAATGCAGATTAACTGTCAAGATCAATACCGAAATTGGTATAGAAATCAATTTAGTACTTATACAAGGAGGCATTAAATAACTTGAGGAGCAGGGCAGCTCCTGAGGGACCGGTCCACTAGAAGTGAGTCAGGAGGCACAAATTCCAAATTAAGAATAGAAAATTCCAATGACCACGAACAACGACCCCCTCAAGGGAACATTTATATCAAGAAGCGCAGACTCAAATCTTGCTGCACCCTTGAGTAGGGTCTCTCCCAAGCAAATGGAGGAATATGCTGTTTATATGGGTTATTTAAAAAATGTGTGCTAGTGCTACACAGGCTACCCTGGATAAGGGAATCTGAAACACAAGTAAATGCTAAAAAAGCATGAATTAGGTATGTGAAGAATGGCTGATGGGATATACCATTCTGTGTGGTTCGGATCCACAAGAACTAGTAACGTCAAAGTTACCCTTGGAACAAAGGTGATGATGAATTTTCTTTGTGTATCTAAAAATACAAACAAAGGCCAATAATCTACACTTGTATGGCAGTGCTGTAGTAGCAGCATTATGAAATGGCTTTGGGTCTGTTCCAGATTGATATAAATCTTGGGTGGAACAGTAGTGTTGGGCCACATTAGGGAAGTAGCAGAGATAATGAGTGGTGAAATTAGTAAATTACTTAGGACAAAAATGTCAAAACAATGATTATAAAACCCAGCTTTCCATGTTCTGTCCTTGTTCCCTCAAATAGTTTTTGGACTTAAGATCTCTGACACCAGTACCGCTTCCTTCTTTGTAAAACTTATAATAATAAGGTGTGTCTCCAGTGTGTGTAAATAATAGTAGTAGTGTCAGTATTGTTGTTAACCTTTCTTTCACCAGGAAGTCTCTTGAGGTTAGGAACTGCTTGTCTGAGTGAGACCTGGCAAGAAATGTTGCAGGGAAGTGCATTACATTTCGACGTGTAGATAAGACAATTACAATACAGAAGACACACAATAACATAATAATACAATGAACATTAGTTACCCCGCAATGCCTTAAAAACAATTACAGGTATCTGCCGTATTTTTGTCTAAGTGCATATACAGCACAGCATGAATCGTTTGAACTATTTCCTGCCTGAGTGGCAATTTTGGGGGCAGGTGAAACCTGTGCATGACTCACTAGAACATTAATCTGTGATTAATCTGTGGCTGGGGGATTAGTTCTCATTACTGTGGGCAGCCTTGCCTTTTCCCAGAATCATGAGATGCCATTGGCAACCAGGCTGCAAACACATCTCTTCGTTCTCTATTAATAGCATTCAATCTGTGCGTAACCTTTCACAGGAGGCTGAATATATTTGAGAAGAAATATTTCTAAATTTAAGATCGAATGCTAAATTCATATTGAAGCTTTTTTTTCCTGATGATTCCCCTTGGAATCCGGTGTAAATCCAGAATGCCTCAGATGTGAAGTTTATTGAGATTTAATTGAGCCAATGTATCAATGCTGTCCAGATCAGGTTTTGAGGTGACATTTCAAACAGGAGCAATATATTATCTCTGTGTTTGGAACAGCATATTAGCTGACTGTCAGGAGAAACACATTTTCAGTCTTTCAAGAGTCATTTATTAGCTGTTTCTCTGTCTGTTGGATTTGATTCACATGAGCAAACCACAGGACTGTAGTGCTATGTTCTTATCAAAGTGAAGGCATTATAATAGGCATATATTTTAATATTATATATAATTTCATGTTAAATCATATCTTTTTTAATGTAAAACATTTCCCAACTGTATTGCCTAGTGAGACATTTTCCACATTTGATACATAGTGATATGCATGATACATTTCATCTATGAGAATGGTTGCATCTGTATATGCTGTGCAAATCTGGTAGTCTTCCAGATTCAGGATTACCTGGGTGCCTGGCTTCATCTTTTGGAATAGCTAGATGATCAACAGCATTTTACATGTGTTGCGGGTAAGACCTTGTAACAGGACCTGTTGGAGAGAGCACCTCTACTTCAGAAGAATGTGCTTCAGACACATGAATTGTGTTGCAAGAATAAACTTCATTCAAGCTTATTGGTTAACTTGACAAATATGTGTTTTCTAATGAAAAAATGAAAATACCTATTAGGAAACAAAACATTTCAAATGAAAAAAATCAAACAGATCTCGTTGTCAGGCTAGCTAATCAGCCACTTGGCACCCCAGTTTGTCATTAAATAATTTTATAGGTAGAGCCTATCAAGATCCTACAAGATGAATGTGGAACACAGATAGCTTGTGTTGTGTCCAAATAAATCTTAAAAATATATTTTTTTTCCCGAGTGTTCAGGTTGGCCTGCAATTTTGGCACAAGCATATTGAACTCAAGGCTAATATTTTAAACAGGTCTAAAGGTGCACTTGAAGGGTTGAGTCAAAGTGTATTCCTTTGACTGGGCTGGATGAAACTCACCCCCAGCTAATATAATCTGAGCTGGCTACAACAACAGCAAAGGTATGCACTCCTGAGACATTGGTTTTGTTGTTTGCATTTCCCTGGCTCAACGTTATGCAGTTAAGGCATCTGCAGAGCTGGATGGGGATATTAAAGTTACAAGTTGTATTTGTCTGCTCTGTTAGCTAACTGATATGGCGTAGGCTGAATCTGCCAGAATCACCTGAAGCAGGGGCCAAACTACAGGGAAATTATAGAAATGGGCAGGCTAAAAGGTAACAAGCATACATTAGTAACTAAATATGAATCATGCACTTTAATAAATTATGTTGACATTTAACTCCCTTAAATATGTTATCATGATACAAATATTAAAAATGAAATGTATGCATGTAAAAGAATGTTTAAGAATAAAATAATGGCACTTCCATATAATACATGATGGGTATCTATTATATATAGCCTTGTAGCATTTTAAAATAAAACAGTTTTGTTTTGAAATGATATAGTTTGTCCTCTGTTTTCATTCATACCTCTGATTAAATAGGAATCTAAATGTGATATAACAGACAAAAAATATGTGTATTGGGTCATTTGCCTGCTTAAAAAAGCTTTGGAAGGTTTTCACATATAATGAATACTTTTCCAGAAAAGTAAGTATTTGTTAAGTAAATCATTCAATACTTGTTTTAGTAAAACCCAACAAAAACAAATCATCACTAACATCATGATTTTCTGCAAGTACAGTGGAAGTTTTTGGAACTATAAATAGGCCACTTAAGCTTTCCTGTTTCCTTGTGGTATGAAAGGAGGAAATTCTTTAGTAGCATGAATGGTAAAGATCAGAGAGGTCTTCACTTCTGCCTGGAGTAATTGTCAAGATCATCCCTCAGAAGTACCAGAACCTCATAATACACGTCAGTGTTAACCATGCCAGATGACAGTTTTCTAATTTCACAATTACAATCATGAATAAAACTGATTCTCATGTTCTCTGGAAAAAAAAATACTTATGAACAACATTGCCTTGTGCCGTGTTGTTAAAATGACACTACAACATTTAAAAAAAATGTCAGAAAAATTAAAAGTGTTTTTCCCTTTCAGTCCTGTTTTCATATTTAACCAGGGCTATGAATAAATATTCAGAGCACTTTACATGGAAGTGGCAATATCTGATGCATTTGAATAATTTAAAACAAATCTGCAAAAATGAAACTACTTTAATGATGCAATATTGACAACTTTGGTTGAACAGACTTCCCCAGTGTTCTTAGACTTGAAACCAGACCAAATCTTGCTCAAGTGTTTAATTTTTATTGGAGAAAACATATAAAAGTTTACACATGAAAAACAATGCTCTTCTCTGTGGAACTCCTAATCCATATAAAATCTAATATATATTTTTCTCCTTTATCACCATTTTAAAGAAAGATTGCTCCACACATACCTAAACTGAAAACTACATATAATTGTTAAAACAACAGATGTGTTTAATTTAGTGTACCATTAGATATATTATGAATAAACCTTGTGAAATAATGTTCTCTTCTGCCTAAGTGATACTGAGAGTACTCCAGAGGGAACTGGAAAGTCCCTCAGTATACAAAAACCACTCATTATCAAAAATTTTCAGTAATACAATAATCTTGTAACAGGGGTGCTGAAAACAGAAAGATGTGTTACAATCATTAACCATAGCAGAAATTTAATTGAAACCTCTACAGTGCACTCCTTATAAGAATCACATCCTTTCAAGTTGTTGACTCTTAAAAGTGGACTGACAAATGAATAGATTAAATTAACATTCATGTGTTGTATAATAAAGTAGAAAAATTCTGAACTTCATTCTTTAATGGTTTGAAGTACAGTTATTTGTTGTTGTTATTTCTTGCATTTTCCCCTTTTCCACCTGGCTTTTGGTAATCACTCATTGTTGGTAATTACTTCTGTGGTAAATGGATAATCCAATACATCCACGTGCCAATGCATCTATTTTACAAGTCTAACAGCATACTACACTGAAGTGCACATTCATTAGTAGATGGGTAGTACTCCACTGACACTGTCCTAGCAACTTGCTGTCACTCTGTGAATCGCAGAATGTTAAGAGAGTGGGGTGATGAAGCCCTGACCAACCCGCCCATCCCTATCCCAAGTGGAACAACGCCAGTTTGTTCCACCACTACAGGCTCTTGCTTATTGTCAGCAAATGACACAGCTGGTGTTGGACACAGGCCATAGGGCTCAACCTGCACTAAATATGAGGGTCTGGCCAACAGAACCACTTGGTAGCTCCAAACATGCAGTATTTTTAAATAACCTTTTAAGAAATAAAATAAATCTCCCTAATTATGGGTGGCACAATGTGAATTGGCAGTGCTAAATAAGACACATTAACATAGCACAGTCAATATCTCTCAATTCTTTCAAAAAAGAATAATAATTTGAATGCCATTAATTATCTTTGAGTGTCTCAATGATATCTAGTATTGTGTAGTATACTGTACAACAGTCTAGTCACTGTCTGGTGTCCAGCACTGCCTCAGTCATAACTGTCTTTGTTGATTTGTATTAGGTTTCTGTCTTTTTCATTCTTCATGCTCTTCTGGTGTTAAGACTCAAGAAGGTGTGTTTTTCATCTGCCCTGTAATTAAACCACGCAACATTTTCTCAAAATATTTTACAAGAATACATGATTTTTAATGCCAGCTACAGGATTCACATTCAAATACCTAATTCTTAACAGCTTTTTTCTTACTTTACACCATTACATTCAACTGAGTGTCATATTACATGTGAGTTAGACCAAAATAAGCAGACCGATTTCAAACAGCCTTACTATAATAATGATTTTTTTAGTGTTCCTAATATATGCAGTTAATTCTTGTAGGAGTCATTCTTATGAATGGAGTGCACTGTATAACAATCCCCTGGGGAGTAATTGCATTTTTCAGAACAATTACAATATTGGAACACACTTGAAACCTTCATTTAACAAAGCTTAAATCCTGAAGCCTCCCAAAATGGGCCTTAAAAGTTCACCAAAAATATTTTCCAGAAAAGACTCTGATGTGGATTATTAGGAATGACTATTTGAAGCTGAAGCATCTATCCCTTGCTACGGCTTTGTGTCTGTCGTTCCACGCTGGGTCTAGTGGGCCAGGCAGCCAGTCACCTCTATGTTAAGTGGGCCGCAGTCGGTGCTGTCTGTGTTGCATTGGCTGCATTCACAGCTCAGAGCCACGGGGTAGGTGAAGAAAGGGTCCACTGCATCAGGACAGCCTGGCAAGTGCACCTTCTCATAGGCCACTTCCCTGAAGTTGCAGGTCTGCTGGATGTATGGGGCCAGGGAGCTCTTGTACACAGGCTCCTGTCAACAGTGGCAGACAGCAATATTCACCTTAGTCACCTTGGGACTGCAGTATAGCCACTGCACCAAAATACCTGCATTCAGACTCCTTAAGGAGTGCTGTGGCTATACATGTAAGATTATAACACAGCAACGTGTTGTACTGTATGTGCAATAAACTGTAAGAACACACCTGTGCAGTGTTTCTTTTCTGAGGTTCACAAAATGCTGTATATAGAGTCTTCACATTGTAATATATGCTGTGACTGTGATGAGGGAGTTAATGCTCTACCATCCCATTTAGACTCAGTTCACTTCCCTCTGCAGTGTGTGCTGTGGAATTTACACCACCTGTTATGTATTGTCATATTACTGTTCACACTACTGATGGGTAGTGTGCCATCTGTCTGACCAATTCCCATTAATGTTCACACTATGGTATATGGTGTGATTGTGATGAGTGAGCTATCTCATATCCTGCTGAGTAACTTCTTGTAAGTCCTTAGACTGTGAAGTATCTGATGTGTTTATGATCTATAGCCAGACAGGGAGCTACTGGAATGGTCTGTTATGTGGGAGAAGTGGATAGCAAGTGGCTGCTGGAGCCTCAGTTACCTGGGTGATGCACAGGCCAGCACAGGCGGTGGTGTTGATGGTGATGCAGCCTCTGCATTCCTCACTTTCCACTGAGATGGAAATGCTGGTCAAGCCACAGCTGTGGCCATTGTGGGCCAGTGCCAAGCACAGCATGACCATGAATAGATGCATGTTGACCAGCTTGGTGACAATGGTGAGAGCAAGGGGTTGGTTGGCTGGACTCCTCACCAGAGCTTGCTGTCAAGAAAAACCAACACATGACATCCCCCCCTCCCATTCCACTGTTTTGAAATGGAAATAAATTAAACAAGAATAAAGTAAACAGCCACCGAATCCTCAAATTGTTCAATCCATTTCTAATTTACTTTCAACTATGATTCTGGAATGTAAGTTTACATGTGAAGTTGAAGTAAAACACATCCATACATACATTTTAAATTTAAAATTAATTTAAATTCAATCAGCCCCAGACAAAGGTTTGTTTCAGCAATAACCCTCTAAATTTCTAGTCAGAAAGAGAGTAAACAAAAGAATAAAAATGAGCAGTGGCATTCTCACCTGTGAGATTCTATGCAGGGCACCAGAATCCCCTGGTCCTCTGGCTTTATCCTCTCTCCCCTAGTTCCAAATAACAGGTGTGATTCTTCTCAGCCAATGGTGGCATTTCCCTGTGCATGTGTTTATGGGGGTGGGGGAGGCAACAAATCTATTAAGCTCAGTTGTCATGGCATTGCATGTATTTATGTCTAGCCAAAATGTAAATGTAACAAGGTATTATGATTTTCCCCTCTGAGTGGGACAGAGCAAAATTCCAAGGTCGACACTCCCACACAAAACTGAAGTGACACAGCAGAGGGAACCTCTGAAATGATATTTAATACATTCACTTGTGAGCACCAGCCAATGTCAGTCAGAAAGTTTGGCTATGTCTCTAGCCAATACAACATTATACTTTAAAATGTCCATTGGGCTGTTTCACTTTGCTCTTAAACTTCCTGCTGAATATATAATGTGTTGTTCTGTGCAAACAAACAGTACATCAAAGCCAAAGATAAATAAGCAAAACACAATGTCAGTGCAGAGCCACAGATATCTTTCAAAAGGTACTGATACCAACAATATTAAGGAACGTAAATACTGAATTAGTATGACAACTATTCATTGTCAGTCGATGCCTCCAGGAAGCAGGTGACAGCTAGCTTTGTTTAATGCAAAATAGTCACTATATCTCATCATTTTCTCAAGTCACTTTTCAGGCATATTCTTCCTAGATGTTATCAAAAGCTTCAAGATAAAAATCTTACATTAATACTGAACGAACAATAGAAATGATCAGGTGAATATGAAGTAGCTTGCCCTTATAAGGGCTGTAACAGACAGATAAATGTAACCACCGTGAAATTAGTATTTAAAGAATGTGGGAGACAAAAATACCCTTGAAAAAACTATGTATTTATTTATTTATTTACCAATTAAAATTAACATAAACATGCAAACCTAAATCTTATGGAGGTACTGAAAACTAAACAGTAAGAAAATGTCCAAAATCCCAGTATGGACACCATTTATGATCATCTGTGTTCTGATGATTCACATTTACAACATTTATTTGCATACCATGATTAACTCTTTTACAACACAACATCTTGATTTACAATGAGAGAGATGGCAGGGAGTGAGAATGAGTCAGATCAGAAATCAGCAAATAAAAAAAAAATCTCAAATGCCGTAATAATTATTTTTTTTCCACATTGGAAGCCTTTGTTTTAGTGTTATTTTAATTTCTTTTATTATTTATTTTTATTTTATTTTAACTTGTGTTAATGTACTGAACCAATGAAGGGAAGCTAAACAAGATTTATTACATTCATTGACTGTGAACACTGTCTTAGCGTCTGTATAGACCGTGATTTACATTTCTTCATGTCCTAAAATTAAGATACTTTATTATATATCTTAGTATTCACACAACATATGTGAAGCACACTCAGCCTAGCTAAGTAGCTACAATATTTTCTAACAGGCTACTTAGCAACCCCTACCATTTTTTTGCAGTAGGAGTGATAGCTAAGTAAACAACAGCCAACTAAAGGAAGGGAATGCTAATGGATTTTTTTTAGGTAACTGTATAGCTAAAGTCATGTATAACTTAATATTGTGGACAATGCACATCACATACAGTGAATGTTTACTCTAAACCTGTTTGCAGTATTTTAGTAAATGAGTTATGCCTGCTACCTATGTGTGTATGTGTGTAATGCATTGGTGAGATGGGAAACATAATAATATAAAACATCTAAAAACAAATGTTGGGTCTTTAACTTTAACTGTAATACAGTAATAAAGTTGTCAATAACTTAAAAACAGCTTTTGTTGGTTTATCCAAATTTATTTTACTAATGAGAAGAAATCATCATATAAAAATCAAAGGCTTTCTTTAGAACTTAAGTAATGTGGTCAACATTAAACAATAGTCAGTCTTCAGTTACATAGACAGGAAATTAAATTGTATTATCTTACTGAAATTACACAGGAACAAGGGAATAATTAATGTGTGGAATGTGCACTTTGGCAAGCAAACATTGAAAAAAGCCTATAGCACACAACTGACATAGATAAGAAACACATTTCTGAGTCACAGCGTGCAACTATTAGCCAGGGTACCTCACTTAACCTGACAGCTTACCTGAATTATCCCCACAAGTAACCGAAAGGTTAACCTCTCAGCACAAGGGTTCAGAAAAGATAGTGCTAAAAATAAACGTTTTGAAACAATTGCAATACAACAATAGTATTAATTGGAAATTTTACATGGATGGTGAATGTATGGAACTAGTTCAAATAATCATATTTAGTGTGAAATCAGAGAAAGGGATGGCACCTACTCATCTGGACCTAGAAAAAGCTTTTGAGCTGCCATGGACAGTGTTGGGATTTCCAGCCTTGGTCAGGTCTTACAGTCAGATATAGTTGTATGATTGATTCTGGCTCTGAGAGCTAGGAACAGATAGAATAATTACAAGGAAAAAGACAGGTGTGAGGTTATTGTGCATAACAATATCATACTGTTGTGGTCAATTAAAATACAAAAGAGTAAACTAAAAGTTACTCCAATTAATTTACAGCTCTGTTACATTGCTAACTACTGTATATTTGGATGAAGAATAAGCCATGAAAAAGGTTGCTACTGGAAGTGATGTTGCTGAGGCATTAAGTGTCACTGTATCCCCACAGGACTAAGCTGGAAGCAATGACATGGCACTGCGTTGTGGACAGCAACTGATTCATCAAGCAGCATTTGTTATCACCAGTAACATTTAAACTACTGACAAACTCACTGAAGCTTTAAAATGACACATTATATTAATAAGAGGGGTGAGGAAATGCTAAAAGTCACGGTACAAGGAATTTTACAACAAATTACATTTTTTGAGTTTATAGAATTTTCAGTTATACAAGTATCGTAAAATTTCTCAATGAGTACAGACCAGTGTCTGTGTAAAGTATGACCTAGTGGACAAGACAATTAACCAAGGTCCTGATGCATCTTCACTGATGACTTTAAAATCCTGATATCCTTGGAAGGACAGTTGGCACTTTTGTTTTAGTAAAATTCCATGACTTCTACGTCTCAGACGATATCCCCATACTTAAACGAACAATGAAGAACAGGAAAGCAATAATATTATGGAAATATTTACAGTAGATGATAAAACATTTTGGCTTGACTGTGGCAACATCACGAGACCTTTGCGAAAGCACCGAATGGTTAAATGGCAACAGTTGAATTGGATGCAAAAGTTTGGGACTGCAGTACGACTGTAGGGGGTGTAATGTCATAGTCTCGCCACTGGGAGCTGATCTAAGTCTAGGAAGCGCTGCAGAGCATGCCAAACGCAACGGTGCTGTGTCTTTCAATAACACATGCACAATGGGGAATAGCGAGGGCAGAACGGCGGACAGATGCGTGTCACTCTGACTGTCCTTATTTCAGTTGACAATATAAAACTTTTATTTATTGTCATATCAACTGCAATGCTCGTTTTATTGAACTGTTCCAATGGTATGAATTCACCTGTTTTTCTCAAGAACGGATGCAGCGGCACATTTTGTTGTTTTTGCAAGGTGAGGCGCAGGTGATGATTGATGCTGGTGAAATGCGTTGCTAACAGCTGCATCAATAAGAAGCTAAATTAAGCTGTTCTGTGTGTTACACATTAGTATTTATGGATTGTGGACATTTTTTTGCATTTTTCGTTTTTGCAAGACCGTGTGGATAAAAGGACTTAAATCAATGTTTTCATTTTAGCATCTCACTTTGGCGTCACTTACCAATAAGCTATAGCTTACACTGGAAACGCGTCTGAAAGTGAAATCCCTCGAATGCGAAAATCACATATGTTTAAGCTTAAAATTTCCCCGGTTTATGTCATCGCGGGATTGCTACACTCCCAAAACAAAATGGAAATTGTACAAACCTGAAAATTGCAGCCTCGCCTCTCTACAGTATGCTAATTTGATCAATGGAGAAAAGAAGATATTCTGTATGGCCTTTTAAATGTAAGTAGCATGTCTGAATGAATCACTGTGGAGTATGTGGGGACAGAAGGGGGAATTAGCATGCATGGACGGAGGAGTGTCTGTATTTATGAAGGACTTCACAGAGGTTGTGTTGCAAAATGCAATCACGCACTACCTCCTGTTGCCGGTGCTGGCCTTTATTATGTTATCTTTATTGTGTTTTTTTCTGTGAAGGAGTAGGCTACTTATTGTCAAGTTCCATAAGAAATGCGTAACAGCCAGTCTTTGCTGACGAATATTTTTGTCGAGATTTTGTAGATTGTGCTTGTCTTTTATAACACTTATTTTTCTTCTCTCAGCTGCTGCAGGCGTCAAAGGAATATATTGTTAATCTGAACATCTGACGGCAGAAAGGTATAGTGCTGTTTTTCCCCACCCACTCCAAAACGGCAACTAAGAGACAATAAAAACAAGCATCATTTGTTTTATGTCTGCGCACTTGTGTAGCAAAGGAGTTTGCAACCTGAAGGAGATGAGAGACGTGCATTTCTGGGGAGGGGGCGTGGGAGATTTTACAAATCGCCATTAAAGAATACTTCTACCATTTCAAAAGCGCTGGTGTATACACGTTCAGTGAAATTGTTTTGTGACTGAATAGATATAAAATGTACCAGCTGAAAACCCCGCCTGTTCACCGAATTGCTGTATGCGTGGTCTGAACAGAACGGTTGTATAATCAAAATATGAAGATTTTTTTCATTTGCATATTTTGGGGATCACTTGAGTTGAACTGAAGACAGACTGGGAGCCTCTAAGATAAAGTTCACCTGTTAGCCTGAACATGTAAGCAACTATAAAGCAATGTTGCAAGAATGGCTTTGTACATGGACTGCAAAGACTCTTATGTATACTCAGATGTATCAAAAGTTCCCAGCTACCTGCATGCACTGCCGCAGGCATATAATAACAGGTGCACGGTTCTGACAATGCATTACAGCAACCAGCTATCCACCTTTTCCCCCCGCCCTAAACCAGTGCTCTAACTTCGTCTTCCTGTGTATGTTATTCGGGGAAAATATATAATTCAGCAATCGAAAACATAAAAACAAAATGGAGTTTGCCATGGTAGGTGCAGAAAGTGGTGCGGGGTGCAACAGCCACCTGCCTTACGGATACGCCCAGGCGCGCGCAAGGGAGCGAGAGCGCGAGAGGGAGAGACAGGCGCACTCGCGAGCGGCAGCGGCAGCAGCGGCGGCAGCTGCTGAAGCCGGATCGGGCGGAGAGGGAGGGGGGTCCTCCTCCAGCTATCACCACAACAACCACAACCACCAACAGCATCAGTCTCGCACCGCCTACTCATCCCATGCCAACAACAGTAGCGGCACCGCCTCGCGCCCCTCCTCCTCCTCCTCGCAACAGCCGCAGCAGCAGCACCATCACGAACCACAACAGCAAGCTCTCAGAGGCAGGAAAAAGCAACGGGGTGCGGAGCACCGGAGAAGGAACCGCTCAATTCTCGGCGGGGACTTGCGCCACTCGGAGTTGGCGCTGCTCGGGTCCGAGGAGGAAATTATGATAGAGGAGGAGGAGGCGGAAGGCGAAGAAGAAGAAGAGGAGGACGGAGGAGGAGGAGGGGGTGGTGAAGAGACAAGAGAAAAGAAAAAAAGTTTTCTCTGTAACATGGATGATGAAGAGGAGACAGTCTCACTCACAGACAGACGTCCCCAACCAGGCTACGAAAATGTTTACAGTGAGTATGGGTGCTGTGAGAGAGTTGTGATCAACGTGTCGGGTCTGAAGTTTGAGACGCAACTGAAGACTCTCACGCAGTTTCCCGACACTCTCTTGGGGGACCCCGAAAAACGAATCAGGTACTTTGACCCCCTGAGGAACGAGTACTTTTTTGACAGAAATCGACCAAGCTTCGACGCTATTCTCTATTACTACCAATCTGGTGGGAGGTTAAAGAGGCCTGTCAATGTACCCTTTGACATTTTTTCAGAGGAGGTGAAGTTCTATGAGCTTGGAGAAGATGCCATGCTCAAGTTTAGGGAAGATGAGGGCTTTGTAAAGGAGGAAGAGAAACCCTTACCAGAAGACGAGTTCAAACGACAAGTTTGGCTTCTGTTTGAATATCCCGAAAGTTCAAGTCCTGCAAGAGGAATCGCAGTAGTGTCGGTTTTGGTCATCGTTATATCCATAGTCATTTTCTGTCTAGAAACTTTGCCGGAATTCAGGGACGACAAAGAATTCCTCAGCGCAGGTAACAATTCTGCATACTCAGACAATGGATTTACACCTTTCAACGACCCGTTTTTCATTGTCGAGACTGTATGCATTATTTGGTTTTCTTTTGAAATAATAGTCCGCTTCTTTGCAAGCCCTAGCAAAGCTGCTTTCTTTAAAAACATTATGAATTCTATTGACATTGTATCCATCTTGCCTTATTTCATTACTCTTGGCACAGATCTTGCCCAACAGCAAGGCAACGGGCAGCAAGCGATGACCTTTGCTATTCTCAGAATAATTCGTCTTGTCAGAGTCTTTCGCATCTTCAAGCTCTCCAGGCACTCGAAGGGTTTGCAAATCCTCGGACATACCCTGAGAGCCAGTATGAGAGAACTGGCGCTGCTGATTTTCTTCCTTGTGATTGGCGTTATTTTGTTCTCAAGTGCTGTGTATTTTGCTGAAGCAGATGAGCCCACGTCTCAATTTACGAGCATCCCTGACGCTTTTTGGTGGGCAGTCGTTACCATGACCACGGTCGGATACGGGGACATGAAACCAATTACAGTTGGTGGTAAAATAGTGGGTTCACTCTGTGCCATAGCGGGTGTGTTAACTATTGCTCTGCCCGTCCCGGTCATTGTGTCCAACTTCAACTATTTTTATCACAGAGAGACCGACAATGAAGACCAAACACCAATTGTGCAGAACACACCTCCCTGCCCTTATTTCCCCACAAACTTCCTCAAGAAATTTAGGGGATCCCCCTCGGCTTCTTCGATGGGTGACAAAGCCGAGTACATGGAAATGGAAGAAGGGGTAACCGAGTCCCTATGTGGAGTGGAAAAGCAAAGCCCGAGCAAAGGAAACGGTACAGAAATAGTCAGAAAGAATAGCTCCAATCCCAAATCGCTTCAAACGGACGTGTGACAACATACTTATCTGTATTTATAGTTAGCCACATGTTTGAACTGAGATGCAACGTTGATATGACTCGATGGAGAAGTTCTGAGATAATGGCTCCCTAATTGCAGTGGAAAAAATTGCATGACATGCTGATATTCTTTAACATATCGCCACTGACTTTCAAAATGTAACATGAATACTATCTTTCTCGGCTAGCTAAAATGCACCACTCTTTGATTTGGGCTTCCTTTGTAGACAGATTAAACCATTCATTAACTCAAAACAGGCAATGCCGACATCACGAGCTTTAATTAGCCAACGTTGTGAGCCAAATATTCAAAGGGATTGATATGTACGTGCATTTAAAACATAGCTAGCTAAAGATATTCTTATACGAAACTAAAAACAAGAGAAATTGCAAAGGCACTTTATAAGTTTCTGTATGACACTTTAAAATAATTGAAGGAAAAGGGAGAAAGATCTTACCATTTTGCTTTTATGCAATAAAGTAACTGTTTGCACTATTGTACAATGCACGGTGACAAGCTATTATCAATCACCTGCAAGAAATCCCTTCTCTATCATTTTGTGATTGTCTAACACAAACACCCATATCCTCACAGAGACATGACGTATATTTAATTAAATATGTGGATCACGTTCAGTTCCTCTAAAATTTAAGACCTGTTGGAGAAATGTAATTTAATGCTAAATTAATCGAATATGCTACATCGTAAACGCTGGAATCACCAACGAATATATAGAGGAAAATTTGACCTGAAAAGCACAAGGACCTAGGGTAGGCTATAAAAATGATTAGAATAGTTAATTTGATTATCCCATGAACCAGCAATTTCACTCCATTGTAAAAACTGAATCAAATTTACATTATTTTTATTTATTAGACATATTGACGAAATACAAAACAGTACGTGAACAAAGGTCTATATGGTGTGCCCAAAAACGTTTACGTCAGAAAACATCGATTTCTGACATTGGCAGGCCGATAAAGCATCTAATGAATATAAGACAAAGTCCAGTTATATGCTTTGAAGGCCTGTAAATACATAAGTAGTTATTCTGTGTTCTCTAGTCTATGCGTACCTGGAGCGATGCCGGGAAAATGTTTTTCAAAACTTGGTTTGGCACTTTTCATCAGTTCTGTCAGAGGAAAGTCAGCATCTCTTGGCTCTTACAGCTAAGTGTGTTTTTGTCCCTTTAAATATCACAAACGAATGACTACACATCCCTTTACGTTGAAACTGATCAGAAAGTTGTAACTGAAACTTTGAGTACCTGGACGACTTCTTTTCTTTTACTCAATGGACCTCAATACAACACCATCCACGAAAGAACTTTTGGTCTTCCTGGAGAGCACGCGCATTACCTGGACAGAGGGGTTGTGAACAAAGGTATGTTTCTCTTTCATTTATTTTTGTTTCGCATGCTGTACGTTCAAACATATATATTTTATTTTATTTTTCAAATAATTCCACATGACTTGACTCAGGGGATTGTATCCCAAAGGGAGCAGGTGGCATTGCATGTGTTTAACAGTGGGGAATGAATACATTAAGAATTTATAGACTAAGTAAGAGCGTCTTTCTGCAGAACGCGTTTTTGTGAAAGTATGTCTATATTTTATTGTTCCTGGAGTTAAATTTCAAAGCTTGGTGGTATGGCGACGGTTTCATTTAAATACCGAAATGACAATCTTTTCTTCTGTGCCTATGAGGATAGAGAGGAATCTCTTCAATGTGGTCACGCGTGCCTGTGCGTAAATTGAGAATGCTTCCTTCTTGATTCCCGACGTCATCTCACATTGACAGTCGTATAATCTGTTTAATCATGATCAAAATCCAGTAGGAACACTAAATCTGAAATCGACCGCTGATTTATCCAGTCAGGCAACTGATAGGCTACAGTAAAAACAGAACATTTAAAACGGAAACAAAACAAGTATACAAGTTTGAGTATAAAATTGCTGTATTTATCATGCAATTTATATAAAGCTCTGCTTTATATAAGCAACAACATAAATACATCTGATGTCACTATACAGCATTGGTGTAATCCTCTCTTCAAGCATTGAAGTCTTTCCATCTATTCATTAATTCATGCAATATTTTGTGAGCAGGCTTAATTGGCAATTTAGGAATTCTTTTAAAGCTATTTCTGGATTTAGTTGTGCAAACTCCTCTTCAGATTGACAGGACATGTTCCATTTTGGATATGTTTCATAGAAGTCCATATATTTTGTGGTTGAATGAAGAAGTGCATACTGTTGCGCTAGATTATATTCTGGTAGATCTCTGTAGACCTTGTAAATGAACACATATAGCCAATGACTTAATATTTCTGAGCTTGGAAGAACAGGGGGGAAAGTTGGCAGCCTGACAGATGTGAACGGAAACAGACAGAAAACAAAACAGGAGGAGTCATATTCCTGTGCTAAAAAATTAAAAACCCTCCAATTAGACTCTCTGCATAGGAATGCTAAGTAACATTTGTAGGGGTTCTGTGCTGAAGGTACAATTGGGGGCTGAAATTTTTCAGTTTTATGAATCCACATACACATATCAGTGACATTTTCTCAAAAAATATGTATACAGTGCCTTATATTGTTTATAATAGTGAAGTGTGATATTTTTATCACTCTTACCATTTTTAAGCTTTGAGCATGTTTATTTTACTTGCATAGCCATGTGGAGCTATGAAGCTTACTTTAGCAGCTCAAAGAATGAGGTCTGCTTCTGCTGTCTCACTTTTGGGAAATTGCACATTGAGTCATTTCTCTTAATGTCAAGGCCCAGTAAAATTGTGTAATTGTAAAAATGGAAATGTGTAATACTACTCAAGTATATTTATAATGTGTAATGAAAAATGATGACACTTTCTGCAAAGGTTGGATTCATGAGCAACAGAAGTTGCTGGAATGATTTTGTTACGGTCTCTTTTGTAATGAGGGTCTTGAGCACTGGTTATCATCAAAAGTGGGACTGGACAGAGTTTCCAGTTTTCATATAGTCACACTTTGGTGGCAAAACGTTGCTGTACTGAATGTTATGGTCATGTGTGTTTGTGTGTGTGTGTATGTGTATGTGTAAGGGGGTATAGATACATAGCGATATTCTTTCATGCATTCATTGTGTACATGTTGACTATAGGTTAGGAGTTGAACTCTAAACGATAACAATTAAATATATGTGGAGTGTCAGCATTATTATATTACTTCACTAACTCTTTTTCTTTCTTTTTCTTTCACAAAAGAAATTAATAATTAAATTCCTAATATTGTTAAATATTTGTAGCACAGTTAAAAAGAAGATGATGCAGGTTGTGTACGAAACATAAATTCTTTCATGTGCAAATATACAAAGAAGTAACATTTCATATTATATTTTGTGCAAAACAAATCCATTTTCTGTGTATATTCATATGCTTGGCCAGTTTCTTGTTTGCTAATTCCCGGTTGAAGTTAGTGCTTATGTCCAAAGTTCTGGCAGGTCAATAAGACACAACTGAAGGAAGCACACTAGCACATCAACTGCTGTGCAGGAGTACAGTGTCATTCAGAATGGTCTAATGGGACATAATTATCCTAGTTAAGTTAAACCGTGAACAAGACCCTTCGCACTAGATGACCTCAGAATAATTGGAGTGATAGTACAGTTAGTCTACAAAGCAAGTAATTGTTGAACTTGTATATTTCCCCCTTGTGCAAGCAACTGTGATCTTGATTGCTTATCCTGTATCTAGATTAATACATGACAGTAATATTTTTTTTTATTATTCTTTCAGACAAGGATAGGTAATGGAATATCCCACTACTGCTGTAAAATGTACCTCTATGCTAACAGCAGTGATGAAATAGTCTGTGCTCATGTTTCTAAAGTATGCAGTCACATTCCAGCTGATGAGTGAGCTGACATAGAATATCTAGCATAGCCTGTTAGCTAGGATAGAGGCATGTTTTGGAAATAACTCAAAATTTTAGATGTCATTGTATTGTAAAACAACAGTTATGCTGAAGCAATATGGCACAAGGCGGTTGTGTCAGGAGTTATGTACCAATGGTAGGAGTATTGGCACAGGTGTTTATGTATTGCTACACAAAGTGTAAGTGAAGCCAAGTAAGCCAGCTGCAATACATGTAGAAACCTTACATCAAATTGGATTTGAAAAATTGTCCTGTGGCAAGTGATAATGTGAGGGTGTTTTCTTGGCAGATGTTTCTCTAAACTCATAGTGGTCATAGAACAGGTCAGTTTTGACTGTTCTGAGTTGAGTGTGTTTATCTCTGATTTTTAATCTCTTTGTTTGAATTATAGAATTCTAATTGTTTTTTTTTTTAAAGGTGGATTTGAATAATTATTGTAATAAGCCTTTGCTGACATAAGACTATTTTAGTGATTTTTTTCTGTATTCATTGTGGGAAATGCACTTTACCTCATTTCCTGCCTTGCTAAAATGCCTTTGCAGTGTTGTGCTGGGGAACAGAGGTACCTGTGTGTGTGTGTGTGTGTGTGTGTGTGTGTGTGTGTGTGTGTGTGTGTGTGTATATGTGTGTGTGAACAGCTTTATTGCTTTTCAGGAAAGCTTTCTACCACTAGCTCAGCTTCTTCTCATGACCAGTACAGGAGTTGATGACAGTTCAGTGTTTACTAAAAATAAGCCAGTACTTTTTCAGTTTTATCAGTGAGGTCACAGTTTCCATTAAATTAAGAAGTCTTGAAAATTCAGACTACAAACAGGGAGTATGAACAAAAATGTTTCACTTGTTTAAATTCAAAGACCCAGTAAAATACAAAAGGAGCCTGGCTTATACTATAATGGTTCACATGTGCCCACTAATACACTAAGATTTCTTGCATTGAGATGCTAGAGCAAAAAACGTTAAAAAGTCAAGTAGCCTAGTGAGTAATAGTACTCATAGAAGAGTTTTTTTTTCTAAATTATCATAGGGAACTCTTCATAAAGGTGGTGGACTAATGTTTTGTTAATCCTGTAATCTTCAAAGAAAAATCAGGCTCAGACTACCAAGCGTAATCCATTTTTATTTAATTTTATGCATTTCAACAGTCTTTTCATTCATTTGACCATCTCATGAACTATCAGAAGGTTTAAGATGACATTTATAGTTCAGACAAATTAAGATATTAATTAATTATTCAATTTACTCCTTAGACCAAGAAATCCAGTCATTGTGCATATTACTGTGAATTCCTACTGCGTGAATGATTGATATGTTTAAAGGGAGAAAAAAGAAATGGGTTTTATATTTTTTATTCCTGTGTTTTGGTATGAAGTGAATTATTGTTAAATTATATGAACCATATTGTTGTAGCACATACTATGATACCAAAACAAAAAAGAATAATTTAACAGGATCTTAAAGAACTGAATACCTCCTCCCATTTATTGATCACTGCTGTTCAATGACACAACCTGTGTTATGTAAACTAGTTTAACCACTCAACATAAAAGCAGTGACATTTCATCCTAGCAGAAGAGTACCCAGTAGGAAAATGGTTTCTGCTGTATTCTTGCCGTAAGCATAGCATACCGTGGGTCTGTACTCCTACCTCCTTTTTCCCTGTTTTGAAATCACTGGCTGCTTTCATGTGGAATGACTAAGACAAGTCCTGCAGCATACTGACTTATCCATCTTTATGTGGTACACAAAACTGCACTGAAGGTCAAAGTACTCTAATGGCTCAATCCACTTAATAAAAACCAGGATCACCCACTTCCTTGATAACTGAACCAAGTCTTTAAAATGTGTCATTTGTTCATTATGCTTGTGAGTTGTAAGTATGATCAGATCATTTAACATTTTCTTTCGGTATTGTTCATTGAATTTTAGTTTCATGCATATTCTTCCTTTCATGGTGATGTCTGTCTTTTTTGTGGGTGGAAATGATCATCTGCTTTATATTAACTATAACTATTAACATAAACATTAACTATGTAATTTGTATTAACTCGACAGACAGTGCACTTGATAGTGAGGCAACTCTGGTGCAGAGGCCACAGATACTTTTATTAGCTGTGGAACACACTGACAGCAGGATGCTTGTGCTCCCTACTGAGAGTAGATCCCCAGTATTGGCTGTTAGAGGAAGTCAATGAGGTAGGTTTCCTGGACTGCTCAGGGCCTTGTAATGTTATCTTTTATTTGGTAGTGTATGCACAGAAGCTTACTTGCAGAAATTCTTCAACTTTTAAGAGCAGAGTTAAGCCTTATGAAAAGAATAGGCTTTCTTTAAGGTTGTTATTACATATGAAAATCTGTAGTTATCTTCTTATTCTGAAATTAATGACAACATGTGAACTTTTCCCTTGTACAGTTCAAACTCACCATTCCATTGGAATGTGATCAGTGTGATTCATGATGTTGTTGCCTAACATGTCATCATTGGGCAAGAGTAAACTCACGGGCCCAGTCCAAATCATTTTAAGGAAAAGTCCAATTCAATCAAATAAAAACGAGCTGTCCGAAATCAATCCAGCTGCCCCATCACAAGTCAAGTAACAGCAAGCCAAATCACAGCCCATGTTGGTGATTTGTCTCTGTGTTTGTCACCATAGATAGAGACTATAGTGTATGTAATTGGGTGTAAGCATTGTTACTTTTTTGAAATCAGCCATTGTTGGCGTTTGAACTTTAGTGAATGCTTTGTCACTCCCATGTACGCATGTCCTTTCAATGCTTGTACATGCAAATTTAACATAGTGATATCAAGTTATGTCAAGTTGTATGTGCTATATAGTTTTAAAATCACAATTTGCTTATTTCTTTGTGTTATATATTTATAATATGCTTTTTTGCATTTATGCATCTGTGTTTGGAATAACCAGTTGAACATTAGGCTCAATGTTGCGACCTCTGTTGTCATGCACTGAAGTGAGATCACTCTTTTCCAATACATTCAAACACATCTAATGGCTATTTTTGTACTGCAAGTGCACCACAATGAAGTAGAGCCAACTGGAGAACAGGTGCTATTCCACTGACATCATGTAAGCAGGGATCATAGGGTGCCTGATATCTGTGTCTCCCACTGTCCCTTGGGATCCCATTCATTTTTAGCCAATGACACGCCTGGGATTTAACCCAGACCGTAGCACTCAGCCTGCACTCAAGATGAGCGCTTTTTCAACTGAGCCACTCAGAAACCCTATGATGTGCTATATCATACTATGTCATATTCTACTATGTTTGTAATTTTATGATGAATGAAAAAATAATATCAAAATGGCACGGGCCCTTAAAAAGCTGAAAATAGGAAGTACTGTAATGGAATAAATTGATTTTACGAGTTGCATTAATGCAGTGAAGGCATGTAACCTAAATCAACATGTAAAGAATGTCAGAGCTTCTGAGTTTTGGCTACAGCTGGACATATATGCAGGGTTGTGCTATTAATCCATGGCAGCTATCTGTTCCTTTTGATAGAGGGTTCCTTGCTTAGGGAAGCTAACAGACATCTTAGGCTATGCATTTTTGAGATTTCTCATTGTGGGCCTGTTTTAACTCATTTTCAAAATTCTGCCGGACAATTCAGTTGTCATAGAACATGTATTATGTGTGTATGTTTATATGTTTATTGAACATTCACCTTTATTAGCTACTGGCCTTGAGGCATTATACCTAGGACTGGTTAAATTGGAAGTGTAAAACCACAAAACATCGTTGTCGTTTGTTATTTTGCCATGATAGATCTGAGTAAAATGTTACATTTCTCTGACAGATCTCATCCAAGTCATTTCTACACAATTGTATGCTGGGAAATCCTCCAAGTCAACATCTAATGTATATTTATATTGTCATCTAAGAGATCCCTGCTTTGACACAAAATCCAAATTTACGACCACAGAGAACCTGAAGAGGGAGAAGAAGAATGAGAGAGGGGGGCTTTGCACATCCTGTTCTGAAAGGAGTTTTTTCATTGGCATTTGAAATTCTTACAGTTTTTTTTTTTATTGGAATGGAATGCATTTACATGTTGGTCCTACCAATTAATTGTAACTGATGATAAGGTTTGAAGACAGTTTTTGATGTATTTGTTGGTCAGACAGCAGTAGTACTTATAGTTTAAGGCACAGAATTCAACAGTATAAGCACTGATAATGTGTTGGAGCCTGTTTAGAATTGAGATAAGTCTCTTGCCATTGTGACATGTTTCCCACAGATGTAGATGTAGAATTTGGAACAGATTAAAAACATCACTGCAGAGCATTTTTGTACGCCTTGTTGTGCGAGAGTTTGAGCCAACTTGGCTCACCCTTCTGTAAGCATGTTGCACCAAGGCCATGCTATAATATATCACAGGTGAATGACAGCTATTTAATATTTTAAATCTGGTTCCATGGCTCAATAACTACTAGGTGGTGCTTGGTCTACTTAGTTCAGAGGGTCACATATGCTACATGTGTAAGTGTAAAGGATTAAAGGAACTGTGAAAACAGCTGTCAGAATAGTTTGATCTGTGCTAAGCACAAAGGATAGTGGATTTGTTCTTTTGGTTTGAAAAGTAACATCACTTTAGCTAGCCAGCAACCATGGTCAAATAAAGTAGCATATTCAGCTAAATATTTTGCATCAAAAAGGAGAATGTGAAAAGCAGAGGTTAAGAGAAAATGCCACCATGCCTTAATTAATTAACTAGCTAGGAGAAATGAAATGTTTCAACTAAGATAACACGTTAGGGGTCAACATGTTTGTCCGTAACAAGCACTTAAAATGAAATAGAGTTACAATAGCTGGCTGTAGCCATGCAGAATCACCCAGTGTGCTTAGGTGACAGTCTAAAGTTGTTTTGCAATCATGGTCATCAGGTATTGCTTTTGCTAAGCTAGATCAGAGATAAAACATCCTTTACAAATGGTCACACTTAGATATATGTGAACTTGACCCAAGAGAAATGGGTCTTTGCACTATCAAGCAAAGGTGCACATTACAACAATATTACTATTATATATTGTTAGCGGTTTCTTTTTCAGAGCCTAATTGTACACGTCTCCCTCAAATGCCGTTGGTTAGACAAGGAGAGTCTATATATAGCTTGCATTCATTAGAGCTTTGTGTATATTTTTTAAATGTAACAAGGAGATTTTGCACAGCAGAGGGATATTTTTACCATCGGCAGTAAATGGATGTCCTTTATGTAGAAATATACACATTGACAATAGAATGAGAAACATAATCTAAATGATTGCGTTAGTTGAATTATCTCCTTGATTATTATGACAGGGCTTACCCTGCAGGGATTTTTTTTTTCATTCGAGACGCAATTACAACCATGAATACAGTCCATGTTTATGGGGTCTTAAACAGTGATGACCTTTCCCCCTGGCAAGTTTTTGATGGAAACCAGATAACAATATCCTTTACTTGGAGTTGTAATGTAAATGCTGTAATATTTATATCATGCCAGCAGTTTTCTCAGGCTTCCACTTCTGATGACTGGGGCACTGCAAATAAGAAAAACAATTTGAATGGAGTGTTTTCAGAGCTACCTTCACGTTTGAGGGAAGAAAAATGGAAAATGTGCGTGTGACTGTGACACCAAACCCATTCTAAAGGTTACAGCTGTGCTTTGTTAAGTACATAGGCAAGTTGCTCTACAGGGACATTTGTGAATGCATAGATGTGGGCCCTATGCCTGCAGCTGAGAAGCGCAGTTGGACAGTGCAGCGCGTCTGGCAGGTTGTGGAGGGACTGCTGCTTTCTCAAAGGCACACACAAGTGAGTTGGGTGATCTTGTCTGTCAGGATCTCACCACTGTCAGCAGTTGACAAACTCCAACACGGAGTGTTGTAACCCAGCTTGGAAAGCCAGGATTTCCTGTTACTATGTCAACTGCGTACTCAAAGCAACTTTTCATCACAGCGTTGGATAAACACGTTTGATTTTGTCTGACAAAGACCAACTCGCCCCACTATAGACATCGGAATTTCAGTTCAGTTTTCTTCCTCCCTCTTGACAGAAGCATAACGCTTCCTATGTAATCATATTTAAGAGTGCTTGGCCTCACGTCTTAAATCTTGAATGGCAAGCTCTATGGGTGGCTCCCTTGCACATCTTGAATAAGAAACTTTTATCCCCAAGGGCAGCCAGATCGGGTCATCTCTCCTTTCCTTACCTGTGTGATGATGGATCATCCACCAAGCTGAATCAAGGTCACATTAAGTTACAGATCTGTGGACTGTGCAGCTGTGTCTCCTGACTGCACTGCGGCTCTCATACATACTGTCCCCAGTCCAGTTTGGGACTGTAATTACTGTCACAGAGAAACCTCTGGTTTGATAAATGAATGAAATTAGCAAGATATATATTCTTTAAACTTTAATCATTTACCGTCACAGAAAGTGGTACAGTACAGTATTTTCCTCTGATATGGTGCAATTTATTATCTCACCCCCTGATACAATGGTGAGGCTGCAGATAAGAGCGGGGCACAGCAGACAGAGCATAGCTCAATTCATCTATAGCATTTTCTTTCAAACAGATGTAGGTAATGCACATTTGCAGTCATTTTCAAAATGTGCCATCATGCTTCACCTTTACAACAGCTGTGTTTTAAAAATAAGGGGCACGTCTGGCAGAATTTTTGATCAGCCCTGAACAAAAAGAGGTTGTTTTGCTGAAGAAACATCTGAGATTATAGCCTTTAAAGTAATGCTATGGTGGAGGTAATTTTATTTAATTTGGATCTAGCCCCAGTGTGTTATTCTGGAAATGGTGCCTTTGGACTGAAACTACAGGAATGACAATGTTTATGTTAACCATTTTTGAAGCTGTATGCTCCAAACAGTAGTGTCTTTTTCTTTAAAGTGGAGTCTGATTTTTATACAGTCATAGTTTCCTGTCGTGCTATGGGAACTTGAATTCCTTAACTATTCCTCAGCTGGATATGTTCCATAAGCAGTGGAAAATCATGTTTTTTTTAGTTATTACTTTTTGGAAACCTTACCAAAATCCAGATCCTTATCTCTGACAGAGGTCTGACTTGCTTTGCCATGCAGATAAATCTTTCTCAGAGTACATCACTAATTGGCTAAGTGACAGGCCATGGAGATTAAAACAACAAATACTGCTGAAAAAGAACACTTTGTGTGTCAAAGTCTAGGTATGGTGTTGTTTAGGACATTCAGTTTCATAAGGGGGAATTTTTGTCAAGTACTTGCACGCACACATTCATTCATTCAGAAAAATTACACAACCTCTTCAATAATAATTATTAACTAAATATGCTTTAATAAGGTCTAAACAAATTAATCCAACACCCCCCCAATATGTGGCCTGCAAGCCACATCTAGCCTGAAGATGGCTGATTTATTGTCTGGGCACAACTCCCAGGCAAGTTATGAAGCAGCCAATCACAATTTTAAAAGCCTTGCATGGTGTAATGCTGTCCCATCTAAAATTCATTCAGGAGCCAATAGAAAAGTGCGGGAACTAAGTTGTGCTGGTACGCTTGCCCTTTTAAGGGACTAAATTCAACCTATTTAGACACATTATTTGCAGTGTATGTGCTATATATTTACATACAGTGCCATCCATATTTATTTATACCCCTGATTAAATAAGGACAAACATATAACCAGGCCTGTCAGATCTTTTGAATTCTGTTGGTAACATCAATCCAGTTGAGGCCTGGAGATATTTTGTGTTCTCTTAACTATTTTATTGTAGTTTTGGCTGAATGTTTTTCATGCTAGAATGTCCCTTTTTGGCCAAGGTTGAGCTTCTTGGCAGGGGGAGCAGGTTTGGGCCTGTCCTTGTATATGTTCTTGGATTTTATTTAAAAGACTACTCTGAGTGGTGCATGAATGTGACTCTCTTTCTGTTTCATGAATAAAAGAAATTAACTGTGAACACCATGACTTTGCTCATACACATTTATAAGCATAAAAATGATATTTTTTCCTGCTTAATGAAGTATATGAATACATATGGAGGGCACTGGCTGTTTATGGTTAATTGGGCAGTCAGTTGTTCATCCTTGGTAGCAAAGCACAAACAAGAAATTAATTTTCTATGATTTTTCATATTTATGTTTATCAACACATGCACTGCAATTTGTCCTTTGAACCTGTCATGGGGAGAGGTAGACTACATTCTTGAAATGACACTAAATGGCAGTGCTCAAAGAGTATTGCAGTCAGCTAGCTGATATTATACAGCTTGCATATTTTGGTATTAGCTAGGCAGCTTAAGTTGCACATTTTTGTTGTATTTCCATTATGAATGAAATATTTCTAAGTCTATTGTTAATATTATCATTTTTTCCTGTTTGATTTTGGAAACAACACAGAATCATTTTCTTCTCTAAATTGTCTCCTAGTACATATGATATTTTTTTCTACATAATATCTAGTGATAATGAGATGGAAGAATGTTGGCATTAGAAAATCTTGTTGACAGGGTTTTGTATTTCTCAGTTCTGTGGATGGTCATACAGATGGTTTGCGTCATCTACTACAGAACAAGTGTTGCTCTTGGGTGGACATGAAGATGTGTGGAATGCTTATTGTGCATATACATATGTATCACAAAACTCTAATTTGTCATTTTTGACCAGACATCCTTTTCAATCAAGGGAGAGAGGCTGGCATCATTAGATTCTGCTCCATAGGTGAATAGATAAGAAACCCCAGGTAAGACCCATGGGAGTTTAACCAATTTCAACTCAGTATCTGTGGCATAGTATCAATGACAGCTCTTTGATCTGGGGACATCCTGTGCTTTCCAGCTGACAATATACCTACACTGATCACCAAATCACAATTCTAAAGAAAAGGCAATGTTAAAACATTATAAACGTTAGATTTTAGCTGAGTCAGGACATTAAGAATTTAGGACAAACCTCTGATCTGACTAGTGGGGACACATTTTGTGTAAATTGTACCCTTTTTATTACTGTTGCAGAACACAAACGCAAAGTAATGTGTATGGGGCATGAAACAAGAGAATCACAGCATTCTTGCTCATATACTCACTGCCACTTAAAACATATCTTTGCTCAGAGTGGACTTAATATCACTCAAATTTCACTATTCTCAAATATTGCCATTTTCCAGAAAATAAACTGAACACAGTAGCCTTCAGATATGGTCACAGTTATTTTCCTTGTACACATTGATTGTTTCAAAGTTGATGACCCCTGAGTTTATTGAATTAGTTCATCAAATAGATGTAACTTGTACTGTGAAATATTTATATCTTATGCAATGATACAATGAAGATGCCTTCATTGCCTTCATTTATGTCTGTATAGGAATTGCATTCATGAGATTATATATTCATTCTTCATAAGTAAATGTGGATGTTCATGCAATGTTGATTATTGTTTTTAATAACATTACAGAAATTTGTTTAACACACAAAAGCAAGTTGTCCTCCAACTAGTTCCATTTTCAACATTGCGTGGGCTTTATTTGCAAAAAATTCTTTCCTGTATTATAGTTAGCCTTCTCATATCATGACTCAGTTCAAAGAGTCATTATTTTTGTTCCGTGCTCCCATGGGATAACAGTTGTCTGTGCCCATAAAAGTTCATGCAGTGTAGAGAATGCCTTATAAAATTGTATACAGTGGAATAATGGGAGCCACAGACTTGCACCGTCATAGCAATTACAATTTTACAAGTTTTCATTTTAATGGGGAAAATCATTTTCCTCACCAGTAATGGATGTTTTTGGATGTGCAGTCATTTGGAGCAGATCAACAGTTTCATCACATGACAACTCTACTCTGAAAAAAAAGTGAAATTACACATCTGCTGCTGAAAATATTATTTCACATATACCTTTAACCTGCATCACTCTTCACTATATACAATCCCATTTTTTCCATGTCTTTTCACCTGCCACTGGTCTCCCTTTGAACTGCTTGTTGTATGGTCCTAGAACTAATCTATATACTCTAATGCAGGAGCTTCTAAACATTAATCAGTCACCTAGTGCATCTCTTTTAACTTCCAAACCTGCTAAAACTTTCCAAGTACAAGACTATGGTTGAGCCAGAAAATGCTGCTGTCTGTATTCAAATTCTGGAAATGGTAGGCTCAGAACAGAGGTAAGTTAAGTTTGTTGTGCAACACTATGCAATGCCTTGTAATCCCTGTCCAACCTGACTTGAAAGGACGTCACTGTAAAAGAGAACTGAAATCTGAATTGACCTACATGGATAAATAATAAATAAAAGTATGTGTGTGGTTATGATAGTATGCAATTAGAAATCCAAGGTTCTTCGGTTAAGGCTTTATTGGACTTTTATTGCAATGTGAGTGCATATAAAATGCAACTTACTCTGAAGGGTCCATGTGCTTTCCATCCGTTTATTTTAATTTTTGAATCGTAAGAAAGAAAATTTGTAAGAAGCTAATTTTACCTCTTTGGATTTTTAACATCAACCCTAAAAAATAATATCAAGTCATTCTCCAAACTTTCTGTTTGTTTATGAATTGGGGTCTTGAAATAAATAAAGTAATTTGCAAAAAATAAACTTGTTACCTGTTCTCAGAAAGAAGGCTTGAGAAGGGAAGCAAGACTTAGTCCTCCTGTAAGCCAAAGCACCTAGCCCATTAACACCCTTTTTCATATAGCAAAATATAGTGACAGCTATGTAAAAGTCACTTTTGACTCAGTGTCATGCTGCAATGTCCTTTTCATGGAAGGCTCACCAAAATTAAAATGTCTTCTCAGAGTACCACTTTTATGACCACAACAGCTTGCTTACACAGCCCTTCCCTCCCAGGGACAATGCTCCAGGTGGTGTATTACTCATCCTTTTACAGGAGCAATCTGCCAATTAATGGCCACCTGTGGATGAATGGCCAATTACCTCTACTGTGCTATCTCCTGGGAAATGCAGTCTTTTGTGCAGTGACTATAGCTTATTTACAGAAAACACTGTTCTTCAAAATGTAGGGTTTATTTTTGTTTGTAGTCTGCCTCCGCACTGTATCACAATAGCTAAAACAAGCTGGAGCTAAAACAAGGACATACACAGGCGTGCCCCAGAACTTCAGTCCATTTATGAGTTGTATGAACCTCACAATCATATCATTATTAATTCTGAAAGTGTACTGAAAATATTACTAGAGACTGGAGACAAATTTGAACACTTCCAGTATTTCTTCAGTAAAAACCTGAAATTTAGTTCAAAACGCATGACTCTGACCTCTATATTTTGTATTTGCTTCAGTATAAGGACCTCCTGGTGTAAATTTGTTCTGTATGTTAACCTGACAGCAGTAGTTCAGAGAACAAGTGTTTATGCAAACAAGTAAGCCCTCCCACTGTGATACAGCAACTGTTTTACAGTACAATATCTGTCCTTCTGCCACCCGCCCTTGTTTTGGCTGGACATTCTTGACACCACCACATAAGGTTTACTGTTAAAAAAAAAAAAACTATTTCAGTGCAGTTAAAACTAGAGGTTGCAGCCTACCAGTAGGCATTCAAGCCAAATGGCTGGTGATTTTAGGAGATGGTCAAGAGCACATTGATTATGACCTGTATACATGTAAAAATATGAGATAACCTTAAGGAGCAAAACAACACAACCCTAGTTGTGTCCTTGCTTTCTCCTCTCATTTTTATCACCCTGATGAGTGTGGCTAATCAATTAAGTGGTTTAACCAACTACTCAGTGCATTTCAAGACACACAAACACACACACACACTCACTCACAATGTCATGTTTCCTAACTGACAAAGATGAAACTAATGAGAAGAAGCTTATATATTTTCAGGTCTTTTGTGGGTCAGACAGATATACTTTTGTAGTCTGCAGTGTACTATTCTAAAGTACAAAGCCAAGTGACCAAGCTAGCTAGTGAGTTAGCCACATAGCCAATGATTTCTTTATTGGGTATGCATGTTAGCTTGCTACTGAATATCTGGCTGCAAAACAAATTAGCTAACAATGTAGCTAGTCCAGCAAGCTAGTGAATGACCTACCTTCAATGTTAGTTAATGTGTTAGCTATGTAATGGAAAACTGCATGAAACCAAAGTTTGGTAGATAGCTATCCCCTGAATTGGCTACCCAACCAGCGAGTTAGTTAATCAGCTCACTGGCTTAAAATAGAATTAGCTAGCTAGCATTCTACATGACTGGCCAATTGTTGACTAATTAGCTACCAAACTATCTGGCTGGCAACCACCTGTAGTAACTTGGTATTTTATTTGCTGTGAATAGCAAATCTAGATCCGGGATGTTGAGGCCAACTGCCGGTTAACATACTAGGCGACGTTGCTACATCAGAAATCATGAGAAAGTGTTCAAAAAAGGTTTTGCAGCCAGTTGGGATTATATTGCTATATGATCATTATTATTATTAATGTTTTGGTGAAGAGCTTAATTAGCTAGTTGGCCAACTGGCTTTCATGTACAACTAGTACAACTAAGATGGCCATCACATCTTATCTGCTAAGTGCAGAAAGTGACTTGCAATTGGCTACCATGAAAAGACATATAGGTGTGGGGTATGTGCTACCAATCTGTGCATTGGCAGATGGCATACCTGCCATCCCAATATGTTTGTTAGGATAGTATATTTATTCATCATATGCCCTTATCCAGAGGACTTGCAGTATGCTGAGAGAAAGTTTCAAATATAATATGAGTGCAAAATATAAAATTCAAGGTACAAAATAACCTCATAAACTGCAATCAATTAAAAAATCTGAAGCAGGTCAGTAAAATTAAACCTGTTCATCAGAGACCATTTCCATCAGAGATATTTTACACAAAGAGTGCTTGGCGCAGTGTTTACAGAGTTAGAAGAATTTAGAGTCACAGTGATCTGCAGTTTCAGGACAAATCATTGAGACCACAATTAGTGTAAGTAGCTGAGTTTCAAAAAGGTGGTTATGAACTATGGATTCTGGTTGTGGTGGTAGCTCATCCCAGCCCTGAAGGGCCAGCGGTGACATATTGCTTTTGCTATGATGCACTGTAAGGGAGGAACACATTTTTAAATGGATGTAACCTGTAAATGACATGATGTGGGAGCAGAGAGGGGCGAGGATGAGGGTTTCAGTGGATGCTGGCGGAGTGCACTTCAGAGCCAAAGTTTTTAACCACCAAGGGGTTGCAAACAGAACTTCATCTGAAGGAGAAATGCATTACTAATGCACTGAAAAGGTACCTAGAGTGTGACTATGAGTGTGATTGGAACCCGCTGAGAGTGCTGGAGTGGCCATATGTACCGTACATTTGTAAATCAGACTTGTAAGAGCCACTTCTTTAGTATGTGCTTGGAATATACAATTATGTTCATATTCAAGTATTTATTTAGTCCCCCCCCGAAAACAAAAATTTCATCCAGGCTTTTGAGGTGCGCGTGTTGAATGAGACATTACAAGTAAACAAAAATTTGGCCTGCCTACTCCAGGCCATGTGTGTTCAAAAATGAATGTTCAAAGCCCCAAAAGCAGAAGTTCAGCAGAAATACAGGCCCCTTTTTCAGAACAGTTGTCACTTAGTAAACCTATGGGTTTAGTAATATGATTCAAGAAGAAGTTATTCCATCAAATGTAGATGACCAATGGTGTTTTATGGGTTTTTTTCTGTCAAAAGTTTCAAATCAGAGGGACTTCCACAATCAGTTCATCGTGGTCCATACTAATTTTGTTGACTTTTCCATGTTTACGTTTGCTGCTGCAGACAGTAAGACAGGAAGTGAAATATGTGACCAATGAAGTGTGTTTGTCTGAGGTTATAAGCCAAGGTAGTTTCAAGGGTCTTATCTGTTACACTTCAAGTTCTAGCATGAGGATGACACAATGTTTTTGGAGCAGATGGACCGTTAACTTGATGTAGGTTGAGCCCAAATTTTATAATGGAATAAAATGTTGGCAGAGCTTTCCCCATGGGTACTGCCATTGTTCACGACTAAAATATTGGGCTTAGTTTTAACCTTCAAAAAAAGCTGCAAAGCTGTCACAGCTGTTTACAGCCATTTGATGTACTGTTCATCCCAATTCCAGTGGCACTTTTCTCAATGTAGGAGAATGATAGGTGGCAGTCGAAAAGGATGGTTATGAATATTTTAGATGCAACGGTATCTAAAATATTTAAGAGAGTAGTGGGCAGAGAGTAGTGGGCATTTTTGTGTTTATCCCACCAGATATCTTGTGGAAACTTTGGCAGTGGCTACCCCAAAAGGCTACCTCTCATCAAAAATTATAGTAAACTATGAGAGACGTGGCAAGGCGTTTGGTGATGAACACTAACATTTACGAAACAAATTTGTTGATTTCAGTGACAGCATTAGCTGTTTTTAAACTGGAGTTAAAAAAAACCTTTAACTATATGCAATCAGTCTGCAACATTATGAAACAGAGAAAAATACAGCGATTAGCCGCCTTGCAACATTGTCTGATTAATTGTGCCTTCTGCATGCATGGCAATTATTAATTTAACAAATAGTCTTCATTAGTGAAATTCTAAAACATTGAAATTATGGCAAGTCCTGCAGAACTGCTGCATAATCATAACAAGTGAGAGAGCGAGAGTGAGAGAGACCAAACAGCTGTGTTATACAACCAAGTAAGAATAAAGTATGACTGGTGAAATTGCTGAAGAGTACACAATTTGTCAAGTGATGTTTTTGTCCCATCAGCTAACCATTTACTGCTGTCTTAGAAGAGGAGTATGTGTTTGTTTTTCTTCAGGGACAATTGAGAGGGGGATGGCATTAAGCACCATGGAGTGATTTTGTCACGATTTCTGAGGAGAAACGTAAAGAGCCATATCAGCGGCCGATCGCTGCCATATGCTCAATATTTACTTCACCCCCTTCGACTGTATTCCCTATATACTGCTATGAAGGTGTCAGCTGCCTTGTCCTTCTATGCCAGCGGGTCATTCCAGCACACTGTTAGGTATTTCACAGTCTATCTCAGTCTTTTCTAAACCATGTGCAGTTGCAAGCACCATTGGTCAACAGCATCATATGTCACTGTCAGGGGGTTCATTCAATCAGTGTCCAAGTATAATGTAATGCTGACCTTACCATAGTGACAGCATACATTTTCTAATTACAGGAACCTCTTGCTGCCATTCAGTTTAACCTTAGAAGCAGTAGAGGTGCTAACTAAAAAAAAACTCTGACAACACCAGGATCAAGCAAAAAAGGAGAATTTCCTGATACTCCATTTGCAACATTATCCCAAACAACAGCCACAAGATACTGTATTACATTAGTTAATGTCATGTGAAAATCATATGCTCTAATGCATATTTTGTAAACACAGTTCGGTTCTTCAGTGGGGTGTCTAATGTGACAGGTGTCAGAGACAGCGTGTCGCATAGTCTGAGCACAGGATGAGGTTGGGATTGTTCTGTTTTGAATGTGGCAGCCATAGCTTCCCAAACTTGATGCCTCTGTGACTAAGTAATAAATTGCCCAATAACATAACAAAATTTATCTAAATAATATAACCGTAAGCTGCACAAATTGATTCTTTTTATTTAGAGTCATTTTATTTTCATTACAAGGTGAATAATAGAGAACATGTCTTCAATGAAACAAACTGGTTTCTATTTATAGAGCATTTTCTCCATGATATTATGATCATTAGAAAAAGACAGTATACACATCATGTCTATGTACACTAATAGCACATTGTATGTGTGTATGTATATATCACTATGGTGTAATTTCACAGAGGTATGTAGAAATAACACACAACCATTGTTTCTTTTGTTTTATGAACATATTGAACTAATGGCTAATTATTTATTGTTGGGGGTATGCTGCTTTATCTTCCATACTCCAGTGCTCAGGTAGACACACTGAAAGGTAATGTGGTAAATGTGTCCTGACTGGTGAAAACACAGTCACATTATTCTCACATTGACAACTCTTTAAACACCATTTTCAACATCAAAACTCAACATTTGTGCAGGCCCCGCTTCTACTCTGAAAGATCTGCACTTGAAAACAACTCAAGCAGCATAAGGTGCATGCAACCAGACATGTAGCCACTCTGCTCAATTTGTACTTGTCTTTGACTTGTACTTTGCTTGTGGGCATTAGACCATAAGACACATTGGACTTTAGCAGTATGTAATAACTTATTGGTGAGGAAATCCTGAGCATGAATATTTTTTAAATGAGGAAAGAAGTGATTTTGACCATGATGCATCTGAAAAGCTTGACAGAAATGACAGTGGGCTTTTTCTTTTTGGACACCTTCCAGTACAGTTGGATATGTCTGGGATGCCTTCACATTGAAAGTACATCTGCTGTAAGCTATGGGATAAATTTACCTTGATCCAGACATACACATAGACATTGATCTTTTGAGTTGGCATGGATTTCCACACCTCATTTGCCCACAGATAATCAGTTTAATTGGTAGAGTTCAGTTTATGTAACATAATACATCCATATTACACCCCTAGCAGGTACAAAAAATGGCACAATGATCAAAAAGCAAGATACCCAATATGCGGCTCAGATCAAAAATGCAGGCCAAAGTATTTATTTTCCTCCTTTTGCTAGTTTCTGCACTTCAACAGTAGGGGTGTGAGCTAACTATGACCATTTGTTTTTGTGTTTGGATTGGCAGAAATGCAGTGTACAGTCATGTTTAAATTAGCCTAAACATTCGCCAGGAAAAAGGTAATTGAACACAAACACAAGAGAACAAATTATTCATTGTCGGGTTCAAATGAGTAATAGGAGGGTACAAATGACTAAACCGATGGTTTGAATTATTAAATTGAGGGTTTGCATTAGTAATTTAAGGGTACCAATTGCTCAATTGAGAGTTTGAATAATTAAATTGAGGAATTTGAAATTTAAGAAGTACTTTAAAGATGATTTATTTATTTTTGGACCATGTCTAAGGTGCACCATAAGTTCCTTTTCACTAGGCAGCAGAAGCAAGCATCTTGTTTCCTTGACTCCTCAGGATAATAGCAATTCAATGTAAAGGGGAATGTAATGCAAAACAATGTAATGTTGCTGTACGGCTTATTGTTGAGCTGCCAATTACAGACAAATCTGCCCCTCGTCCAGCGCAAGGAAAGATGTGTTGTACAGTAAAAATTTGAAGGCAATTTAAAACTATGAAAGAATTGCATAGTTCTAAGTAGCATTTTGAAATTGTCCAACAGTGTTTAGTGCCCTGCATAGACTGGCTATCTACCTAGTGGTGGCAACCGCTCGCTTACCCTAATGTGGGTTAAAGATGACTTGAGAATGATGTTGAACTCAACATACTCAACTAGGCTGAACAGATGTACAACTTGCTGTTTTACAAATCAAAATAAGAAATCCTATTACCATTGGTCTCTGTAATTCACAGTGTTGTCTAAATGCACTTCCAAATTTTACTTCTATGTAAAAAAAAATTATCTTTCACCACCTGACAGTTAATTGTAATTTTAGTGAAAGCATTCTATTCAGTATAGTTGTTATTATATCAGCTGTGGTTTTAATTTAATAGGTTCTACACTGAATATCCTGAATGTCATTATTTCATGTTATCTTCCCAGAATGTTTTGCAGGGGTTTTAATGTCACCTCTTTCTTGTTTAATTGTGTTTGTCAATGCTGCTGCAGTGAACAATGTCTTTGAGGCACAGAAAATGCATTTAGACTCATTATTAAGCTGCCAGCTAGGTTATGAATGCTCACATGCAACTGAATAGTGTTTAAAAAGGTATTAATTTCAAAGTAAAATTATGTCCTCACCATTTACAGACATGTCAGCTGTACATGCTGTACAGCTATATACAGAACAGTATTGGGTATTTTACCATTTATGTAATCTTATTAGACTGATTGACTGAATGTCTTTTTCCACAGCATACACAGTTTGTTGAACAAGGCTAATCTGTTTATCTCTGGTTAAAAGGAAACATTCAAGATGACAAAATGAAAATGTCCTCAGAAATGTTTATTTATCGGCTGAGCTTTTTTCTTTCTACATATGAGGATGCTTCTGGTACAACTGAGCAAATGTGTTTTGTGTTTAGAGACGGAAATCCCATTTGTTATTTTTGCAGAATTTTTTCCCTGACTGTGGTTCCGCTGATATGACTGGGACCTTGCTCTTCTGAGAACCTCCCCAAAAAACTGTGCTTTCAGTTTTAAAAATAGATTCCTTTCCCTGCAGTGTTTGAGAGTAGTTTGATTAGGTAAAAAAAATCTATGCCTATATCTCCACATTAAAATTCTTTTCCCGTCAAACCTTATGTGGACAAATTTGGAAACCTGCCTATTACATAATTGATGACACAGACTTCTGGGAGAACATTATTCACATCCTAATTTGTGTTTGTCCGTTTTCCAAATTATGGGGGAATGCAATGATTTAGCCTAAGGCTGACTGTAGTTGACAACATCCAAACAATTCTTTATTTCAGCCCCATCCCCCAATCACAGAACCTCAAAGCTATGAATCTTGGAAGGAACTGCAACAATGGCCTAGAACTCAAGTCAATCAATCGATCCCAGTGCGAACTTTTCCATGCTTCTGTTGCTAAGGATAATGAAAAAAAACATAACAGGGCTTAAGTCTCAGATTTACTGTGCAGAGGAACAAAAGAACAACCAAATGTTTGTAGTAAATGTTAGCATTGCCATAGCAACATGGGGCTGCAATCTACAATATTGTACAATTTTGTGTGCATGGTAATTAGAGCAGTATTTCTTTCCAGGGTATTTGAGATAGCCCAGCTCTCTTTATGGAAAGTATGTGTCAGCGTTGCTCTCATTGCTGTCTTTCTAAAGAAAATAATTATAAAATAAGGCAATTATACCAAGGGGGTCCCTTTTTAGCACCTGATATATGCATGATTGTCTTCCATTGTACCCCCTTGTGGACCACATATATGATAATCCTTTACTTAACCATTGCTGCACACAATAACACATGATATCAATGCCAGGCGCTGTGGTATTTTACATAGATGTATTGCGCTTCAGTGGCTTTCATTACCAGATTCACACAGTCGTGCTCGTCTGTTGATGTGATGTTGAATTATTCATCGTGTATTCATACAGCACCACAAGGAGACAAAACCCAAGCCTGTATTTTCATACAATGTTTTCTGTCACACTAGTGAAGTGCTGCTATTTTGCACTGCTAAAGCTGTGGGTTGTTGGGAAAAGGGGGGAAGGGAGAGTGATGTTAGTGTGTGGGTGGGTGTGGAGGGCAGGGGGTAGCTCAGTAATGACAGCATGGTTTTACATTCATTCCTTCTGACAGGTTTATTACATCACTTCTGTTTTGTCTTTGTTGTTGTTATTTCTTTTCAACAGGCATTTTAAAAATCATCAGACTCTGTGCTATCTTTGGAAATGGTCTGAAGTCCTGAGTCAGAGACACTTTGATGAATCCTGTACAGGCTGGCCCCAGCCAAATATGTTTTAAAAATAATTGTTTCCCTGTGGAACCACACACCGCCACTGATTTGAAAAAAAAAATACATTTCAAAGCTGCCCTCTACCTTTTCTTACTTCGTGGTAGGAAGTGTAATGCCATGTCACGGTCCTTAATGATGTCTACATTTTCTTTTGTCAGACTTGCTCTGTGAGGTTGTTTCACTCCCTGTTCACCTGAATTTTTAAAGCTTCAAGTTGTCTCCGTTACCACAGTGCTGAGAGGTGTTACTTCACTCGAGATTGCAGACGAGTTGCAGTGCTTTGACTGTGATCAGACACCATGAAGACACTGTAGCGATGCAAGAATGATGGATCTCTATGGAACCACGATATGTCACAAAAGAGAGCACCACACAATACAGTTTTGAAAATTTTCCAGTATTCTGTCAACAGACAGCAAACTGATCCTGCATCACTCGTCACAACATGTGATTATTTGCAGCCCACTCCACAAACGGTGGCACATGACATTGATCCATTGATATAAACTTGACATATTATCACAGCTTCCACGATAATGTTGTGTGCTGCCGATAGCTTGCAAGCAGCGAAAAAGAGAGGCACAGTGGTTACAGAGTGAGAGATTAGTGCTTGCCAGTCTGCTGGAATAAACCTCATCCAAAGAGGTGGGCGTTTTCTGGGCAGCAGTGAAGCAGGCAGGATCGTGACAAGCAGCAGGCAAATACAAAGAATATCCTTACTCGACATAGCAACCCTGAAATAGGTATCCAAGTTCACATTTCCTTTTCTCGTGATAAAGATTATCAAAAAAGCACAAGAACGATACCCATCATACAGATTACACATATGGAACCTCTGCTACCACTATTAATACAGTAACAAAGAGCAATGTGAATCTATACAGAGATGACTACGCACACACACACACACACACACACACACACACACACACACACACACACACTAGTTTTGATATATCTACATGATTTATTAGGCCAGATAGCACTGTAAATCTTACCTGCTTTGACTGCAACCTTAGAACCAAAGTGACATTTTGACATCTCTCCTCAGTGTTTTCATTACTGATGTGTCACTGTGAAAATATGCTCCTATGTTTTTTGGTCTGTTGTAGACTGTGGATATAGTACATAACAGAGCAGAATAACCTTAATTATCCCTAAAGGAGAAATATGTCTGGTGCCATTCACAGAATGCAGTTCAGTAGTGGCAAAATAATAGTGACAAGTCGTATAATACACAATGTCATTAATGTTTTCGTGGTATATGGCTTTGTCAGACAGGTGTTGGATAACTGCAAAAATAAAAGAACAAATAGCTCTCACATAATACAGTCTCTTACTACCTCCCTCGATATTAATCTTCATCAACTGAAATCATTTATTAAAATGTAGATGCATTTAATGAGATAATTATTGTTTAAAAAAGCTTATATCAGATAAATTTATTTCCCAGTTGTTTACATTTATTTTTAACACAGCATTCAGAGGGTTATTTCTGTAGCTAAAATTCAGTATGTATAGTTAGTTGATTATATTCAGGAGTAAGTATTATCTTGACAGTTTTTTGTATAGTATTTAAAGTAGTTAATGTTGCAGACAGAATTCAAGCTGAGGGATTTCATGGTTGTTTGTCATGAGTCATAAGTGACTTTGCTGGAATTGAGTTCCTTGCACAAAATTTAAATAAAAGCAAAATGTGTTCATTTAAAAATAAAGCTTCCCCCAAGGTTATGTACAACGATTAAAGAAAGACAAAAGCGCCTGTACATGAGCAATACCCCCCAACTCCATGGAATAGCTTTAATTCAATGTGACCGTATGTCATGGTGTAATGTGATTTAAAGTGCAACGTGCTAGTGATTTCTGAGTGGTAAACCCCATTGTCACTTTGAATCAAAATTATGTTGTGCAGTCTGACCCAGTGTTCTGTCACAAATGCCATGCTTGATTTGCTATGGAGGATGCTATTCAGTAAGAAAGGACAACAATGGCAAAAAACAGCAGCACTACACACAAACACATGCCCAAACACAGATGTAAAAATCAACGCATAATAAAATGTAGAGGGTGACTCATTACAAAATGGACAATTTTGCATTGCGAGACTTGTAATGTATTGTACATTACTGCATTATGCTTGTTATGCGTCGTGTGGTGACAGAGAACATTTTGTAGCACATACAAAGATCATTTAATTGGCTGTTTGAGAACTGTCTTTGTATTTATAATCTCTTGGGATTAGAAGAATATTTCACCCAGTGTGAAATGTAGCATGTTGCTTTGTCCATGGACTGCATTAAGTATCCTTGTCGAAAAGCTCTATATTTGATTTAATTGCAGACCCTCATATAAAGCCAAGAATGTATCTTCATCCTCTCTAGATTATTACTCCACCCTGGGCTAGAAGACCTATGGGGTATATCTGAAGGGAAGTGGATGTTTTGCGTACTGAAACACAGAATAACACATCATTCTACATTTGCAGATGAGGCTCTTACTCATTTTTTGTCCAGCAGTGTTTTGTGTGTGGATCCAGTGGTAGTACTACATCTGTCAAATCACGAATTATGGCATGAAGGAGGAAAGATGGCTCAGGCAGCCCCAGATGCGCATTTTGCACATGGCTATGTAAAGCAAGCTCCCATACACACAGATTTAATCAATAAATTTAGACTCTATTATGTAAAATTATATATGATACTTACTGACTGACATTTGTTCTACTGGTCCCACTAGATTAGATTGCCTTTTCAATTGACTTTTGGTATACTGAAATATTTCTGAAGTACTCCAGTGTGCGCAGGGAAATCATCATGGGCCTAAAAACAAACACGTGTAGCAGAAGGGTCTCTAGGGGTTATTTTGTTAGTAAATTTTGTAGTCAGTACATTATTGTTGGCATTGGCATTCGTCCTGTCTGCTCCATCTGAAGTTTTTAGTAGCTGTAAATTTTGATCTGTCTCTCTGCTGTCTTATTCACTGTGATGATCTCTATCTGTCTTAGTAACTCTTTGTGCAAGGTGTTCATTGCAATACTCTGATTCAAATTAGTTTGGTAGGATTTCAACTTTTCAAAAATCGATCTTGAATTTGGCCTCTTCCTCCTTGAAAGATATAGTGTGTAGACTGTCAAAGCCTCTGAAATAAGATGTGCCACAATGTAACATGTCAGGAAGAAAGCTAGAAGGAAAAGACTAGCCTTGTTGGATTATTTTTTGGTGGGGAAAAGAATACAGGGCATGACCAACTTCACAGTTCTTTCTGAGGACTGAGGGCATAAAAGAATGAGGTGAAAGGGACTACACTGTCAGCTGAAATGAAAAAAAGAAGTATCAGTATTTTATTAAAAAGGAAATGGGTTAAATATTTCAGGGAATCAGCCTGTGCAAACTTTGATGGCTGATATGGAGACGGGAAGAAAAATCATTACGTTACAGTAAATAAATCAAATGTCCATTCATCTCCTGCTTTAGTGGGGGAGCGTTTATCTTCACAGACAGAAAGATAGAAAAAGAGTGTTTTCAACTGTGAAACTGGTTCCTTGCTTTTCAATATGCATACCTACTAAATTATAAAGTAATGTTGGAATAACCAATTGATGGAAGCCTGAAGGAACCAGAAAACAGCCAGACTTGCTGTTATCATGAAGGGAACTGATATCTGCTTCTCCTCTCATTATTCATGGTCTCCAGAGTGGCATGTGGCAAAGTCAGTTGTATGTACACTGCTTATAAGTTTGGGATACTAAACATTAACTTAATGTAAATGTAAACTTTAATTAATAAGTATAGAATCTAGATGAGATTGGATTCCTCTGCAGATTTGTTTAAACATTTTTGATTAACTGCTGCAAAAAAATAGCTTTTTCAAGGCCGTGGTAGAGGAGGAATAAACTGTGCACTAACCTGTATACACGTTTGGTGCTTGGAAGATTTTGCATTTCAGGTTTTTCTGCAATTATGATTTCTGAGGCATAGATTACAGCTTCATAAAATTTCTTCACAACACTATATAGAAAAGCTGCAACTGAGGGCATTTTGTGGCCTGACATGCGGTCACTCCAGTGGAACAGCAGGGCTGAACTGCTTTAGCACCCCTCTCCCCTGGGAAGGTCCGCTCTGCCAGCCACAGTTACCGCTGTCACCACCCATCCCGTGGTGAGTCTCATGGCACCGGGGACGGGGAGTTACTCTTTCAGCAGACAGAAGACGAATTCGATTAAAGGCCATGGAAAATGCATGAGCTCAGGAACACAGTGACAAATAGCTTAGCGTCAGTGGAAGGGACGACAAGTTCCGCACAGGAAGTGTTGCAATTAGGGCAAGATCACTGATATAAACAAAGTCTGGGTGCCCCTTTCCTCTGCTGGCATAGGACTCTGCTCGGAAACTCCTGGAATGTAAATGCTTGATAGGCTAGCCCGAGCTTCAGCTTTTCAAGCTGAGCTCCCCAAACCACAGCCCGGCTTCCCTCCGCATCACATTTCACATGTGTGGCTGGCCCCCTTGCAATTCCAAACCACATAAGTCATTCTGCTTTCTGGCATGTTTGTTCTCACTATTTTCAACATGTGATCTCTCAGTTTCCAGCATGACTGCTGAAATTCAAGTTCAGCAACGTGCAGTGTCAAGGCTTGAATGGCCAATTTTCATTTCTGTTTTGAAATATGAGCAAGCTATAAGTCGTATTTTTATGTTCACAAATGTGTGTATGTGTGCCTACTGTTAACAGACAAATATATAATTGGAGTGGAAAAGCACGAGTAGAAAAATTGGTTCAGCAAAATCTTGGCTGCACTCTATGACATTTCTGGAGCCATATTTTCTTTTTCCCCTTGCCAGGAAAATGTGCATTTCTCTCCCTGTTTTTTTCCTGGAGGGGTTCTTATGAAACTGCAGGATCTACAGTGCTTGCAGTGGGCATGAGCTTCTATTTAGTTTAGTGACTCTGCAGGCACTAGATGAGACAGTGTTCTCAAGTGATACTGACTGTACTATAGATGAGGAAAGGATCTCTTAAGTGACTCTTTACAAGCGTAGAGGACTTGTTGCAATGATCAGGTCAATTGCAGGGGCCAGGTTTACCTAACTAAAGTGGAACAAATAGTAGGCTGTTAGTATCGCCCACTAAACAAACCAGCTGTCACTGACAGAGACAAAAGCTTTTAAAAAACAGAACAAATGAACATCACCACCTCCACTGGTTTGCAATGTTTTACATGTCAGAGGGTCAGTTGTTATTGGTGTGTTTGTGGGGGGCTGCGTGACTAAAGGAAGCAGTCCTGGAAAAGTTAGTGCCCCTGACTCACTCACTCACATTAACCGAGTGGTTTTAGATAGGGAAAAGCCCATCAAAAGCAGTTATAGCCCCTGAACACAACATTTCAGTTAGTTTTACCATACATTTCACCTAAGAGGGATTTAAAATGTACTGTTGCTGCACTCTTATAGTTTAAATGAAAGTTTTGTGCAGTAAATTAGGCAAATGAGGTCATCAGCGCTATGGTAATGCTATAGTGTACAAAACTGTCAGGACTTATGTCAGAGTGGAACAGTCCTCCCAACCATGGGGCTGATCGCCTGCCCTGGCATGGTTGCAGTGTAGTAGGTTTTATTGCTGTTTCTGGGTCTGTTTCAAACGGCAAAAGTTCTCTGTCCTCAGAAGTCTGGAAGTATACAGCAGCCATGTTAAGGACAGTTCCAAATGAAAATTCCACAAAGGATACACTTGAAAGGTCCCCTCCACAACATGAAGGGAGCCTATGAGGTATGAAATATGTTGTGCTCCCCGCAGGCATCATGAAAGAAAATGAAAGCCATCAATGAAATGATGGATAGGATGAAACACATGCCTGTCTAAAATGGAATAACGTTTTCTGTCTCGTATAGGTAGGTACATGGGTAATGTAATTTGGACTGTGCTAACTAAATGTTCTTGTTAGCTAGATAGTTTGCTAGTGGGAATTCAAAATTGATATGTACTAATACTAGCTTTATAGTGACACATTTTGGTCAGACTGAATTTTCTTTAGTGTTGATTATCTAGACTGTTAACCTTTAAAAAATGAACCATGCTTTGTAGAGATGTGGGGATGGATGTTAAGATCGGGAGGGATCTTTCTTTCTTGCTAACTTTTGACTTAATCAAAGCTCACAGATGTCTCACTTTCTGTATTTAATGTACATCCCAATTTTACATCAGAAAAAATGGCACTCATGATTTGCTTTGGGTAAGTTCACAGCATCTAATTGGTGAACCACAGTGTACCAAGTCACTTTGTGAACACAGAATTACTGCAAAGCCATATTGATTAATTTTGTGAGCCTGCCTGTTTCAGCTTGCCCTTCCTCATTGTGATTTTGCAGTCATTATCCCAGTGTGGCAATCTTGTTTAATCTTCTCATCCTTGTCTTGCATTCATTCAAAGCTTCACACAGGAACACGGCATTCAATAAAATGATGGACATGAGATAAGGATCCCTTTTAGCCAAAATGACTTATACATGACTTTTACTCTCAAAACAATGGTCTCATTCTGCAAACACATCCTTTGTTTCTATACTTTAGGTGACTGCATTTTACAGTGCATTATCAGTATTTAATGGATAATGTTTTGAAATGTGATTCAAGACTGTTAAATTGTTTGCTACTTTTCTTTGACGCATTGGTTGTTACTTTTATTATGTCAATTTGATAGGCACTACGTGTGCTAAAAGTGTACTTAATCATGTTTTGCTGTCCTGTGCACATTCTGACATGAGCCACATATGTGCTGATGTTGGAGTTGACACATTAGGGGGTGGGGACTTCGATGAAATGTTAGCTATATCGTATTGACCTCAAACTTAAGCATATTGTGAATTGAGCATACACACTTTTCCTCTACTCCACCTCAGAAGTGAAATAAAAGGCACAGAAGTACCCCTTCTGACTAACAGGTGCAAAAAAATTCATTTTGCTGTGATTAGTGATCTTATTACTAGGAATGTAATATTCTTAGTTATTACTTAGTAAAATATTTAAAAACATTTTTTACATTAGGCTCTTGAATGTTCTTTATGGACAGTAGTCTCTTTGGGTGTGATACTGTTGTCTTCAATTTAACAGCAGTAATAATACGGCAAAAAAGATCCTGTTTCAGTATATTCCATTATTGAATCCTTAGAAAATTCAGGCCAATTATTACTCATTTCTGCTATCACTTGTGATTATAAAGAATGAAATCCACTGAAACAGTGTTCTCCAAGGACAAATACTGAACACTGAACTGGTCTTTCGCTACAAGTTCTAGATTATACCCATGCCAAGGTCAGAGGTGAATTAGGCATGAAAGAAAGAGGTCTTCCATGATAAATTTCAGCTTTTTGGTCATGCCATTTTTATTTCCAATTATATCCATTTAGTTAATGCTTTCATAGCTTTCTATTAAAATGACAGGAGAAAGGATGGAGACTGCAGTTGGGATCTGGCTGTGTAAATAGCATTGAACTGAAATTCACTAAGTGCCCTGCTATGTTTTCCTGCTTAGGAGGAGCCATACAGACACCTAAGTTCCACTCCATTTTAATGCATGTTGGGTTAAAATGTATATCAGCTGATGAATGACAATGCTTGTTACAGGAAGAGTTCATGTTAAAATGGCTACATTTCTGTTGGTATTTCCTCATGAAAAACACAATGCATCTTAGAAAACAGGAATGAGGCAATTCCTTTAACTACTTGTTAAAAATTGTGCATCATCATTTGGAGTGTGTTTTAAGAGAGCAACATCATATTATTCATGTGCATGTGTTTGGCCGTCCCATTTTAGCAGTTACACACATGCACGTCCCAGGTCTGAATATGAGTATGTAACACACAAGTAAAAGGCGGGGACATAAAAATCATGCAGCACAAAATCTAAATCACACATCCAAATCAGAGTGTAGACCTAAATGACAATCTGTATTTGAAAGATTTTTTTTTGTGGTACCAGCAATCCAGCAAAACAAACCTCAGGGGCAAACATCAAACCTCAAAAAGCGGCTAATGTTATCCACAATGTCAATATTATACATTATTTACAAATGTCATGATAAGGTAGTTTTTTATTGTTGTTTTTTTCCCCCCAAAGTAACCATTTCAGCTCCATTAGCTCAACATATTAAAGAATGATAAGTATTATAGAGCAAGTTTCGAATAAGGGAACAGAAAAGTCTGTTTGCTTAAAAGACATACCTACACTGCAGCTGTTTTTTGCCATTTGTACATTATTTGTTGGAAAAGTCTATTACAGGGATAGGTAACTCCGAGCTTTGAAGACTCTGGTTGACTCCTGACTGATTTTATGAAAGGTGATTTTTAAAATTGGTATATTTTGGTCTAAATTCAAGACAATAGACACTAAAATATTAGATGCCTGTATATATTCTCATCAGTATATATTCTCATCAATCTCATTGCGCTCCTCAGGTTTTGACAATTAAAAATAAGGCTCATTCTAATTAATATTAAAATAATTTAATCTTAGCTCTCGCATTCTACACTGATAACATACATACAACAATAATTACTTGGCATATTCAAGAATTTGGGAATATGATGTAAATTGTTGATTTTGAACGGAATAGTTCAAATAAGGAAGTATTCTGGATGTGATGATTCGGAATGAATGGGATATTCCATTTTTTGACTAATACATGAATAATGGATAGTTAAACATATTCTGAATGCATAACCTATTTGGGATCAGTCATGTTACGTGTGAACATTTGTGTCCCTGGCAAGTAATTACATAGATAGTTACACTTATATTTTTCAAGTGTCTAACAGCAAAGTATCTTGGACAGCACAGGAATATTACAGTTAATGTCTCAAAGATTATCATCAGTTTAAAGAAAAAAATCTATTAATAGAGCCAGAGGCATTAGATTCATGGGTTTGATGATGTAAGGGATGTCATATCAATTGGCCTTAATTCTCAAGTATTCAGAATATTGGTCACATGCAATAAAATTATCCATGCTGAAGACTCATAGATTCCACAACACATTTCTAATTTCACATTTCTTTTTACAATGTCCACTCAATGTAACTAAAATGAATCCCATGCTGAATGACTATAATAGCATGATGTGTCTATGCTAGTAAATAAGACACCATAATTGCATGTATTTATACGAACATTACACAGCTGTAGAAGAGTAGGCTGTTACATGTGAAAACTGAACCAATACAATGCATTTGTAATGGAAGAAATACTCAAGTGACTGTCCTGTGGTTTTGTTCTTCTTTTTCACAGTACTGTTAAGCACCAGTCCAGAAGAGGGGCCGGTCATGAATACGCATCCCCTGAAAAAAGAAAGTATTGGCCCTTTTGTGAAAACACACTGCTTGACACAGCAAGGACGGACACTACTGCTGTGAAACCCTGCTCCCTGGCAGAGCATAGATTGACACTGTCGTCGTTTAAATGGGTTCCCTTAACTGAGCAGTGATTGACGCCACGGTTGGACATTTTATCGGAAATGGACATAGGAAGGTGTGCAAGTCACGGCCCAGCTGATTGCCTTAATAATATGAATTAAAAATACAGAAATGAGGTGACAGGACTAGAGACCTATTGAAGGTAATGTTATTTTTTTTCTTAAGTGAAGCGGTGTCTCACAAGAAACAGATGTGAATATTTTAATATAATGGGGGAAAATAGTTGGGGTGTGATTTTTGTATTTTGCATTTTAATTTTATTGGCTTTATCGTTGCAATCGATAACCAAACAAAGAATAACTGTCAGTCTTGCCAGTGATGTCATTTTATCTATTTATCTTGTTTTATTTTGTTAACCAAATACCACTGTAAAATACAAGTGGAGCTGCTGGAACAAAGAACTTGTATGTTACTCCGAGGCATTTCCCTTTTTAATCAGCAGTCATTTCTGCAATCATTTATTTTGGATATGCATAGCCAAACTGCACTTAAAATTACACAGTCACTCTTACGCTTTTGTACTGTTCAATGTAGATTAAGGGGTGTGTGTGTGGTTGTATGTGCATGTCTGTGCACTCATGTCCTAATACATATTTAAATTTCAAAACTGGGAACTTTGAAGGAACATGGGAACATCAACAACAGGCCAAATGGGAGCACACGCACACCCACACCCACACACACATACAAACCCACATGCACGCACACACGCACGCACACACACACACACACACAGACACACAGACACACACACACACACACACGCACACATACACCATATATACATGTGGTAAATCCCAGAAATCAGAGAGGTGAGGGTTGTTTCTTTTGGCATGTGTGTGTCTTTTTGCATAAGCCTAAAAACATATAAATGTCCAGGACTGACCCAACAACAAAAGGGTTTTCTTACAAATACAAAAAAAAGTAAATGGCAGATGCTTAACTGACTCTGATACAAACAGAACCAGTTGCAATTGCTTTGTCTACATGAGAGTCTTGTGTATGTAAAGGAGTGTGATATTTTTATTATCATTATTATTCTAGCCTTGAATCTTTCCTGACCAAAGGTGTGTTCTAGTAACCATAAACAAGTGTGTGACAGTATTCTGGAAATGTAGTGAATACAAATACACAGTAAGTAGAATCTAAACACAGCTGAAGTCTTTATAAATGTATCCTACAATATTTAACAACATCAATACTCACAAACATCTGTTAAGATGACTTTACACTTAGACTGTTAGCTAACTCCAAATGAGAAAAAGACTTTCCCCCATGTTTACACCCCAAATAAATGTTCAGTAGTTATATTTGTTGAGGATACTGTAATTTAAACCTTCAGATGTGGGTTTTTTAACAATGTACTGTGGACTTGATATTTGATTCTTATACTCTCAGATTGCTTGTGTACGATGCATTCAGAATCAACAAAAGCCCAATTACCTTTAAAAAGGAAATTGGTTGAAACAGTTCCAAGGAAAGGTGTTCCCAACATTCTCATGTGCTATTGCATGATCAGCCACCTAGATCAATAGCCAAGAATAATCAATATACGAGTAAAATATGTCTGCACCCATATGTATGTCTAAATTACTGTAAACAAGGCTATTGCACACTGGAAGTCATATATTGTACATCATTTTTGAATTGTATCTTAAGTTCAGTAGCTTAGGAAGGTATTACTTCGGCAATGTATCGTACAAGTTTCCCTAAGTGTACAAACTAGTAAGGTGATTTTATGTCTTCAAATACCTGGCCACTTATATTTGTGATTGGTAACTGGAAGTTACTGATTTTTTTCATTTTATGTTACAAAAACTGATTCCAAATGTCTCTCCCCAAGTTGTCAAATTGTAGTGTATGTGGAAATGTCTTGGTGTGGACACTTTCTCATGAGCACTGCATAACTATCACTGTCCCAATCCCAACATAACTATTTAAATGCCACTTTTTACTGTATTTGGATGGTCTACTTTGTAATGCAACATAATGATTATAAAAATTATTAAATTATTATGAAAATATTTCATCAAAGTTATTATCTAAATCAAAACTATTCATCCTTAAAATTAATGGAATATAGTAATCAGTGATCAACGTCAGTGATAACAAAATTAAATTAGAAACAAAGGTAAATTTTCAGATTTTCAGTGGCAGGCAGTTTTCTTTGACCCAGAATATCTATGCTATAATATGCAAATATCCATGCTTTTGGCGGCTGGGTGTTCCATGGTGTTCGCACACTGTAACTAAATCTTGTCAAACAACATGGCGGAAAAGACGCTTCCCAGTCAAGATCTTTTTACGTCCATGATGTTATATCTCTCTGAACTTTGCAATAAAAGCAAATGTTAATGGCCTAGTATTCTCAATGTTCAAATCATGTTGTGTCACTAACCTTTGTATGGTATAGTAATTTTCATAAATGCTGGTGAATAGTTTATGGGAAGGTGATGTAAACTCCAAAATGATCTATTATTATAAACTACAAAAAAAATGCTAGACATCCTAAAGTATATAGTTTTGTATGGAAAGACTGTATTATATTGCTATCTAATTCTTCCTGGTGTTCCTGAATTGGCCGTTCTTGCTTTTTGCATGATGCTCTGTTAACATTTGCGTCCTTATTTAAGATGTATTGTTATTTATTTGGGTGCTATATCGGTATTTTTGGGACCCTCTCGTTTCCATTATTTGTTTTACTTTTTTTTTGTAAAGCAATCATCCAACTTCTGGATTTTCTACATTCATATCATTTTGTAGGCAGCAATATGAGGTGATGGAAAACTGAATTATGTGCAATGTTCAATTAAAAACATGAATATATTAAATAAAAACAGAGAAACTACAGTTATTTTGTACTGTGTGGACTGCTATTTGTGTCCCTGCAGACAAATATGAGTCAGATAAGAATGACTGTTGGCCTACACCTGACATGTAAATCTGCCCTAACCTCAGGACAGGGCTGTCATTGGCAAAAAGCATAAGGGCAAGTAATGACACCACCATTTTTGTATTTTGTGGAGCCTTTTGGCTGTTTTTGATACTTGATATCCAAGTCATTGTTAGATGCTGTTTAAATATTTAAAATGAGCACTGTGTCAAGTAATTACTAAACTTTGGGAAGTGTGCCAGCACCATCAGTCAAGTCCCATCAATGGACTTGAGCTTAGTTCTTTGTTCCTTTAAAAAATTACAGTTGTTGTATCAGTTCAAAAACCAATGATAACTTATTGACATGTCTGTTTATTTTCTAAATTCTTGTATTCAGACAGTTTACCATTGTCCTATTCATTCATACATAGAAAAGTACATAGAAAAGAAATTACTTTAAAAACACTACAGTACTATGTACTAATTAAAGGAAATGAGAATGAGAAGAGGTTATTAATGCAATTTTTAATTTTTTAGTCTGACTGGACTCATTGCTCTTCCAAATTAGTAACCTCCCCAGTTTAAATATCTGTTTGATTTTTTAAAAAGTTCTAAAAAAATGGGCAGTGTTTCTTTGCTGTGTTGTCTGAAATGTTCAGTAGCCCAAGGAGCACTCGTGATAAGTGCCTGTGAATCAGGAAGAGGTCTGTGGAAATGTTTTATGCTTATCTAGAATCTCTTGGAAACCGTAGAGCACATTTAGTTCCATTATAATCTACTTGGTTTACGTCTGCTCCTCTCTCCTAAGAATAGGTTTCATTGCTCGTGGTGGTAACACTAGACTTGTCAGTGAACAATATCCCACAACGTAGCAGACATTCTGCCGTGTTTTAACTGCCAGCATGCACAGTGTCTTGCTACATGGTATCCCAGTAGCCCAGGGGAAATGTGATGCCCTGTTGACTGTGCTTTAACCTGCCAGCCCCACACTGTCCATATGGAAAATTCGAAACTCTACACCCTGCCTCCCCTTTTTTACACCCTACTGGGTCTTTGGGTTTTATGCAAAGGGGCTTATCTGTGAAAACTATAGACCATTGTTTACAGCCTCTTGCAAAACATTCACACGTGGAGGAAAAATGTATTTGTCATAACAATCAATTTATTTATATCTAGAACTGTTCAAAAACATTGTCTGAAGTAGAGATATGAAGTATGTGTCAAATGTTTTTGCTCTCAGTCTTGGCCCAGATTTGCTATGAGGACAATTCTTGTCTGCAGGACATCTCAGTTGTCTTTGTGGGTGATTGATGATTGTGCAAAGAAATTATTTATAGAACTGCCTTTTATCTGATGAGCCATGCATGTCACAAGGCTTTCGTACAGACCTGTACTTCAAGTGTCCTTGGGGTATTTGTGTTATTAGCAATGCTTATTTATTTTTCAATTACTCGTGACATTTGGCAGGGTGCTTTATCCAGGATTATATCCTTAGCTAAAAATGTTGTGTTATTGGGACAAATGAAAAATGCTGAGTCATTGACACAATTTGACGTTTGAAGAAATGTCCTGTGTATTAGGCAGTAGTCACATGATATATATATAACATAAGCGCCTGGATTTTGGCCCTATAGGGTGCTTGGGCAATCAGTGGCTGTTGATTTGAAATGGGCTAAAACCGATTCTTATAAATTATGCCTATTATATTATATATCATATATCATATTATATATAATACATTACACATTCTGTTCTCTTCTTAAATGTGCAAAAGTGCATCCCCATGTTGTGAAGCCTTTGAGACCAAGCCAAATGGGGGTAAATTTTACAAGAGATGGATTTTGAATAGTCCTATACTACAGTACAGTGAACATCAGTATTCCAAACTGCTCATACACAATGTTGAAGGGCAAGTCATCATGGCTTTGGATTATCTACAGAAACTGATGATCTCAAAAGTGGGTCAATTTACTGGGAAAAACACAGAATTTATTCATCAAATAAATCATTTAGACACTAGTTAGGTAGCTACAGGGAATAATGCTAAGCATTTTAATTTAAATCCAAGATAATTCCAAGAACCAAAGCTTTATGTGTTTTGTCTTATTGTAGTAAGTTTATGCTTGTGTTTAGACAAAGTCTTTGAACCTTTTAACCATGATGCAGGGAAAACTACACAGAACCAAGTACTTAATTGTGGAAAAAAAATGTAATTGGGTACGGACCATGTTCACTGTATGATTAGTTGTTTCTATAGTGATGGTACAATAGAATATAAACATATGCAGAACCTTGGCTGTGGTTAACCCTGAAAATATACATAGCTCTATTGACATAATTAAATAGTATTTAATTATTAAATATTTTCTCAATATGAATATACATTTTATAGGGCCAAAATTTCTGGGCTCACGAGGACACACTTCTCTTTTCCTGCAGTATTTTCTCAGTTTACTCATCCTCTCTGATGTTCAAACCAACAAGCATTTTAACAGATCTTTTGTCCTTTGAGAGAATGGTGGTAAGTATGGAAGATAACAGAGAAAAACTGGTGACATGTAAAAGGGAGAGTACCATTTGTCATTGTGGTATCACACTCAGTTCCTTCCTACCATCTCTCTTGCAATTTAAAGAGTCCTTTAGCCATATTAGACACCTACAGATTATTATTAGTATTATTATTGAAACACAATATACAGGTTTTCTTTAATTTTTCCACTTTTCTTTAGCTGTACATGGTTCAATATGATTAACCTTTGGCAATCTTTTTTCACTCTGAAGGAGAAAAAAAAATAAAATGAGAGAAAGAGAGAGTGAGACATTATGGGTACTTATTGTGACAAGGTCTTGTTTTATTTAATGCAGAGTACTGTTTTGTCACATGTATTTGTGTGTGTGCGTGGGCAATTGTTGCATAATCCTGTCATGCCAGTAGACCTTTTTTGAATTTGAATGAGAGAGAGAGAGAGAGAGAGAGAGAAGAGAGAGAGAAGGGGGTTGAGGGAAGCTAATAAACAATGCCAAATGACTTTCCAGCATTTCCTTTCCCCCTGCCAGCAGAGCCTGCCCATGTTCATACCTCCAGAAACAGCTGCAGGGGAATGTTGGAGTGTTGTAGCTGGGGGTTGATTGAAGGCTCGTGTGACAGTCACAACCTTTGCGTTGTCCTCTTCTCCGGTTGACGGCCGCATGCTCACAGCGGTCAATGTCAGAACTGGAAGCCTGTTGATGTTTGGGATTATTAGGAGGAGAGTAACTGTTAATGGCGAATTACTCTATTGGCTTGCAATGCAGCAGTCATGTGCCTTGTCATTGGATGACAGGTCTGAAAGCACTACACCAAATGGTAGTGGCTGCCTCATTCATCCCTCTGTCTCTATTTGCATGTGCAAGTCCTTTTTGGAAAATAAGGCTCCACTTGACAGTGACAGTTTTTTTTTACTTTGTACACATATGTACTGTAAATAAAAATCTCTGAAATATACACAAAAAACACACAGAAAATGAATTTAAATTCTTCAGAAAATTTGGGATATGACAACATCTGTGACACTTGCAGAGCGCATAAACCCACATTTACATTTTTTTTTCTTTTTGTTAGGCATCAAGAGCCTCTGTTAAGCCTGTAGTAATATAGTTTATGACAGTGGGTATGAGCGCCATGTTGTACTGGTAGTGAAATGCACTTTAGTGAAGTGTGAAGAAAATTTCTATTTGTTGTCATGGCAACTGCCGGTATAGATCGAGTGGAGTGAAAAAGGAAGGCTAGTGAAGGCCGCCTGACTCCAGCATCGCTTAGTCTTTCAGGAAGGCCTTGCCTTCATCCTCTGTGAGGGGTTTATTTTTAAGCAATCAATATAAGAGGGTGGCACAGTGTAAAATAAATTAAAATATTCAGTTGTGGCTATTTGAGAATTTAAACAGCAGTGAAAAACAATCCCATTTCATACGACTGAGACACAAACCTGTGTGTAGGGAGAACATGATTTTAATTATAAGATAATATGAATGTAAGAATAATTACAAGATATATCCCTAGCAATATGATGTTAGATGTGAAATGTTACATATGAAATCACCATGGAAAGAAAAAAAATATTTTTACTTTGCTTTTACAATGGCATTGATGTGTCAGCTAACTTGCTGTGTGAATTCTTGAGTCTGAGAATCTATGACCCAAATTTCCATAAAGTGTTAGCCTAGGAGTTAAGAATTTCCATTGTGTAAAGTGGTGTGTATGGCTGTGGGTCTAAACTGTTGCGCTGCAGCCCAGCAGGGTGCTGTGAAATAAGAGGCTAATTGGTGCTTCTGTTTCCCAAATATATATTTTTGACACTAAAATTGTCAATTTAAAATGGAACAGAGTGTGCTTTTCAACCGTGAATCTGTTCTATTAACAACACTGAATGCGTGCCACTGCCCAGTTTGTTTGGCCACCAAGAGAAAAAGTCAGCCCTGTTAGCTAAAGAAAATCTAGACAAAGCAATGAACTAAAAATAACTACAAACATTTTCAAGACCCAACTTTCACAATTAGACTTAACTTACACTAGCAAGCTCATAAGCTAATTTGTTATTTGCCACTGCTAGCTAGACATACTTCATTACACATTTAAAACATATGTGTTCACCAAATTAGTGAGGTACTCATTGAGCTTGATACACTTATGCTCTGTAGTGCTAGAAGTTGCTCTGGATAAGAGCGTCTGCTAAATATAGTATAATGATATGAATATAATGTAATTATTCATATATTTATTATATACTGTGTCTCAGGATAGCTTGCTGTTTCATTAATTTCAAAATAAAAACTGTTTATGATGAAATTGCTTGCTCACTAGTAACCAAAACTCAAATAAAATAAATAGCTAGCTACTGAAGTCAGTCTTGCTAAGTTCCAAGAGGGAAAAAGCCATTTAGAAATAACTTGGTTTTGGTTTACTACAGCATATGCACAAGTTAATGCAGTTGAAAAAGTATCTGGGCCAATTTTGTGATGAGAACACAAAGCACACTACCACAAGTCACAATTAAGGGCAAGAGATGAGCTACTGTATAGTATGAATTATTATGATAATTTACAACTTGATTGTGTTGTAGAAGTTTGAATTTGAAATCATTTTGTACAAATGGTTAAGGCACTTCAGTCTTTCTGTGGGAGTCTTTTTATTAGGACTTCACAGCTCAGAGGGGAGACAGAACACATTACACTGTCTCTGTAGATTACACTATCTCTGTGTCTAATTTTCAGGGTTATTGGTACCTTATGAAATTGCCTATTGAAGCTGATCACTGTTATTTTCAGCTGAGATGTATAGGGACCTGTATTTGCCCTCATCTGTAGGCATATCAGGCTTTTTTTAGTTTGGGAGCATTGTGGCATGAGTTCATAGTTCAGCTTCTATGATGAGGCAAAGAGACCTCCTTTGTTTGCCCCTATGTGTCCTGGGAATGGTTGAGTGAGGTTTACATGAACCTTTCCCTCATTACTGTCAGAGAAATCCATTTTCGCTAGTATACCCCATTTCTGATTCCCTGTACAGACTGCAACACACTGTTTTAGGTCAAGAGTATGTGTCCTCTAGGTGACAGCAAAAGGATAGGTACTGCTCTTCTTTCATCAGATTTGACCACCAGTACCACAACGAGTACACCATATAACTGCTATATTAGGCTAAGAAGATAATCAATAGTCAGAGGCCCTTATTGGATATGCCCATGGACAGATTTGTAATTGGTAGCACGTATGCTTTATAAATTTAATCTAGGTTCTGTAGGACTCCATTTAGTACCAAACTATAATTGCCTACGTTGCATGATAGCTTTATTTTCATTCAACAACAAGAAAGTAAATTTACAGGGAATGACTTGAAAACTGCAAAGTTTATCGATAGACATGACTTTTAAGCGTGAGAAGAGTATTATGATGCAACAAAAATTAATGTATGTAGCCTCAAAGCTATAGGTGGCAGTGCTCTTTAGTTTTTATGTAGGAAATAAACAAACCTAACTTAGTTTTTGCATGTTCCACATTAATTCTAAGTATAGGTCTATCACTGTGTCTTTAAAATTGTCTGCACAATCCCCTCAAGAGGTTCATCACCATAAATATAATTCCTCTCATGTAATATTCAGGTGAAATCACTGTCCTGGACTGGAAATAGAAAACAAAAACACAAAACATAAACACCAGAAAACAGGTATGCCTGTGTGCATGAAATGGACCTGTCTTCATTCTTTATTTCTTTGTTAAAATATAAAATAATTTCAATATATACCCAAGTAAAAAAGAAGATGTATACTCCTTTCAAAAAAATATATATATTTTTAACATTTTAACATCTACAAAATGTCACTCAGTACCAATTACAGTTACAAATTACAAATTATATTATATATGTATGAAATATGAAATATTTTGCATTACATAATTATATGCATTTATTGTACAATGTATGCTCATATTTTTATAACGCAATGCTTAATTATACAGTCATTTATTTAAGGCGATGAATTGATTTAATGTGACATATTTTATACTTAAACTTAATAGTACTGGAGCTAACAAATTTTCCACAGTGGGGAAAAATGCAAAACTGGGAATAAAAGCTAATGTGGTACTCAAGGGTATTGTTGCTTAAGTGTCTAGGACTCTGCCTTTACTGATCATAACTTGTTATAATCATAATATATTAAGGAGTAGGGTCTGCAAGCTGAAGGGATCAGGTTCAATTGCCATTGTATCTTTGAGCATGTTACTTAAATAATCTTTCTTCAGTAAACATAAAGCTGCATAAATGATTGAATACAATGCAAGCTCTGCAAGTGAATATAGAAATATAATAGATCAATATAGCTAAAATAGATAACATAAAATAGAAAATAATCATTTTGTGTGCATGAGTGTGTGTTCGTTCAAGAGGAATGCAATTGTGGAGAGGAGGCAAGAGTGACAGGGAGGGAGTGTTGGTGAATAACATGTCAGAGAGGGGAAGAAACCGTGTGGAGTAAACTGACAGACTGTGCCCAGAGGATTCCCTTAGTGAGGTAGGGTGTCAGTGCTTTCTCATTGCCGGAGGATGATGCAACCTCCCCTGTTTGAGCAAGGTTGAGTCCATAAACACATTTCAGTCTTCCTGTATTCAGCCTTTATAATAAAAAGAAGAATGGAGAATGAAGCAAGATGATTTCAGAGGGGATTAAAACATATTCCCACATTCTTCTTCAAGCTCAATATCAGATGAACAAAAATTCTGTCTTCAAAGATGGGACAAGAACAGATATCTGCATCTGTATTGTATGCACTGAAAAAAGCAGTGCAGAGCGGAACAGCCCTGTGTTGCCAGTTTGTTTTCAACACACTGCTCTTCAGCTGTAAAATTACTGAGAACTGTTTTCATTGTCTATGGAAGTGTGAACCAAAGGAATGCATTTTTTCCACCAAGAACAAATGCTAAAAATACCCTGACCTTTTTAGATCCTGTTTTTCTATGACAAAAATAGAATAAACTAGCTTGAAGCGAAACAAAAGACGTACTCCCATTTAAGCATCCAGAATCGTCTGCTGGAAACGTGTTTTGCATAAAATGAACATTGATAAATTTAGCAGCCTTACATAACCCCAATGGTTCAAACTGTGCAGATATTAAAAAAGAAGCTATTCATTTAATTCTGCTATGTACTCAAAATAACGCAGAAATTTGCAATTGCTATATGCTGATAATAATGCACAATTTTGTAATTAAAGCCACACTTCAAATGGAATTAAGGTTGAGTGTAAATATGCTTTTGTTGTGATAATTTACCATTACTAACTTTGACTAATGTGGTTTTTGGTTTGGAATATATATACATATATATATATATATATATATATATATACACTTAATACCATTCTTATAACATATACTGCACACTTGACTTTATAATGTAATTTCTACCGCAAACAAGATTATTTGTTGTTATTAAAACAAATATTTGCATCGCAATTCGATTTATATGGCTTGAGTTTTGATTTTTTAAATGGCTTGATGGCTTGATTCATATAAGCAGGGTATTTTAACAGTTTTGGTAACAGTTTTGAGCAGAATACTTGTTTGATTCTGTATTCAGCATGTCTTATACATGGAGTTCACTGCATTTTACTTCTGTTATCTCATAAAGATGCCTGAACACTGGCACCAACAGACCATTCAGGCCTTTTCTAGCTACAAACATAGCAACAGACTCAAACACATTACATGATGCAAGGGTAGGATGTTAAACTAGAATCAGAATGTCTGTAAGCTCTTATATTCTGGCAGCAGGTTTGCACCGCCAGTCACATTGATTTAAATTTACCACCATTTTCCACAAAGCGCTTTTTTGCAAACAGTATGATGTCCTAGCAAAAACCTTTACCCTGTCAAAAGGGCAGCCACCTCTCATTGCTGCACAATACAAAAATCCCAAATTAGCAGTAAAGCAGCCAACAGAGTACAGCCACTGCCCTCTCAGGGAGAGAAAGCCTATTTTTAAAAAAATTCCAATTACTCATTTGAAATGAAATTATTTCTCTTTTTAGTGCTGGGAACCAACTAACTGTCCAAGATGGTAGTCAAACCATGTGAGTTGTCCACCCTGAAAATACAATGAGGAATCACTTCTTTACTTTCTAAAAATATGGAAAGTTTCATTTAGATTTAAGTCTAAGAGCCACTTTTGTACCGGACCACTTTTTGTTTTTTTTTTTTTTTTTTTCAAATTTTCAAATTTTTTTTTCAAAAATGATCAGTGAATCATATAAGATTGAAGATTATTTCTGTTTGGATACTCTCAAAAGTATCCCTGATGTAGTGTGATTCTGTCACATTGAGAGTTGATCCACTTGTCAGGAGCTGTGATTTTCTTGTGATGGGGTGTCTGCACTGTTCTAATGTTATAATGGGCCACAGTGTAGCATAGTGGTTAAGGAGCAGGACTTGTAACCTGAAGGTTATTGGTTCAATTCCCCACTAGGGTACTGCTGTTATACCCTTAGGCAAGGCACTTAACCCACAATTGGGTTATAAATTGATAACATTGTAAAAATAAATAAATAACCAATGTACGTTGCTCTGGATAAGAGCATCTGCTAAATGCCAGTGATATGATGTAATGTTTATTGTATTGATTTATTCTGTTGTAGAATAACCAAGAGGCAATAGGGAGAAAAAAAAACTGATGAGGCCAAAGGTTTGGTGATGCCATGACGGTGCTTTATTCATGCAAACCTGTGACAGGTGAAAGTAACTAAAATAATACTAACTTAATGTAAAAAAAAGAAAAACACAAAACAAACAAACAAAATACAAAACAAACAAAATACAAGGCAGGCAAAAAAGAGAAAATGTCAATTATACAGCTGCTCTAGACACTGCTGCACTCTTAGCCAGCTCTCTCCTACTGACTGAATGCTGCTCTAATAAAGGAAGTCTGCCATTTTAGAATAAACGAAGAAGAATCAAATAAACCAATAGATATTGACATATGAGGCATCTCTCTACCATATTTAAAATGTTTCATATGTATCTGGCCTTTTTCAAACACAATATGAATCAATTATAAAATATTAAAAAGCAAACACAGGAAACTCCCCCTATAGTCACAGCCCATGTTGCCGGTGCCCTCCCAACACTACAAATCCCATCAGCCCCCAGCCCTCAGGTCCTTTGGCTGATGGAGTCTGTCTTGCTGGTGCCATTGAATGAACAGGTAGGCCATGTTCCCCCAAACCATAAACATTTAATTTACTTTAGCCGCTTAAAAGGTACATATTGACAAAAAATGTCCAAGATTTAAAAATTCTTAAACATCCACTTGGCCACCCTGCATGTTAAGATATTTCTGCCTCTTAACTTGTATGTTTGTCCAGGATATTCCTGTTCATTTTAAAAGAGGTCCATGGAACGGACATGCACTCCGATATAGATTTTTGTGTTTGCTAGATGTGGTTATCCAATGATTTCCCAGGCTGCAGGCTAAATACACAGATGTACTAACTATGCAAATGTAAGTATGTATGTCAATTTTGTGTATTTGTTATGGAAGGTGACTGGAAAAACATGCTACAATCCATGTGCAGTTCCTTTACTTTGCATATGTATTCTAACCGGCAATTCTATTAATCACAATGAGAGAAAATCCTTTAAAAATAACACCACACTCAGTAATTCCCATGTCAACTCTAGCCCCTCAATCTAGGCGAGACATTCAGCTTTCCTTTTTTCTAATCTGTCTAATTGTCTATTTGTAAAACATTTTGTCTTGAGTGGTGATCAGTTTTCACATGAAATCATATCATTTAATCCACTTTTTCATATCAGTTATTGCTTCAGTTTTAATAATTTGATATCATAATCCCAGAATTACCAGGGGGGAATAACACATTTTGGCTCCTTGTTATCTTGGCATGTTGAATCAGTGTGTGATTCTTATATTTTCTCTTTACAAAATCTAAATCTCTTTAAAACACAAATTTATTTATACATTGTATCAATTCTGATATTTACCAACACATATCAAAGTAAAATGAAAATGCAATGTGCTACTAGTCCACTAAGGCCCTGTCCACACGTACACGGGTATTTTTAAAAATGTAGCTTTTTCTATGCGTTTTGGCCTTTCGTCCACACGCAAACTGCGTTTTAGGTCACTGAAAACAGGTGAAGGGTGAAGATTTTCAGAAACTCCAATTTCAGTGTTCACGTGTAGACAGGGAAAACGGAGTTTTTGGCTTGTGACGTCAAAGTGTGCGCCGTAATAACTTTTTTTCAGGCTTCTGATTGGCCAACATGGCTTTACGGTTAGGGTTATATCGTCGCCTGTTGGTTTAGCATGCTCTTGACAGCGTGTGTTTGCGTTTTCGTGTGGACGGAGATTTTTTTAAGAACAAAGGAGGAAAACCCCCGTTTTCAAAAATACCCGCGTACGTGTGGACATGACCTAAGATTTGGGACTAGCATTTATAAATACTTAAAATAGTCAACTTTCAAAGCAGCAAAATTGTATATATGATTATGCCAATAAATGAAAATAAATATGCAAATAAATCTTACATGTTTTTACATGGCACATACAAGAAATATTTATATTATGATACATTATTAAGATTTTACATTTCATATTTTTGTATCTATGTAAGTTTTAATAATATCTTTTGCTTGGTCTTACATTATGTTGCAATATCAATAACAAGCTAACAAAAGTGCTGCTAATTTTAGTACGTTGCATTACCTCAGAGAAATTGAATAAACAGATAGTATTAACCCCTTCACACTATGAAAGAGAGTTGTTTTGAAGAGCGTCAGGATACACTGTAATGTTTCCTACAGAGTCACGAAGCTTGGCAGGGGCAGCAGATGGCGAGCAGCCGCAGACCCAGTGGTAACCCCTCAGGGCAACTACCAGGGCATGATTCAGGAAGTAAATTCAATCAACAGACAAAGCTGTTACTATAGTTGCAGAGCTGCCAACTGTTCCACCATGGCAGCAACAACTGCAAGTTACGTGCTCAGCTACAGAGGTAAAGAAAACATGAAGACACATTGCTTTGGTAAGAAAATGCATTGTTAACATTATTCATAATGATTAGTTTTGTCAGGCTTGATGGGGAGAGTATGAGAGTGCTTTATTACACATATGGCTTCTTACAAACAAGACCATGCACTCTCGGTGCAAATGGTGGTATAATATGGAAATATTGTATTTGATAATAACTGATACCAACACTGAAAATGTTTTGATACCAACACAATCAAGACAAGAAAAAGATAATAGTAAAATAAGACAGTGAATATTGATACCAATTTCAAATGCATTCACTCACAATATCAGAGAATACAACTGCAGAATGGAGTTTACCTGTCTGAGACTGGTATGGATGCATTGTCATTTTCAAAAACATATGAAGAGAAAAAATCCAGTATGCACATTTACACATATCTGTTGTATCACGGTTTTTGTTTCTATTTAACCATAGGTATGAAAAGATATGGAAGGCACTGTATATACTATGATTTTGCTGGGATTCCCCCAATCTCTAAACATATTTCACAAGTAAATCAGCATAGTAACTAAATGCCATGTATTTTAATCAGCATTTATTACTTTAGAAAGCATTTCTATTGGAATCTAATTACAAAAGAAATAGTTGAATATTTCTTATGAAATGCACTTACTGTTTAGTGCTGTGTTTGTTTCCCATTACTCAGACTTGACAATTTCTCGAGTGTTTTTTTTTCATTAGTCTGGGTTGACTGTTTGATTGTCTATTGCACCCAGTTCATATTTTGCATAACTGTTTTTTGTGTGTTTTTTTTTTCCTTTCTGTTGTGGCTGTGAGATGATTCTGCCTGAACCACATTGTGCTTGACTGTTCAGAATTTTACCAATTTTACAGAAGAGGAGACTATGGCGTTAAAACCCTGCTATGTTTGTTTTGTTAGTTCATTGTGTCCAGTGATCAATATGTTGGTTTCAGGCATTCTTGTGAAATTTAACATTTGCTAAGTTGTTGCACCTCTGCTACTTTATGAGGGTCTTGTCTGATCTCTTGAGATGTTCTCATACTTCTGCATAGATGTCAAAATCTCCATCCTGGGCAGGCCATTGCTGGTCCTTCTGTAATTGTATTAATCATGCTATGAATGTCAGTTGACATTTTCACTGGTGGAGATCAGAGCCCTGGTTCTGCCAACTCACCTTTTCAAAAATCCAGTTATAAGCAGCAATTGGTAAGCAAATCATTCTAAGCAAAGCATTGTAATAATAGAACAATTCAATTAATTGGCCGCCATTACAACACGTACCCTCATACTCTAACATACACTTGCACAACTGGGTGAAAACAAATCTGCAAACTGTACAAACAATGTCTTGTGGCATTAAAATCAGGTCCAATTGGTAAAGAGTATGTACCAATTTACAGTATATCATATTTAACAGATAATACTGTAAGGATTGTCTTTATACATTTGGGTAGTTCAATGAGAAACACCAAACTATGGATTCACCTCACTGTGAAATGTATAATATAAAGGTAATGTGCTTATTATTTGACATATGACCAATCAAATAGTTGTATCAACTTAATTTAATTTAACTTAATTTAAACTTAATTTAAATAGTTGTATCAACTTAAGTTAATTTATGATGTCAGATGATTTTTTTCTAAAATATATATCTGTGAAACATAAATGAGATGCCCCTGACATATTTAGTGTAGAAAATTTTCAATGATTGTATTGCTTCAACTTTTCACATTTTCTCTTACAAATTCCCATCACAGAACCAAGCAATTCCATTTGGATATTCACTACTGCCTTCTATTTAGTCTGAAAGTTATTGGGTGAGTCATTATACTTTCTGCTCAAGTTAATACATCTACAACTCTCTGGATTCAGCTCTGATATGAGGCCCATGAACAGTGCTTTGCACTTTACGGGGGTTAGAGCTAGGCCACAGTGATGAAAACCCCCTAGGTGTCATATTCATGCAGATCACCTTCACAGTTCAATCTGATTCCAGACAATGGCAGAAATAAAATCAGCATATTAGCTTTCTCAGACCTGATTGTGCAAACTGCCACTGCAGTGTCTGTTCTGAAGGGATACAGGTATCTTTTTCCATGATGTCATTGTTCAGTGAAGAGTTGAGTGGGCACGTTCCAGGCAGACAGTTATGTGTCCCAGCCTCTTCCGACTTTGATTGCAATCACCACCGTGCACTTTTGTGGAAAAAAAGGTTGACACGGGTCAACCCCATTCCAAATGAAGCCAACAGACAGTCACATGACTTGTGTCATCAGATCCTTCATGAGTAGTCAACACCATGTGATTGCTATGAATGTCAATGCTCTGAAGGATACTCAAGCTGTATCTAGTCATGTGTGATAAAAACACACCTGTAAAATGGATGCCTTCTTCATAGACCCTTTAAATTAGTTTAACAAATCATGTCACAGACTACACTATCCTTTGAAATAAGTTTCTGGTTGTTATTGAAGGACAAAAGAACTTTTCGTACAGTGACAGGTCAAAAGTAAACATATGGAACCTTTTCTGAAAGGCTGATGTTTACACTTGTGTAATTAACCCAAATTATATTTAGTCTCTACTCTCTAAATGACCTCACTGCACACTTTTTTATATAAACCTCAACCCTGGCCTATACAGATGTTATTTCGAAATGAGGTCCCATGATTATTCTGACCTGAACCACATCGTTTTTGAAAGCCAAGCATTGATTCTGCCTAAATTTAGAAATTAGACACAATGAGGACTGCAATTTTTCTTATACATTTTGTTGTGCAACACAGTTTTCATGGCCAAACTGACATTTGAAATTGATCAGAATTGTGATTTTATATTTTAAAAAAATTTTGTTGTCAAATTGAGAAGCCATTGGCAAAAAAATGTGTATTTGAAAGTTTCAGTTTATATTTCTGCTTATACAGAAAGTAACAAGGTTATTTTTAGGAAATTGAGCAATCAAAGTGTGAAAGTTGTGTGCAATGTGGTAATAGTGGTACTTTTATTTTGCTTGGAGTCTGAGAAAGGGATCACACCTGGCCATTGGCTGAGTTTGTTAACCCCTAGGGAAAAGAAAGGGGGGAGATGGGGTACAGGAGAGCTGCTGCGAACAGCTGATGTGGAAAGGAAGTGGTGAGTGGGATTTTTATAGTCGTGGACAGAACCGGTTTGTCTAGGTTTGGTTAATTGCATGGAGACTTAGAGATCTGAAAATTCTCCTGAATCTTCATTTGGAACTTCAAATAATTAAGTAAAGCATAATGAAAAACATCTCTGAATATTCCAGCTTTGCCTTTGGCTTGAATTCACAGTGTACTGTACCTAATGTTCCATAATAACAATCCAACAGAATCAGGCTGTTGATAATAAATTAGATGTTTCTTTGCCAAAGGTGGGCAAATGTACACAAATATACACTAAACACAAAGCAGTAATGTTGAGAGCTGCTTAAACTTTTATCACTATAAATTGTCTACTGTGCACTGCATTACTAATTCACAAGGAACAGTAACATGAAGAACGCCGCTTGCAACGTGAAACGGATAAAGTTGTCAGTCTAAAGCAAACATGACCTTCGCTGGCAAGGCCCGACCTCATCTGATACAAAAGAGTTGTCCCCAGTTGTGTGGCAATGGATACCCAGGCACACGCAGCCCACTGTTCATTTGTGTGACAATGGATACCTGGACACACACCTCTCACTAACTCCACAGAAAAAAATACTCATTTACTCCTATAAAGAAACAGCCTACAGTCTTACACAACAGAAGAAGCAGCGGTATGTTGTTGATTATGTGTGCAGAAATGAAAAGAAAATGTTTCTTAGGAATACCCCAGCTTGTCTGGCATTGAGGAAATTAATTGTATATTGTGAAATTATATATGGTATTATCCCTGCATCAAAAAAATGGTCAAAGCAGGCTTTCATTATTGATGTCTTTTTATGAGTTACCATATGCTTCTTTGATCATTGTTAATTGAAGCCTTTGAGGAGGAAAAAAATGCCTGGATTTTAAAAAGAGAAGTAAAATGAAAATCACAAGTGCTGCAGCCCTAGAATAATTTATTAGAGAGACTGGATTCCTTGAAATTTCATTACCCTCATAGGAGCTGTTGAGTGGGGTTATCACTTTTCATTTCTTACATTATGAGGGCTGAATGCAGAGCACAAGTAGGGAAAGCCAAGCAGAAAAAGGCACAGCATAACAAACACAAAAAAATGGTTCCTTTACAAGGTAAGTCTCAGCAAGGAGACGTCCAGGATTTAATTCAATTCTCCCACAACTGCAGCTGTTTACTGAGGCATGTGTAACTTGCAAAAACCTATGTCTGTGTCTATGCCATGAATGCAATATGACAGGAGAGCAAGAACAAATATTTACAAAATCACCAGTTTTGTGGTCAAGAGAATAGGTAGACAGACAAACATTTCGAAGTTTGTGCCTCATATTGCTGATTAAGCTTTTATTACTGCTCTCATGCCTTATTACTTTTTCTGGAATTTGTTAGTGGGATTTTCCAGCAGTTGGCTGTCTTCCCAGATTTTTTAAGAGTCCTGGCATGGTAAATCTTAATTCGCAAGGGCCAGAAACCTTAACTCCTCTGAACTCAGCCTCCCTCCTTAGTTGGCCATTTTTTTCCCTTCTTTAATGAAATACAGTCGTCATCCAATGAATCCATCACTTTGGTGGAGAAAAAGAAGCAGTACTGATTGTAGAATATGAATTTTCTTTGTGTTTTCTTCAGAATGTTTTGTTTCCTGGTTAGAACACCAACCCTAAGAAATTAATGGATGAATGATTGAATGATGGAAGATATGAGTCTGGGTAGTTCTGATGATGTTTGTTTCATTCCACCAGTGGATGAGTATCCTTGGGTAGAAGAGGCACACATAGTTGGCCTGCTGTATTTTATTTGAGGAAGGGACAGGAGCAATGTCCTTTAAATCAGGAATCGGATTGCCATGATCAAGGATTTCAACAGAAGTCAGTCAAATTATGTTTTGCTCTGTGGAGTTAAAATGGTGGAATAATGACTATGGTAGCACATAAGTTCTGAGTTACAAGAAATGAACAAAACAGCGGTCCAGGTGGGACTGAACCAGGGCCTGGGTCAGTGGCTAGGAACAGATAGACTCATCTATAATTTTTGCTCTTGAAAAAAGAGCTGTTCGATTCACCACACATAAGAACAAATGGAAAAATGAAAAAGAAAATAAATAAATAAATAAATAAATAAATAAATATATTTTTTTAATCAACCACAGCACAATACACTGGAACCAAACTGAACCTTCCCCTTTTCAACCACATGCCTGTATTTAACGAGCCTTCATTTAGGCAGGTGTGGCTTGTTACCTAATTGCCAACTACCAGACCATTACCATTACACAATTACCAACATCCTGTTTGACAGAATTTGATTGGAAGAGATCCAGTATTGTTATAAATGGAAATTAATGGAAGGATCCTCAATTAACATTTTCACACACATTTAACCATTTATACAACTCACAGGTTTCCAACAAACATTGTTAAACATTTTAGGGACAAGTAAAGGCTCAAAAAGGTAGTGAGTAGTAATGCACTGCTGTTCATGTTTGCATGTCTTTCTGTTGGTGTGTTCAATCTTCTGGCAACACACATTTTGTACTTTGTTGTTTGGTTTTTCAGACACCACAGAATGAGGGTGAAAGACCTTAACAATTGAGACTGATACTGCCCGCATGTGCTTCGATGCATACAAATTGTCTTGCAGGTCACCTTTGATATTAATGGGTTAGACTATAATCATGTCAAACCCACCTATTTTTCTCATTTGTATGTCATTTACAGTTTGTCATTTGGCAGATGCTGTCATCCAGAGCGACTTACAAAGCAAGGGTAAAAAAGGGCATTGAATAGAGTCACAACAACAACAGTACATACAGAACACGGCAGAGTACAACTGAACATCTGAATCACTGTGCTGTTTCTTAAAACAAACAAAAAAACTGACCAATAAAAATATGACCTGCTCACGTGTGTTGTTGGGCATGTTGTGAAGCTAAGGATATCTTATTTAATCTTAGCACATTTGACATTGTTGTGCACTTTAATGATGGTAGTTTTATTACTCATTATTCATTTTTAATATTCCAAGGAACATGTACCTATTTGTAAAGCACCTGTTTTACATAGAGGTTTCTGATGAGTATATTACAAAGAAGGGGACCAAGTTTTGGAATGTGTGATGCTGACACAAACCAAAGTAACACATGCATTACATTTCTGTTTTGGGCTTGTTTCATTTTATTGAATTGCTGCATGTTGACTAATTATTGCTATCTAAACATTAACTTACCCACCAATGCAACACAACTGTAGCAATGTACCTTAAGAGGGTTAATTCTGATTTTGCATTTCTCTGAATGATTTTCTTATTTAAACAGGATGGTGAGCTGTTACTAGCTATTATTTTAATAACACTGAATGGGCTGATCTACTAAGAATACTAATAAAGGCTGCCGCTTTATGTGCACAATTAAAGAAATTGTACTTGCCACTTTTCTTTTTTCATGTGATTTACTAAGAGTAATTATGTCAGTAATGACATTCAGAAACAACCAGATTAAAATGTGAGCTGTTTCTTTCAAAAAACCTTTTTGCATTTTTTGATTTGATTTTTAAACATGGCAAATTCAGAAAAATGAAATTTGATCCACAGGAGATTGAACTGTTGGTAGAAGAGGTGAATCAAAAAGTCACAGAACTGCAGCATATGCCAGCTGCTATACCAAACAATACCACATAACATATAATGAAAGTCGCAGTTTTGCTCAACCAAAATGATGAAAATGGCTGTAAAAGAAGTGGCTAGCTTAACCTAATTGTGTGATGTGTGGGTACCGAAAAACAAATAAAGAAAAAATAGCACAAGGCAAACCTCCAGTCCACAGGTGAACTTACGAACTCTAGGAATCGACCCTCGTGGGATGGTTCTGTCCTCTGGGCTCCACAGCCACCAGAGTTATTTTCTATTTATTTTTTTCTCAACCCTCCTCTTCCGGTCAGCAGTTCACCTTCATAAGCTTACCTGGAAGGGAACCTGCCTCTAGCTGCATGTTGACGTCAGCAACAAAATGTCCAATTAAAGAAACAAAAAAGTGTGGATGTATGATGTGTTGTGCCCGATCCTAACAAGCAATGAAATGTCAGTATAGCAAAACAAAATCTGATTGAAAATTTCTGAGATAAGGTGAAACTGGGTGAAAAACATAAAAATGGATGTGGAAATGAAAAGAAGATGGATTTTATGTCCTCTTCTCCCTACAATGACAGCACACATTTCAATAGTCTGCATTAATGCTGCCTCCCCCCGCATTAATATATGTGTGAAATTACCTTTCCTGCAATTGCTTTGAGTCACACTAAATTACATTCCTTTTTGCACAATCATCTGTGCTTACCAATAGGAAAACCTGCAATTTCATAGTCATTCATATGAACCAGCAAAAAGCTGCAGTTCATGCATATTCCACATTTAAAATGCACAAACCACAGTGCACCGTATTGCACCTCAGTGATTTATTGCTCGTAGTGACTTTTGCACATATTAAAATGCTCAAAACTCTCAGTAAATCACACCCATTTTCTTGAAAAGATACATGAAGGGCAATTTCATGTATATGTTGTTTTCACACCTTTACTATGTCAAACTCCACATTGAAGAGCCATTTCAAATTAATATAAAAAGTCAATTTGAAATTACAATCAAATCTGATGTCTCATGAAAGCCTCATAAAACCTAAGCAATAATCTGAATTTCACAATACGTATCACATGTATTACCATTAACCATCTATCAGGTTCTTATATTTATTTTTTTAAGCAACACTGTTTTGCGAAATAAACATTGAATGTTGACAGAATGACAAGACTCCATTGGAAGCCATTTTGTGTGTGTGTGTGGGGGGGGTAACCTCTATAATTAGCATCAGAGGATGGCTGCATGAAACATGTCAAAAACACTGGGTAGAGATTATGAAAGCACTCTTTTCAATGAATTGATCCTTATGAAATAGACAAAGAAAAACTAATTTAGGACTGGAGTGGTCTGGAGTGTGGTGAAGGATGGGGGTCTCAGCGCTGGGAAGTACAGGGAGTACACAAAATGATGGAAACACCAAATAATACATGAATATTTATTAGTTAATAAGGAGCTGGGCCATCATTCACATTCAGAAGAGCTCCCATATGTCTTGGAATGCTGTTGAACAAGTTTCTAGTGGGATATTGATCCATTCTTCAAGAAGGAAAGCCCTCAGTTCTTTGAAAGATGAAGGAGGTGAAAATCTACTTCACCGTTTGCATTCCAGAGCTTCCCATAAATGTTCAGCGTTGTTTGGATCTGTCAATTAGAGATGCCATGAAAGGTATTTGACCCTGGTGTTCCTGAAACCACTCTTGAATCTGTTTAGCAGTGTGTATGGGGGTTGGTCCTGGAATATGGGAACATCTTGACGAAACAATGTTTGCACCATTTGCTTCCTAATTTTACCATTTAGAGGAAGAACCATACCCAGTGACTCCCATAAGATGGCTGTCTGTACCATAACAGGTACATTGCCATGTTTAACAGTTGGAAACAGGTGATGTGGGTGTAAGGCTTTCTACAAACATAAACTCATCCTGGTGTAGGAAAAAAGAATGCAAGATGACCAATCACACCATACCACTTTCTTCCAGGTTTTGTGTTCACTGCACCATGTTCTGTGTTGTTGCACACTGCCCTTGGTTACAATTGGTTTCTGAATGGGAGTCCTACCATAAATATCAGGTTTGTGAAGCTCACAACATACAGTTTTTTTGAGACCGAGTTACGGAGGTGTAGATTCTGTGATAATATGTAATGTAAGGTAATATTTGAGGTGGTTGTTTTGTGTTTTTTTGCAACTATCCTGTTAAGTGTGTGTCTGTCTCTGTCAGTGAGCTTCATTTCACAACCACTGTTCCTCTTTCCTGATGTACTTTTTCCTTGTTTTGCATATGATGTCGTGATTTTCAACACTGTTCGTCCTGACACATTGAATAATTTAGCATTTTCTGTGGCTGACGCCTGCAATTTGGGCACTAAGTATTTGACCCCTTTCAAAATCTGTTAGATCTCTCATGTTGCTTTAGAGACTGGCACATCAGAGTGTTGATTTTAAAACATGTTTTATAGCAGAAATATATTGATAATTAGTATTTACGTTAATGTGAAACACGTTTCCTTTTTAATTGCAATTCAGTTACTTCAAATTACGAGTCCTCTTTCATTTGGTGTTTCCATTATTTTGCGTACCCACTGTATATATAAACAGAATAAACAGAGTCTGCAAAACAGCAGTGTATCAAGGCATTTGCTTCTCCAAAGACTTGCGGCCTGGTTTTGTTAAAAAAGACATTTGGACAGATAAGAATAAGATAATTCAGCTAATTAATGATACACATTTATGGTATTTTCAAAAAATAGCGCTGTTAATTGTTTTTTGACACAAAATCCAGATTTAATGCTAGCAAGAAAAAACGGCTAAGTAAAAAAAGGAAAAAAGTTTCCTTTTCCCATTGGGTGTTTTTCCCATGGTTTATTGCTTTCAATTAGTGAATTGTTTATTGAGAAATTTTTGGATACCTTGATTGTATTCTAGTGGTTCAGTTCCCCACACCATGCTACAGCACCTGGGTGTGATACAACATATAAATCAAACAAACAAAGCATTTAAATCATGCCAGAGATCAAAGAAAGATTTAATTGTATGACATTGTGTGATAGTGAACATGAACTCATTTTAAAAATGAATCCTACTGTTCTGGAGTGTGCATTTTTGTTTTGTTTTGTTTTTCTTTTTTTTTTTTTTTCAAACAGTCTTACTGCATGGAGCTATTGGGATTCTGTACATCCAAAACTATACTAAAATTCTATTTTTTTAAGATGAAATGGCACACCGTCCAGATCCCATTAGTTGGGAGTTGATGCAAACTGGGCATAACTGTCAGCAGAACTCTTTGTTAGGAGACTAGGAGATTTTCCTCCTCTGAAATTACAACCAATTACATATTCCCTCCACTACCACCCATCCCTACAGGCAACATTCCCCTATATTTATCAGTTCCCCTCCCCCCACAAATAAACAAAGTGCCCCTCCTCTACCCCTTCCCATTACTGTTATCTGCCATACTATTTTGATCAAACTAAATAACTAAGGGAAGAGTTAATTTATGACATAATACACTATGTCATGTCTTCCGTTATGCCACTTTTTATTGCCTGCTGTAATTGTAAATGTAGATAGCCATCATAGGGATTCCCAAGCAACTGGCAAGCTAGCCAGCACATAATCACATAGTGTTGGACACAAAGAATAATGACATCCCTGTGAATCAGGTTTGGGAGTTAGCACACCTATATTGTCATCTGCAAAGTTGTTGCTAAAATCAATTGAACTGTAGAGTTTGGACTGTACAGTATCAACATATCATTTTGTATACAGTCTGAGGTGAGCTCAGCGTAACAATGTCATGCTTGAGAGATGAATGGCTAACAATGACACATAAGAGCCTATATGGGATCATCCATTAATATCTTGCATTAAAATAAGCAAGCCAATTTTTCCTTTTTTAAAACATAATAAAAGTTTTTTTATGTGGTGAATTATAATATAATTGTAATTATTCAAAACCAAAATGTAATATTTAAGAAATATATGCGGTATACATTACACATTAAAGTAAATACCTTGTGTGAATGCTATACTTTTTCATAAAGGTCATAAGGTTTATGCATGCCCTAGCATCAGTAGCCTGAATTGTGCATCTTTATAAAAAGTGGTTTAATGGAATGGCAGAAGTGGTTTTGAAAAACCCTTCTGCTACTCAGTTTCTCAGAATTAATGCCTAACTGTTCAGTTTTAACACCATGTTAAAAGGTCCTCAGGTTCATTCGGTGCAAAATCAACAAAATTGAGGTGACCCTGAGGAAATAAAAGTTGAGGAATTCGTTGCTTGTCATCACTCACTGAAGCTCTCTCGACGGTAAAAGCCGCAGCAGCAATAACAAGCATGAAAACAAAATTGTTATGTAACGACTGTTGAGAAATTGCCTCAGAGCTGCTTGAACATTGGGTGGATGGGTACCTTCACATTCCTGAGTTCCTCCTACAGAGATATGTCCAACAAAGCACTCCACTCCCACTCTTCAGACCTGGGCTTCATCTCCACCTTCTTTCTACTGATAAAAAGCTCCATGCAGTACAATGACTAACATGGGCAATGCAGACTGCTGTCATTTGAATGATAGCAGTACATATCAGTGACTTCACCAAACTGAGAACAGCACAGAGGTCTTGCATGCCAAGAACTGCAGCATTCTCTTAACTAATTGATATTTTTATGCATTTAATGAGTTTTATATAATTATTTTCTCTAAACCTTTTTTTTAAACAAGTCAGGCATTAATATAAAAATACTGTGGTATATGACATGGCACTTTTAAAATATTTGGGAGAAACAATTTCCTCAGTCATGTCTCAATAAGGGATTATGAAGTGTGATTTATCTTTTTCTCAAGAACTTCCCAAGAAGGAATTCTTAAACAGAGACATTGGTCTTTTGAATTATGCCAACTAAATATTTGGATGGACTTATCATGGAACATTAAAATAAATACTTAGACTGACTCATTATTGATGTAAAACAGAGGGCACTGCTGTATTCTTGGAATTCAAATGCAGTATTGAAAACAACTTTCAAGATTTAGCATTTTTCCCATGTTAAAAATACTGATACATTTTTAAGGAAAATCTGCTATATTAATAATAGTAATATGATTTTACATGAAACTAATCTGCTTTTCCTGGTGATCTGTAGAACTGGCACATACTCTCATGTTTAGTCATTGCAGTTTGTTATTCAAATAAAATGTATAAGCTTCACTCAAACTCCATCTTGCATAAAAAGTATAAATAAAAGCCAGCTATTGAAGCAAATGTTCCAGTTACTGTTTTCATACCTAGTCCTCTTTTCATTCATGAATGTAACCTCTCTGAAACACATTTGCTTCACATCTGGGTTAAAAACAAAGCCATAGTGTGCATCCCCCTGTGTTATAATTTGGTGGCTTGATTATTTTTGCTGTCTTGATTATCCAGATAATGATATATTGCAGAAACCCCAGCAGCTGTAGGATTGACAGCCCCTGATGGAGATGTGTGGCTCTTAAAAAGCCCTTGGGGAAGTTACATTAGCATTGGGTTGGAAAATGCAGTGGAAACCCTCAAAACAAATTACAAGAAATCATTGTATGCTTCCTTGATTATTATCTTTATCAGCAACCCCTCCCTAGCCTTTACAGTTTGGTAGTTAGCTTGATTGTAGTGTTCCTATAGAGCTTAAACCTCAAGTTCAATGATTAGCTCACATTCATAGACAAGTTCTTTCATTATAAACTGAACAGCCAAGTAAGGCTAGGTAACTAAAAAACTATGCACATTGTGTGCTTATGTGGAGGCAATTTATGGGTGATTGGTAGTTAGTTATGTTTTTCAATCCTGACGCACCTCTCACAAATCAGTCATTATGTAAGATGTTTTCTTACATAATACTTGGTAAGAGCCATATGGCCCACATCTCTATACTTTCTTGTTCATTACACAATATACACTATGACACAGACTTAGCATCAATCTATTAAGGTGACAGATATTATCAGTGTGCTTTGTTGAAAAGTCAGGTGTATTGTGCAAACAAATACATCAACAAATGTAATATTTTCCTGTCCACATACATAAACTCCTGACAAGAATGTCACCTTTTTGTACTTTTCCAACAAGGCCTGACTGCAAATCAGAAAGAAAATCCTTTCAGGCTTTTCTGTTAGGGCTTGCATGACTTGCGTGACCTGACTGCTAAATCTATGAATACATTCCAGTCACAATTAAAAATTTTAGTCTGACAAGACAATCCACATTTTACCTTGCATATCTATTGTCTCCCTTACTTTGAAGGGATTTTGTCTTTGTTATCAGCATAACATTTGGGTAGAACCATTGGCCTGCTGCTGAGATGTGGAAAGAGATGAGTGCATAGCTTTGTGCTCATATTTACTTAGGTTTTTGGTGTCCCATCATTGTAGCTTTAAAAGAATGGCATGCATTTCACAAAGACAAATGATACCTTTGACATTAGCAAGGGGCAAATCAAACAGTGATTCATTAATGGATTTTATTTGTTGGTCTATATCACTGCATTTCTATGCCTTTTAAGTAAAATCATTATGAAGTGAGTTGAGTTTTGTTTGTTTATGCAGTGCTGAAATGTGTAATATAGCTTCCGGGTGAATCAATATGTTTATGATATTCTTTCCAGCCAAAGCTTCTATCCTGTCTGACTTGAGTCAAGACACTTTTCTCGGGTTCCTGGGTACTGTGTGCGCACACTGTGAAGTAAATGAGTTTTGGAGCCCTTTAAAGTGGTGGCAACTGAGTTGCCATCAGTTTAGGAGATTTGAAAGACCTAGTTAAAACAGGTTTTAAACACAATTCACCAGGGTATTGGAAAAGATCACTGAAACAGCACTGAAACCTTACCCTGTCAGACTGTTAATGCAGCAGAAATCTGCATATTCATGTTGAAAATGAGAGGATTTGGAGGATACTCTGAAAATAGCTTATTGCCCAGCATGCACTACTGCGAGAAAAGCTGATATGAGCTCTACTGTGCCACATGAGTGTATAAAACCCTCTTGCTCTTTCATGATTTAGCAAGAAAATCATCTACATAAATAAATGTTGAGAGTCTCTACAAGATAGTATGATGACTGTATATATATATATATATATATATATATATATATATATATATATATATATATATATATATATATATAATATGTGTGTGTGTGTGTGTGTGTCTGTTTCATACAGCCACATCATCTACAACATGTTGTAGCCGTGGATAAGTGTTCTACATTGTACTACTGTTTTCATCCTGCGTGGTGATCAGTTGTTTCTCCCTCATTAGTTACCCAATTTTGCCTTGGGAACTCTGGGTATGTGCACAGTGTTACCCACCACAGAGTGATGAGTGTGATGACATTGTCCATGTCTGCATATTGGGATGCTTATTGCTATGCCAGCCTGTTTGCTGCTAGAAGAATAAATGAGGTAAACTTGTAGTCCTCTCCCCCTTGATTGAATGAAGCTAATTATGTCTTTCCACTGTGACATGGCCTAGACTTAAATATATGATTTAGCTCAGCCATTGCTCAGAGGGAACACCTAACCACTGTATATCTACCTAGTTAACAGGCATTCTCCCTATATCTACCTAGTTACCGAATATATTCAAACTTTGGATGGTAGACCATTTAACTGGTGGACATTTTTCCATGGAAAAACTAACCAACCTCGGCTCCCTCAACACACACACACATACACACACACCTCCAGGATATATAGAAATACTCTTGGATATTTCACTGCAAAACTCTGCTTGCAACAATTGATGCTAGTGAATTATATTCTCTACAAAGCAGCCAAAGAATTGTCACTACATTCATCCCATCCTATCCCAGCTGATGCGATGTGAGAGTGAGGATGTCTGGTTCCAATCTGAAGACCTGAATTCTCATATCAGTGTCCACAGTTACTGTGACCAGGTCTGCCTTACCTCCCTGCATTGTGCTGCCTCAGAAGCTGCAAGAAATGTAAACTTGCTAGGTGCTGGTTAACAGCAGGCTTGCTGATTAGCTAAGGTAATCTGGCCAAGTAGACAATATTAGTGAGCTAGCAGCAAGGTAATTTATCGGCATCTAGCTAAAGATAATGACAGGCTACATTTGTTTGTTAAACAGTTATTATAACAGACATATACTGCTAGCAGTTATAACTTTATAAAGGTGCTAATGCGGAGCTGAAGCTGATTTCAGCACTACTTTATTGCAGTTTGACACAGGCAAGTCAAAGCAGTCACATGACACATATTGGTTCCACCTATTTGTTTTCAGATGTGCAAAATTCTATTTCAGAGTAGTATGTTGTTGGGTACATGGTACATGAAGTACATGAAGATATCTCAATCAGGAGAGACTGTGAGCCCAGAATCCATGTCAGTCAAGCTTTTCTCACTGAAAGTCATCTTCAGTGATATATTAGCTATCTGGTTAAAATAAATTGCTAGCTAGCTTGATATAATTTCAGAGATACATAGCTGGATGGCCATTTATCCAGCTATCTAGTAATATTATAAATAGCTTGCTACCTGGCTATTTTAACCAGCTAAGCTAAATACATAATTATAAGGTGCTACAACTAAAACTAATTAGTCAATTGGTCACACTTGTAACTTTCTGTAAGGCAACTGACCTCAGTGTAAAAAATGCAAAGCAATGGTAGATGTCACTGCTGTTTGGTTGCTTGGTAAAAGTTTTACTTATTGCTGCTGTGTTCATGCAAAAAACAACATCATTAATATAGGGAGTTTTTTTCCCCCATGACCTAGTAGAGAAACTGCCGCAGTCCATTTTGGGTTGTGACCTAGAGGTTGTGGCTACATTGACCTACAACACAGAGCCTTTGGATCTTACTAGTCCATTACCCAGGCACATTCATATCTGCATTACCTCTAAAATCATCAGTCATATTTACATGAGACAGACAAACAGAGCCCCAAACATATTGGCTTACAATACAGGAAAAATGACTAAATACTTTCTCCGATTATTTATAGTTTGTTTATGTCCACCTTTACTCTTTAGCTGGATGACAGCTCAGGGTTTCAAAACACTTTTTTTTACAGCGTGTTATGCCTTCAAGAAGTAGAAGAGAAAGTGATCTTATTCTGATGATGTATTAGTGGCTGAGTAAAACATTAATTTAAGGCAGGATTGTTGGTTTGATATAAGATTTAATTATTGTTGGATAAATTATGTATCTTCTCTCCGAAGCCATACGTTTTTTTTTTTTTTTTTGGTAGAAGACCCTTGGACACATAAATATTTAATCTTCCATTTCTTGCTGGAGGAGAAGCAGTGTTCATTTCCACTTGGCGGAAAGGAGCCTGCTGAGCATCGAAGGATCACACAGAAATGCAGTGTACAGCTGTGCATTGGGATACATGAAATAATCTCTCTCTACCTGAGGACTGCTGTCCTGGGGGCTGGCAGCTGTAAAGCTTGGGGCAAATGCCTTTTTAGAACAGTTTTTCACAGTTCAGCCTCCTTTGTAATATCTTCTATACTCATCTGTAGTGGTCTTCTCTTTGGGTACCACTACATGTGTAGGTACTTTTATTGTGTTTTTTAATGATTATTCTGGGTAACACCTATTTCCCAAAGCATAGTGTATAGGGCTATTCATGGGAGAATAACAGATTGTAGGCATTAGATTTTTGTTGTTGGTTTACTTCTGTGTGGTTAACTTAAATTCACCAGCTAAGGTAGGACCATTAAATCTGACCTCATTTCTATTTTTTTCAAGCATTTAGCTCTTCATATACTACTTAAACAGCTTGGTCTAGTTCTTTATAAAGTTTTTTTGTTACAAGGACTCTAATAGCATTAGGTCACTGGTTTATTCACAGGGCTTTGGGACACAGTTGACACTGCGCCTTTGTTGATAGCATGGGATGACCTTTAAATCATCTGCTCAGCACAGCTATTATATAACCTTATGTCAACCCTACAACGCATGTAATGACAGACTGCAAAGGAGAAAACACAAATAATCCTATTTGGAGGGGAGGAAACGAAAGCAGACTGTATTCAGAAAATTCAGCAGTATTTTATACTGTGTGGTTGCATTGTTTTAGGACAGATTGCTTTCAATTTTGGAAGAGCCCCCAGTCTGCATACCATATTGTGAAAACGATTGCTTTAAGGATGACTGTATTCCTCTGTAACGTGTACAACTGAGTACATACATGTACAATTCTGACCTTTGTGTTCAAAAATTGTTGTGAGTATATGTCCTCTAACCCCTGTGCTACATAACCTACATAATTCAGTTCTGACCATTCCAGTACCCAAACCCCTTAAAAAAACACTTGCAGTTCAAGCTCACTGTTGTCGGGTCATCAACCTTGAACTTGATGTTAGAATGTACGTACCTTTACGTGAACTCTAGACCATGTGAACAAACTAATCCTTTTGGCTGAACAGCTGTATTGCAGTTATGAAGCAAGGTTTCCAAACTCTAAAAATGCCTCATTTGAAAGAACATAAAGACACTATAAAATGAGAAATGAAGATGTATTAGTTCAAGTGTTTAAATGTGACAGCAGTGTGTTAAATATATAGAGAAAATGCAATTATTGCAAATATATATATTAATATATATATTAATATAAATGCAATCGATATTGTGGGTAAAGATAACATTAAGAAATTAATAATGCTGTAAAACCCAACTATAAATGTAACATATTAGTGATCGGTCCAATTCAAATGACAGATATTTGTACCGCAACAGAATCGTTCTGCAATGAAATCATGAAATTAGATACTTTTAGGTTAGGTCAATACCAGACTCACTAAAAGGTTGGAAATTCCATGACAACATGTTAAATCAATGCAATAGCATTGACACAAAAAACAGTAGCCTCATTTCAGGGACTATGGCTACAGTAGTGTGCTTGGAGGATATGGGTAATAATGTTTTACACAGTGAGCATGTATTTAAAGAATGGGCAGACCTCCTGCCACATGAGAAGTAATGGCTCATGAACAAATACCAAATCCCCAGACCCATCTTCTTAAAAGTGTGCAGTTTGCCAAACCCAATACTAGAAAGGCCAACTAGACGCAACAATGCCATACCAGTGCGGGTACAAGTGTTCTGCACCCTTGGTTTTGTGGAGATGCTCAGTGACAATTCTGGCATATCACAGCCATCACTTAGCTGGATTTTGATATACTGAGGGGCATCATTAGCAGCATAACATTATACATTTGCTTCCCAAACACTGCAGAAGCTCAAAAGGCCATCAAAAGGAGATTCAATGTATTCAGTAGATTCCTAAATGTGACATGGGAAATCAATTGAGCACATGGGTGCTGTCAGTAAATGAGATTAATTAAGTCAATCAAAAAAGCAAGCAAAAAAATCACTGCATCAATGCCAACTCATTTGTGAGGCCTATACAGCACGATTAAATGTGGTTGCCCACAGCTCCTTGGTGATTGATGAGATGCTTGATGTCTTTTATTATTTACATAAAATATGATTTGTATTGTCTCATTAACAATCTATTTCCTGTTGGCTGTGCCTCAATCTGCAACAACTGTGCCTCATTGTTGGAAATATTATTTTTCTTTGGACATTTCTCTTTGCATATTCCTTTTAATAACCATTGCAAAAATAGCTTAAGTAACCACCATATAAGTCAAACTGAAAGCATTCGCTGGGTGTAGTCATAAAGCTTGTTCAAGTGTACACTTGATTTGTGATTTCTGAAAGAAATGTCCATATGTGTGAACTTTATTAATGTGCATGCACATCTGGTAAGAAACATGTACACATCTTGAAGCAGGGTGAGTTAACTGGCTACAGATTAACTGAGCAGTGTTATTTGTGTAGCTAGATATTTTATACAAGCAGCAGTTATCTGCTGCTGATTAGGTAAACTAGGTAGTTTGGCTAGTTTATTATCATGAAAAGGTGTCAAGCAGGGTTATCCAATACTAATCAACTGGAAATAATTCTAATCAACTGGTCAGGTCATCATCTTATCAATATCAAGATGTAGAAATTCAAGATGTAAATAAATACAGCCAGGAGAAGTCCTTTAAACTAACAATTTCATTCTTCTCCATGACCACATTCTAACGTTTTACTTGAAAATGATCTTGTACATAAATTGAGATTCTTTGCCATGATACCACCACCATATGCAACAGTTTTTTTTTTTAATTCCACACTTTGTAGTTCAGTATTTCTGAGTGTCCCTTTGTACTGTAGATGTCTAGGTCCATTGTCAGTCTTGAAATCCTGCTTTGGAAGTCTAAAATTGAAATTTTTGATTTGTGCATTTAATTTGAATAATCTGAATGATTGTAATGCAATATTGTAGATGCTTGGGCAGTACCCATTAATGCTAATCCGCATTCACAGCATGTATAGAAATGTCACCATTAATTGTTTCATGACACAAATTTCCATATTTATCATGAAAGAGAGAGAGCCTGGGGAGAAAGAATGACTATGACAAATTATCCAGTGAATGGAAACTAAAGTTTATTTGTTTTTTTTTCTTCAGTGGTGGTCTTCTTTTGAGTTGGTTGTGTCTTTGTTATTTCTATTTGATTTGTTTTTCACTCAGCGAACCCTTAAAGATAAATTACAGTTTTATTTGCTGTCTTAGTCTTCTAGTAGCTAAACCAACACCTGTTCCAAGACCAAGACTTCTCTGTGTTTTTTCATTCCCCAAAGGTCAGTCTGTCATGGTGCTGAATATTTTTATTGTACATCGGATATAAGTATATTTAAATGCACAAATATTCATGCTCTATTGAAGACCATGCAGGCTATGTTCAGGAATATAATACCTACTTATAACATCCACTTTACGGGAAAATAAGATTCAATCCCATTTATCTTGTTTATGACAGAGTTTGCAGGAATGTATGGAATTGTAAAAACAGAAACTACCTGTACTTTCAGTGCTGTCCTCCTTTGTTTGAAAGGCAAAGCTTAGTTGCGTGACAAGGCATACCGTTCCCTTGGAATGCTGCTGTTTCAGTACCTCTCTTCAATCGGTCTTGTTATTCTGTATCCTGATGTCATATGTGAGCAAAGAAAGAGCAAAGACAATATGTCCTTTTGAAATACACAGATTAATGAAATTCCAGGTTATCAAAATAATAAGGCAACATCCTTTTGTTAATGCATCACTTATTATGGAGAACTGAAATAAGAAGACATGTTCTCCTCTCTGTTCATAATGCCTTGACCTTGAACATGCTTCATTCTGTGGTTTTGTCATTCCTCTCACCCAAACCACACAGACAAATTCTCCCTGCGTCCTAGAATAGGGAGGACCTAGTCATTTATAACAAGTGATTTATAATGCTCTTAGCAACATGGAAAGTGTTGGTGAAAAAAAGGAGCTTTTTCTCACAAAATATTGAATTTTCAGAAATGAAGCACAAGACTTTGACTTTCAACAATCTTTGCCTAAAACAAAATGCATAAACAGATTAATAAAAAAAGCAACAGCTTCGTGAGTCATCTCTTTTACTCTGCATCACGATGATGTCACTTGTTTTTTGGGGGGCAAATAGTGCCTGGAAGTACAGCAGATTTAATAGGGTATGACAGTGGTAAGCTTCAGCATCGTCATTGCAAGCTTTATAAAGAGGGAAGACCCCACATAGCAGAGTGTAGCTTTATATGAAAATTATTTGGATTGAAGACAAACTTCAGAAAAAAAAATAAAAACATCATTACACATTTAAAAAAGGACTGGAGCATACAATCTATGCACTATATAGATACAATGGAGATAGAAAGTCTACACACCCTTTCCAAAGTTCTTCTTTTTGGTGTCTGAAATCAAAACAAATGAAGTCAGACCTTTTTTTAGCCTTATTTACACATTGTAACCAACGATATCTAAGTGAAAATCAAATGCCTCAAGTATTAAAAATGAAAATCTTTAAATGTCTTGGTTGCATAAATCTGCACATCCTTAAATTAATACTTGGTGGAAACACCTTTTGCTTTGATACTTGCATTGAGTCTGTTTGGATAAGCCCATACCAACTTCTCGCATCTATATTTTGCCATTTTCTCCCAGTCTTCTTTGCAGTAAAGTTCACTTAAATTGCAATGAAATCATATATGAACAGCTGTCTTCGGGTCAGTCCAAAGACTTTCAATGGGGTTAAGGTCAGAGCACTGACTGGGCTATTCCAGGACATTGATTTTCCTTTTTTCAGCCATTGCATTGTGGCATTGGCTCTGTGCTCTGGGTCATTGTCATGCCGAAAGGTGAAACTCTTCCCTATCTTCATCTTTTTCGCAGAGGGTAACAGGGTTTTCTCTAAAATCCTTTGGTACATTATTCATTTCCCCTCTATCCTCACCAGAGGTCCTGTCCCTGCTGAAGACAAACAGCCCTATAGCGTGATGCTGTAATCACCATGCTTGACTGTAGGGGCTGTGTTCTTAGGCTGATGAGGTGTGCTGGCTTTGCACCAAACATATCATTTGGAATTGAGGCCAAACAGTTAGACCTTAGTCTCATCAGACATTTGTCCACATGACAACAGGAGATCCAGATTGTGCATAATTCAAACGAGAATGTTCTTCTTTGTGAGAAGTGGTTTCCGTCTTGCCACCTTTCCCCAAAGCCCAGAATTGTGGAGAACACATGAAATTGTTGCTTTGTGCATGATTGGCCAGTTCTTTCCCTGAAGTCTTGCAGCTCTTTTAATGTTGATGTTGACCTCTTGGTGGCCTCCTTGATGAGCTTTCTCCTTGCACAGTCATCCACGGCCTGATCTAGGCATGGTCCTGGTGGTGTCGTATTTAATCCACCTTTTGATTATGGTTTTTACCGTGTTCCATTGTATATTTAAGGCCTTTGATATCTTTTTATAACACTCTCGTGATCTGGACCTTTTAACAATTCAGTCCCAGAGATGTTTTGGTAGCTTCTTGTTGCCTGTAGTTGTTTCCTTACGCTGGTGTGCACTAAGAAAACATGCTAAAGAACATATCAGGAGCAGCTTGTATACAGATTATATACTCAATTTATTAGAATCACCTGAATTGGTCACATGTGAAGTCAATTAGCCTTGGGCATGAGTTGGATAGTGAATGGTTAAACCTGAACACAATTACAACACTCATGAATGGTGTGTAAACCTATACAACCAATTTGTTTTCATTTTTCTGTTTTAAATTAATATTCAGAAATGTGTTGTCTTTTCTTTTTTACTTTGATGTTGTGGGTTACTATGTGTCAATGAAAATGGAAAATCATTCTTATTTAACAGGTTTTCCTTTCAGGCCTCAAGGCAATAAAAACAAATTTTGAAAGGGTGTGTACACTTTCTGCATCCATTGTGTGTGTGTGTGTGTGTGTGTGTGTGTGTGTACACACACACACCAATACATGTCATGGAATTTATATTTCCATTTGGATCATCAGACATATTGGTACACAGGTACACTATCTTTTATATTCTACATATGTCTTATATATATATTATATATTTGTTTAATGATATGAATTCTAATTATTACAGTAAAGATACTTGTGGGCAGAATTTATATGTTTGTCAAAGAGACAGCAAAACCATGGTAGGGGATATGAAATTATGTAAAAGATGTGATTGCAGAAATTGAAACAGAAACATAGAATCTGTCAATTATGCAGATAGCCTTGCTGCATTGCTGTACAGATTTGAAACTTAGAAGTTGGTGCATACTCACTGAGAGAGCAGTCAGATAATGTTTCCCTAATCTTTGTTGAATTTCTTCATTATAGTTATATAGTTTTTTTATGGACCTTGATTGTAATTCACCCTGCATCTCACAAAATTAATGTCTTGTCTTCTACATCATCTTTCCAGACCCTTTTATAGGTGAATATAAGTCTGAATAAAATGCAGTGAGGGAGGACACCAGAGGATCCAAATAAAGTTTTAAACTCTGAAGTCCACCTGCTACAATAAACATTTACACATTAAAATGCATCTGTTGTCAAGGATGTGGCTTTGCTACCGCATATCCAGGAATAGTCTGTAGATGTTTCCAACACAGGTTGTTAGGGGGCAGATGGCACACATTAATCATAGAAGTATTTGGAATGGAAACAAGATTTATACAAGGGTATTCAGGATGCTATCAAATAGACAAGGCAATCAATCACATCTTCATGTCATTTGCAGCTTTTATTTTCCCTGGTTACACACATTCCTATTTGGAAATTCTCTCCAGTGCATCCAATCATTCAGAACGTGTACATTCATAAAGAGATGATATTACTTATCAAATTGCAGGCATACATGGATGGTGACAGAGAATCTCACCCTATCTGCTGTATCCTTGAAATGAACAAATTCTACAGGTGTAAAAACTTCTGATCATCAACCAGTGAGTATACGAGAGCCAAGTCAATCCACAATCCACATGAAAATGAACCTTCATGCAATTTTTAAAAGAGTACTAAGTACTGTAGCAAATCCTACAGTTATTATGAAGGCAAGAGTTTTAAATGCTGCTACCACCTTTGATAAGGAGGGAAGTGTGTGGGGAAAAAAAAACGATGACAGAGAATAACACAAAAACAGATTATATTTTGCCTGAATTGCAGGTATGTCACTCACAGAAACTGCAAAAATATTTAACATGTTGAGAGGAACAGTATCGAAAATCATGATGGCATATGCCAAACAAGGAACAACTGAAAAGAGGAACAATGGTTGCAGGTCGAAGCTCACTGACAGGGATAGACAAACAATAGACAGGATAGTTTCTGAAAACCACTAAACAACAGTCTCAAAAACTGTGACCCAGTCTCAACAAAAACTGTATGCCATGAACTTCACAAAGCCGATATTTATGGTAGGGATTCAGAAATTGCTTGTAATCAAGGCCAATGTGTAAAAAGGCAAAACATGATGTGATGAGCACAAAACCTGGACTACTGAGAAGTGGAACAAAGTAGTATGGTCTGATAAGTAATCTTTTAATTTTTTCCATATAACTGAATGGGTTTATATTTGGGGAAAAAGCCGAAGAGGAAGCCTTCAGCCTAAATTACTTCTTTTCCCACATGATGGTAGATCTGTTATGTTATAGACAGCCATCTTGTAGGACTCATTGTGTCTGATTATTACTCTGCATGGTAGAATTAGGGCCAAGGAACACTGGATGACATTCTGGATGACAAATGACAATAATAATGTAATGTAATGATGAAGTGCACCCTAGGGTGCAAACGTTGTTTCCTAAAGATGTTCTCATATTCCAAAACCCACCCTGATACACACTGCTAAATAAATTCAAGAGTGGCTTCATGAACATCAGGGTGAAGTCAAATGCCTTCCATGGCATCCCCATTCAACAGATCTAAACATCATTAAACCTTTATGGAAAGTTCTGGAATGCAGAGTGCAGAGTATATTTCCACCTCCTTCATCACTCAAAGAACTCGGGGCTTTCATTTTCTTCAATATCTCACTAGATATTAGGGATGGTAACATTCACTGATTCGCATCAGTGCACCGGCATAAAAGTTCATGATGCGATTGCCCTGATTAAAAAAGTGTGCACTGGATACAATTTGGGATGAATTCAGGATGCATCGTTTCTAACATCTTTGCATCGTTAAAATCAGTTATTAGCATAGGTAGCATAGCATAGCAACATTTTCTTAAGTTTGTTCAAAGTTTGGGTTTTGTCTATGTAAGTGCTACACCTCAGTATTTCAGTGAAAATACAGTAGCTCCAAAACAAATTCATTCAGAGTTTTTTCATTCCACAAAGAATACAATATACTAATATTTCAGTAAAGATTTTTCAATAGCCTTTGGGTAATACTTTAAGCAATCAACTAATATGACCATACTAACTTGTGCTGGTTTGTAGACTCCTAAACCAAAATGCTTTCAGAGTACAAAACGGCGAGTTACTCATATGCAGAAATCATATGTTTTCCATAAGTCAGTACATACACATTTGCAAATATATCTGTTATTCAGTGTATTGATATCTCTACAAAACCTTTCAGTGCACCATAACACAGATTATTTGCACATAAAACATATGTTCTAGCTGAGTGAGCATGGATAGCAAGGTTATCGATGCACATGGATAGGCATTGATTAGTGAACACACAAGTATACCTCCCATAATAAGTGAATGTTTTACAAACATTGGTCTGACATTTGGGTGAGCATGCACTGTTTTGGTTGCAAATGCGTGCTGTCTGAGGTGACAGTTCACCAGTCAGGTGTGATTCTGTTTTCCACAGAATCCAGACATGTCTATGAGCCTTGGGTCAATGTAAATATCCACCGGTTTGCAATAAAAAATAACATACAAATCAGGTGGCTTTTCTCAAATGCTAAAAAAGGGCATCATAGCTGTCTAATGTCTCAGTGATTTGGGAAACTGAGAGCATTACCATAATGGACTGTCTAATGTGCCATGGCCATTATGGACTAGACCTACAATTGACAGTCAGGCATAGCAGAGGGTAAATCCAGATGATCCAGTGTGATGTGTGAACAGACAGTCAAACTTAATGCTGGAAGACACAGCATTTGCACGTGTGTAACCAGTTACTACTAGCAGTGTCAAAAGGGCAGAGCACACATTGCACATGTTATAAAAACAGAACAGAACAGAATAGAAAACCCATACCTTTGATATGACCAGTAAAGCTCTGTTGAAGGACATAGCCAACTCAGCCTGACTGTATGAGCCTTTTAAGGTGTTTCCCATTCTTTGTTTAAATCAGGTTAGATGCTACAGAATTAGATGTTAGTAAGGACTTGGACTTCGGGGTCACTGTGGTTATCTCTGTAGGAAACCCTGAGAAGGGTTTAATTCCTTTGTGGACATAGCAGCATGCTGCTCATCAACTTGTCTGGATGGCAAACGTACCATTCCAACAGATCAGTACTTAAGTGCTTCAAAACAATTTGTAGAATTTCATGGAGGTTTTCATCACTCCATTATGTTGGCTGTTGAAGAATGGCTTCAACCAAAATTAAACTTAGCCAAAAATGTTATTTTCTTTTATAGAGCCAAGAAACTTTATAACTGTCACTGTTAATCTCATATATGAGGACCTAGCAGTATGTTTACTATCATCATTTATGACCCCGGTTTTTTGTTAAAAACCCCAAACAAGGCAATCAGTTACATTGTATGCCTGGCAAATTCCTAGACAAGGAAGGTTTTAGTAGCTACTAACAGAGACTTTATCACTATTTCAACTTTTAAAGCTAAAAAGGATGAATCAGAATCAAATTTTTTTCCTGAAATACATTTCTGAATATTTTAACAGAAATAATGAACAGTATGGGTACAAAGTGTCTTTCAGAGACATTCCTTTGGGTGCAAGAGGTGCAAAAGAGTGACAGATTTCTCTCCTGCCAACTGTTGTACAAGGAAGACTTCTGCCTGGACAGACGTTGTTTTGCGATGGTGACTCGCGCGTGAATCAGCCTGACCTACATTGGAATGCTCTGGCTGAATAATCTAATGGATATCATCACTGCATGTTAACACACACAATTCTGATGGAGACTTTTAACTATTTACAGGATGCACTGTACAGTCTTGATTATAGCATCTGGCACAAACCTTAGAGTCTTCTGCAAGGTAACAAATACCTAATTGAGCCAGGCAAGCAGATCAAAACAATGGTCTTGGGCTCTGGTTTGAATCTTGAGTGTAATGTGAATGTAATTACCATAAATAACTGTGCACATGCTCAACTAATGGATTGCATTAATATCTTTCCACCGGCATCATATCCTCACTGGCATCCAAATAATGAATGCCAATTAATGTGCTTAAAATACACAGGTCTAATAATCTCTATATATTATCCTTATAGACGTCACATTTTTCCATCACTACCGTGTGCATTTGTGATTTCAGTGACATAAAGCCTTGCTTCTGTTGACATAGTCTGTGAAGGACACCTTCTGGCAGCATGCATGACAGAGAGGGCCCTGTGAATTTTGGGATGGCAATATGTTGCAGACGGGTGTTGGGGGATTTGACTGCTTAACGCTTGTCCTGGCATATCAACATTCAGCTGAAGTCTGAAGGATGCTTTGTCTTTTTGGGCATCACAGAACTTGATGTCAGCCATTCAGCACCATCTGTTGGTGGCTGCATGCCATTACTTGAGAAATTCCAATTATATTCTGTGATTACTAACTTTTGTGGACCATTCAAATATACCTCACCTGGTTCAGATATTCTTTAATTGGCCTTGTTCCATCAGTTCAGAATCATGTCAAGCTTTAATTATAAAACTTTAGTAACCATGGTGTTATCATCTTTTCACCATCCTGCCATGATTTTCACCAATTTCATCCTGCTATTGTAGGAGCAACTTGTTATGTCTGTTACCATATCACTAGTTTTATTTTAAAATTATGTCGAATTTATTGTAAAATACAATTGTCTGTCTAAATCATGTTATTATTTTTATGCTGTCCTTTCACAGTTTCCGTTGCACAGCCAAAGGTTTTGTGCCATTGGTGTCATTTATGATTCTTATTCTTACATTTTTAAACATTTTAATTCATTTGCCTTACCGCCTTTTTATTTTGCTAATATTGTGTGCTACCTAGTTTTCTTCTTACCTTTACTTTTGGGCACAAACAGAAACAGTCCTCTTTCTATGGAGGGTGATTTGTGCCAAATTTTTAAAGAACATGCAAATGAGAAAATGTAAATGATTATGAGAAACAAAAATACAAAATAAATCTGCAAGCAGCAATGACTAGGCCAAGAAAAAAACCCCTAAGGCTCCAATGAGCAGAAACATCTACAAATGACTCAACAGAAACAGTATGCATATGTGGACTGAATTATATACAAAGTGTAATGACGTCATTCCACACTTTATCCCAAACATTTATAATTTAACACATCCTTCAGAAGGCTTTGAACTGTTGACCTTGAGATAACAAAGTCAGCCTATGCTGGCACCCATAGCTAAAGAGTGTTCAGGAACTAATGTCCAAGCAATTACTGTACATAAATCAAACCTGACATCCAAATAAACCAATTATTCATGACGAGTGAAAAGAATACATAATCATGCTAAAAATCATATTACACTTATAATGCTAACAACAGTTTTCATGCTGATATGCTAGAATGATACTTGTATGCTAAAATATGGTATATGATTAATAATGATAAATATCAAACGCATGGATGTAAATCTAGCAATCATGCTAATAATGCCAACAGCTGTAATTACAATTATCTACAATCACTCATAGGAAAAATATCATGACTGAAAATGATTGTCAAGTCTGGACTTATTTACATGTGATTTAGAAATTCTATAGAATGCTCATATCAATGGCTTTGCATGGGGAGATCATTTGGTTCATTACCTTTTCCTTGTCAGTTTACAAGGGACAGTTATTCCTCAGATCTAGTTTTTTATTGAAAATATACACCCAAAAAATTAATGATTTTTTTGTCCTTTAGACATCATTGCAGCTTATTTAAGTGACCAGATTATCTCATATAAAATTAAGAAAACTTTGATATTATGACAGAGTAATACCAAATTACATTTTTTTAAATCTAACCTTATTGCCTGTTATTGTAGTCACTAGTGAATACACTAGCTGTTCTAGCTAGATAGTGGCTATTGTTGTGATAACAAACCAGCTAGAGCTAGCTTGCAACCTCTCAAACAATTATTAATTAAACATTTTAAATCTACCTCTGCATGTATTCTCAGGTCAGAGTAAGAAATCTTGTATGCTGATATCTCAATGGACACCACTGACATTACAGCCATTACATGCTTATCTTCTCTGTCCTTTGGAGGGGCCTCCCCCATGTTCTCCATTAGCATGACGGACAGTTGATTTGTGAACTATAGTGATATAAGTATATAACTATAACTTCACTATAACTATAGTGAACTGAGTATAACTGTCGTTAGCTATCACGGCAGAAAACAAGGAATCACTCAAATTTTGTGCTGGATTTTGATTTGATTAGTCATTGACTTGCTAAAATGACTACATGGAGAGTAACCTGAGCAATGGTGTAGCTCCAGTTATCTTCTGTGTACAGTTGCTGATACATGATGAAATAATGAGCATGTGTAGCATTGCTTTGGATGTGCTGTGTGTACCAAAGAAACTGTAATGAACTCGGTTTTAAGAAAAATAGGAGAGTAAAAAGTAGACTCTTCGATTCAAAATGTACTTGATTAAAAGTAAAACTATCATCAGTTGAAATGCTGAAAAATTCTGAAAATAGTACCAAAATAACATCTCAATTACTGTAACAAGTAACAAGCATTTGTAATGTGTAATTTTACACCTCCGTGATGGACTAACTTTTCCCAGCCTCCCGTGTCTGCCTGTCTGCTCTCTTGTTCTGTACAGCAGATTAATTCATTAACTGTAAGCGTCAATGTACACTAAAAACAGCATTCCCAACCGAAAATATTCGCCCCAAAAATAATTTTTAAAATGTCCACCCACCAGTTCTGTGGTATTTCACTATTTTATCCACAGGAATCTCCACTGCCTGGTTTCACTGCCCTTGACATTATCAAGCTCTGGCCTGGAACCCACCGAGGTAATGAGTCTTTCACAGGGTAGCACATGCCATGGAAGCAGCTTGTCAAAGTCGTACATACTCAGGGGATTTTTATAATCATCCTTTATCTGTCTGGGTGTAGCCCCTCCTCAGCACATTTGTCTATTTCTGTCACTGGCCCATTGATGCAGCAGCTCCTGTGATGTTAATGGTTGCTGAGGGAAGTCTCAGCGGCCTCAGACTAGCTAGTTTATTCTTATTACTAGAATTACAATTGAATGGATGAAATTTACATTCATATTCGAAAGATGTTTTTTTCATGTTTTATTCATAAAAGTCCATTGTTCAAACACTGAACAGAACATAACCGGATATGGAGTACACGCAAAGAAAATCTTACAAAAAATGCAAAAAATAACAATATTTACATACCTGTCATCATTCAAATTTTTGGTGCCATGCAGGGTAAAATGCCATGGTGTAGTCAATGTACTGAAATAATTTCATCCAAAAACACAACAAAAATCATTTAATCATTTCATTCATTTTTGAGTATCTCCATGATAACTGATACTGTTTAGGCTGCAAAGCACTGTCTCAGTCATCTGTGTCTTGCTGGTTTGCATTTGTTTTCTATATACTTTGTTATGCATGATGGCTTTCCTTTCTTTTAACATCATGGAAAATATATATTTCAGACTGCCCAATGTCTCAGCTGCACTACCTCTTTGCTTGACCTTAAGCTATCGTCAGACAAGAAGGCAGTAGTTTTCATCTGCAGATTGCAGATTTCTTTTTTACAGCTATGTCAACTATTTCACCTCTGAGAGTAGGAAAATATGCACCAGTATCACTTTGGACTTTATTTTTATATCAGTAATTCTTACAAACAGAATACACAGTACTTACACATAATGGCAATGTGTGAATGGATACCCTTTCTTTGTTACCAAAAAAATGGTTGCTCATTCACATGAGGATTCAGCAGCATGTACACAGGACTTACATTGCACTCAGGGTTGTATGTTGACTTTCATATCCTATACATCCTACTTAGATTAGATGTTAGATTGGTGTTCACATACCTTTGACAACAGTTCCAGCATTCAGCATGCAGCATGTGGTAAGAAAATGGAAAAACCTCTGCAGTGACCATGTATAAAAACATGGATGAAAAACTGGGCAAGTATCCAAGGCACTGGGAATGAATTATGATGCTAATTCAGCCTTAATTTTATAAATATATGTGTTGTGTTTAGTCTCTATTAAAGTAGGAATCTGCAGAGAGGAGCCAGTAATTTTTTTTTAGAAAGCAATAAAGCAAGCTAATTTCGAATTCTTTTGTGATTCTATTAATCAGTCCACAGCAATCAAAGTCTCATTCAAATGCGAGAATGCGTTTTGCCATCTCTCTATATCTGCACGAAGTGACCTTGCTCTGGATGTTTGGAAATGGAGACAGATAAGGGCAATATTACAGATCAAGGTAGTTCAAGAAGAAAAGGCATAAAACACCTGTGCTGCTAAAAAATATGGTACAACATAAAAAAGTGATGCCATTGTGAGTTATATGAGATATTTTTACAAACATGGCAGTTTTTTTTTAAATTGATAAGAAAATTTATATTTTCCCTGGACTAAAACAAGAGCTCTCCCAGGCTACTGACAGCTTTTATGGTGACTAAGATGTTTGTGTCACCCCTGCTTCCCTCAGCTGCTGAATTTGTATTATTATTTTGGGGGTTTCGTAAACTGCATTTTTGTCATTGTGAAAGATTCCCTTCCTTTGCGAACTAAGGCTGTAGTAGCCCTGTATTCAGGGCATTCCAGTAATGAATATCACTAAGGAATTATTAGTAATTCATGCCTCTTCAACAGGTCAATAAGCAAAAATAATGAGCTGGTGAAAGGTCAATCTGTACTGTCTAAAAGCTGAAAGATGTCTGTGCCACAGTACACAAGATGTATGAATGTGCATTCACTTAAAAGAAAAACACAAGGAGTATAAGGAATATTCTTAACATAATTAATCCTTATTTAAGCAGAACATACAGATGGCATTGTCATGCTTGTTTGTTTGCTTTACAGCCCTCACAAAGACATTCTCTAGCAAGTTATTCATCACCCATTGCTCTTTTAAATAAATCTTTTTTAAAAGATTTTAAAATCTTTTAAAATTTTCAGTTTACATTTGCTTCATTTTAGACAAGGAAAATTAAGTTGTCCTTGAATTACTTTTCAGATGCATTTGTTTGTTTAGTCCAGTTGCTGCTACAGTATATGTGAATCAGAACTCTCTTGGTTTCACAGTGCAATTTTTCAATTGTGCACCACTGGTTTGGTCTTTATGGAGAATGTAGACATTCTGTGTGCTATACTCTTGCTTTTCATGTGTGTTATGTCATGCTTTCACTGCCTGAATGCAGCAGAAATAGAACCTAGCGAAGAAGTGTTTCATCTATTTGCAGAAAATATTTTGCTTTTGGGAAAAAATCACAGCACAAAGAAGGCATCTAAAACAAGGTAGTATCAATAATAATCTACAATATAATTTCACTAGGCAACTGTGGTACTTTTTACATGGTTAATTTCCAATCAAAACTGTGTTCGGTTCTTTGTCAATAAATGAATCTGAACCCAATAGGCTTCGATTGTTACTGCTGTATTTTCTAGTGCTTGAAAGAAAACGCCAAACCACCCAGCCAGAGGCTTTAAAACAGTCATGGTATAAGGAAAGAAACTGACTGCCAGATCTGGAAGGAGTGAGAAAGTACCTGCACTCTATACTTGCCAGGTAGGTTGACTGAACCATATGTGTAAATAAGACATCAAAATGATCAAGCAAGTATATGATACAGCAAAGGTTGCTTTAGTATTAATTAAAATGAATGTCTCATTCCCAAAAATACATTATCACATTACAAAAATGCATATAGACAAGATGTCTATTTTAAGTTTGTTTTCATGAAATTAATAATGTTTGAGCCATGACTGGACTGCTGGAAGGCACATAATGAAACAGCTGGAATCATGATTGTGATTGTTAGTCTGTCATGGATCTCAATGCATCTGACGTACTCACCAATCACATAAGAAATATAGGACAGTCAACTGGCAGTCCACATAAGAAGACACAGGCCACAGGCAGCTTTAGCCTCCAGCCAAGAAAACCCAACCACCAGGAAAAAAGATTCAAAACATCTCCACATCTGTCCAATTTTACATGTCCATGAAAAAAATTAAATGACAGAAATGAAATGGTATCACAAACCATGCATTGATTATGAAATCTGACAACAGCATTTGCCAATTCATTACTATGATCAATTTCTCTGTACAGATGGTTTGGAGGAAGCATGCTTTGGTGAAAATTTTTAATTCCATTGCAGTGAGCAGGGGTTGCTGAGGCAGACCACAGAATCAAACCACTGTCAATGTTACAGCTACATTACAATATCCCCAAAGATAAAATCATCCATACACACATCAGCCTTACCATCTCTATCAATTTGCTGTCTAATTGCTACAAGAAGAGCTAGAAGAGTGATGCACATACAGGTTGCTGACTGGGTCAAATTGCTATCTGTTGTCTTATATTGGTTAATCAAATTTATACCTAAAGCGTAAAGATTTCACACTCCCATATCTTTCTTGTATTGATTGTAACAACTACCCTCACTTAGTAATGACTAGAAATCCTTTTGTAAATTGTATTGTTTCAAGCTGAGTGTCATGTTTTTCATTTATGTAAGGTTGCATATGAGCATGGGCTAGAAACGGAATTTCTCACAAAAGGTTACATATGCAATAAATATTCACACTCACAAAATATTCATAAGATATTAATATTGTATAAATATATAAGTATACTTACAAAAAGTACAGCATAAATATTCAGTGTTGTAGTGACACAGGACAGGTGAACAGAAAGCTGCAAAACATTGAATCTCTTCCCAGAGAGATTATACTTCAGTTCAGTGTTTTTATCTGTAAATGGTTTTTCTTTGCAACCTCTTGAACAAAATTTTGCAGATTTTGAGCCACAAGCACCACACTTCAGTCTGTTACAGTCAACTTACCTAATGCTGTAAAGTTTTGCAGGGTCTTTAGAGGAGCTTGTGTCTGGTCTAAGAGTTCAGCTTGAAAGCTTTGAAACTACAACTAAATAAATGTCTACGACAGCAGTAGGATTTCTCAACAGTATAACACCATAAACTGAAGCACACAAAAACAAAAGGACAAATGTAGGGAGCTTGTCGGGCTAAGAGAATATTATGTAGAGGTTTTAAGGGTGTTATTGATAAATTTCCAGAACCGTGTGGTAGGTATGAGGCTATGAGAAATGTGGCTTATTTGAATACATGAATTTCTGCATTAGAACTTAATGCTTCAGATATTAAACTACAAAGCAAAGATAAAAATGATTTTCAAGAGTACTCTGCAGATAAATTCTTTCAATTAAGAGACGCATAGGATATGAGAAAATCTAATACAACAAAATTAAATAACCATCTGAAGGTATATCAACCCACTGAAATATATTGCAATTAAAAAAAAAGACTTAAAAGAAAATACTGTAGAATTACCTGTTCAAAGAAAAGGCAATCAGCACACAGCTGTTGTTGCAAAAAGCATTGTAGTATTCCAAGACAGGAAAAGTATTAAGGTAATGACAATTTTAACATGGAAAATTGTGGAATTCATCAGCTGTTGGTCATTCTAGTCTATTTGCATCTCACCACTTTTTTGAACACATTAAATCCCACAATACTCTGTAGCAGCCAGCTTCTCTTAGAAAGAGATACTACCTCATTTCCATACATATTCATTCACATACAGGCATTTTAGTAGCTGGCATTACAATACAGGGCTCATTCATGTCTCCTCTGCCCAATTAAGTTGACACAATTGATTGACATAGATGTAAAACAGTAAAAGGTAAGCCCAGAGTTCAGCCCAGAGTAAAAGCCCAAGAGTTCAGTATTTCACATTGTAAATGATACCTTTCACCTGAGGAGTGAACCAAAAGTATGGCTTTTCAACTCTGGAATTTTTTGGAAGAACATTTGCCTAATACAACTCCACTGTATCTTTCCAAAGAGTCAACTATTATTTGAATGGCAAAATTACATGCACTCTAAATATTTTTTCACATACTGTTTTCACATTTCCAAAACGCTGTTTTTACTGGACTCAGAACATAAACCATGTATTTAATTGCTGATGACATTTCAGACAGACATGTGAAGTTAGCTGTGAAGTCTTTTTCTATTTAGTTGTGAAAGCTTCTTCTATTTAGTTAAGAGAGCCACCAGTATCCCCCCCGCCACCCCAATGACAGTCAAATACCTCTCCCATGAATTGGTCCTGGTGACCGGGCCTGAACTGCACATTACTTTTTTAGTATAATCCTCCTTTCTCCTTCACTTACATAAGAGTAATGCAAAAGACAGCTTGACTAAGACTGTGGTCTCATCTTGTGATTGTGATGTAATTGAGCTTCATTTGAATACGTTCATTAGAATTTTTAAGCCAGGACTTGTGTGTGGAGTGAGTCATATGGAAGGACAGATACAGCCCAGGGCCCTTGCACAGCTTGCTTGCAACCCCCCTTGTGCCCATGTGGGTATCATTTTGCTTGCTGCTGAATTTTGCCCCAATGTGTGTGCTGGAGACACCTGGCTCAGGATGACCTATCAGAGTCTTGGTAGCCCTTGCAATGTATGGCATGTGTCTGGATACAGCTATGGCAGCCGTTGCCAAATCCACTGTGATAAATGGAAGTTGACACGTTCTGCTCCAGCTACTCTGGTTCCTTCTCTCCCAGTGACACATAAAAAGCAATTGACTTTCCCCACTGATTTCATTTTTAAAAGATCAAAACCTTAGCCTTCATGTTAAAGCAATAAGATTACTGCAGGTGTATACAAGAGGAAAATGAAGGAAGTAATTAAATAAATATTTAAAGGGGGCCTGTGATGGTTGCATAGGCACATACAGGGGATGTTTTTAAGGCAGGGTATCAGCCTTCCTTGTCAAGATCAGATCTTAAACTGGAACTGTAAATGGTACAAAAATACAAAAATCACATTATTCCACAGGTGTCAAACAAATGCAAGTAAATTAGTATTTTAGTTTTGTTTTTTTTGTCATTGTGCTCAAATAGGTATTGGATTATCATCATGTCATACCAATGTTGGATGGTTTTATAAGGAGCCATGGGCTCAAATGGTGGACAGGTGCTATGTCACCCGAAAATGTCTCCATCTACTGGAGCCAGGGGGACATAACAGGCTGTCATTTGCCGAAATTTCAGACAAGCAGTATACCTGAGACAAATTACTCCTTAGGATTCTTTGCAAAAGCTCATCATCAGTACAATTTTCACCCAAGACAATGTTAAGCTGCAGGTGGGAAAACAGGAAGGGAAAGTGTTGTGAGACAAAGGAGAATGAATTGGAAAGAGGATAATGGTAATTCCTGGTCAAGAAGTTGAATTTCCTTTCACAGCTGCTCACCCAGCCAATTATAGTGAGATTGAGAGGTATCAGATTTCATAAGATATCAGACAACCTATACATAAATAGAGCAAATAGGTAGTTATTTTTAGAGAGAGTCTGTCCTTAGGTCTGTGGGCAAACTACCCTGTGAAGTATTTATGTTTGATCTGCCCTGGGATTAGCCAGATGAACTATATGTTCGTAGTTTGTTTCAATCCAAAAATAGCTGTTTGCTGTGGTCCTTGTATAACAATCACATTCTTACTATCTCATATCTAATTATATTTATCTAGTTGTTATCGAATGCTTCTTTAATCATGGGGAAAGACTCGGACTCAGAGAATAAAAGAAATGATGTTTGTAGTGTAATCTCAGACAGCCCAGCCCTGTCTGAAATGAGGAACAGGTGGGGCATATCCTATTCCCACAGAACCAACTACTGTGTGTCAGTCTGTTGTTGCAATGCCCCCCAGACCATCATCAATTGTGTGTCTCAAACTACCAGCCAAAAACCATGACAAGAAGCATGTGGTTGTACTTCACAAAAAGCAGCACTAATGTCACAAAAGACATTTTTAAATCAGAAAAGTGGCACTGATGTAACAAAAAACCAGCTGTAAATTCTTAAACAGTTATAAATTGTAAAACACTTGTGAATAGAGTCATAAAGATCTGACAATATTTCAAATCCTTAGCCAGTTTTTCAACTATGGCAGCCCTACCACAAAGGTTACCCACAGGTGTCGTGTAGTGACCAGCTCTATTTGGACATGTAAATTCACAGTAAATACATACCTGAGGTTGAGGGCAATATATAAGGGCATTTATCTGAGACAATGCAACTAATATGGTGAGGACAACTGATGGGGTTTACACATATATTATGTCCATAGGTTATATAATACACCTAATAGTGACAGAGTCACTTAAACATTGTGAAGGAATTAGCAATACAATAAAAAGGGAAGAAATACAACATCTGTCATGTTATATTTCATCTGTCAGTAAAAGTTAGAACCTACATCATGCACAGGAAAAACTTGGTCTCTCTAGTAATGTTCTGGTGCATAATGTACCAAAACAATGTAACTTCAGCTATGAAATGCTTGTTGTTCGGTTGTTGGGGCACAAAGGGCCATTAGCAATCATGGGAATGGATTGGAAGGCTCACTCATACACCATCAGTGGAATTTTGTGGAGGCTGTCATCAATATACTAAAACCTTTTAAGGAGGCCACTCAGCATCATTGTCCATAGTGATCTCCTGTGTACACACTCTGCAATCAGCAAATAAAGAGCCATTTGTGCACAAAGCAGGTGGAGGTACATGGTCTCCAAATGGAGCAGGTATAGATAAATTAAAAAAGCACAGGGATTTGATTTTCTAAACTGCATAGCCCTTGTCCTGAAAAGATGAAGAGAGTAAAATTAAAATTTATAAATAAAGAACACAATAATGTAATTTAATAATATTTATACAATTTTTCTGTTTGCAACAGAATTAACTAACAAAATGAAAGATATCCACAGTCCTAAGGCCACTCACCAATCCTCTAGGACTGGGTTTATGTTTGTTCTATATAAATGAATTTAACTCATGAAATATTATGATAATATCAGCAACCGAGAAAAAGGAAAACAGAATAGCAGGGAGGTGAGTTATGGCTGGCCCACCGGAGCTGCAGGGCATCTTATTATTTTCAAAAATTGTGCATGTAGCAGAGCAATGCTTGTTGTGTCTCGCCAGTGTGGCGACAAACAGAGGTGGGCTGCCAGACGGGTGGAGGGGAGGTGACCAGCACGAAAGATTCCCTGTCAACTCATCAGAACCAGAGTGGAACTGAGGCTGGATGAGGAGGATGGTGAAACCATTTATCATGACTGGGGTTCTGATGTAGGAACTCAGTGTACAGTTGAAGTCTGGTTTTTAAAAACATATAATGTCCTTCAATCAAGCTGAGGCATGTATGCCAGATGGAGGAAAAGACAGGAAAACATTGAGTGTTAGCAGCACAGAAGTGGTATTAAAAGCCATGGGTGGAGTTAACAGAGCCAAGAGACTGCATATAAAGAGAGGAGAGGAGGGGGCCAACTACAGAGCCTTGAGGGACACCCTCTGGCAGAGTGTGCCGTCTAGACAAACAGCTGTTCCAGGACACCCTGAAAGAGTATCCAGAGAGCTAGAACTGAACCCAAATAAGTGCTGTGTCAGAAATACCCAATGTAGCCAGGGTAGACAGAAGGAGGGTGTGGTCCACTGTATCAAAGGCTACAGAAAGGTCCAGAAGGAACAAGACTGAGGAGTGGGCAGACACTGTAGCTGATTGAACAGTTCAGTGAAAGAGAAGAAGGCAGTCTCAATGGAGTGACTAGCACTGAAGCCAGACTGGTTGTCAAAAATCTTGTTCTTTGAGAGAAAGGAAGACAGTTGGTTCACCACTGCACTCTAGTGTTTTAGAGAGAAAGGGAAGGAGAGAGACCGATCATAAATCTTAAAATTGCAAAGACAGATGCAGTCCATGCACCCTTTAGTTTGCCATCTTCACATACAGGTTTCTAGTTTGCTTCATCTGTGTCTGACAATCTAAAGGTTTACTTATAATGAATTTACTCACAGAAATTGTGATTCAGTACACATGAAATTTTAATGGAAATTCCCTCTTCCTAGTTTCTCAGTCTCCTCCTTTGACTCACATCCTTTGACTGTTCCTGGTTGTTTAGACTCTTCCCATGGATGGAACCACGCTGATTCTGCAGTGCTAGCTAGGCTATCAGCTGTCACTTACATCCAAAACAAAACTCTTTAGCAAGCTATTCCTGCATGAAAGAAAATATCTGTATTTGAAGAATTTGGAAAGTATGAGAATGATATGGCAGTCATATTAGAAGATATGAAAATAAATATAAGTAAATTGATGGATTATACCACAATTTTTAATCTGTTGGAAAAGAAGTACATTTGATTCCACCTGGACCTCTTCTGCTGCTAGAATTATATAAAGAATACATGGTATAACATGTGTTAAATGTTTTAACACATTTTAACAAATAATACACACATAATAGCCCCCTACTTACCCCTTTGGTTTATTCTTGTGAAGCACAGACTAATGCTAGCATACTGGGATGCAAGAGGGTTATAAATATTGTGTCTCCTAATTGGTTTATTGGGTTAGTGAATGCTCCAGTGCGGAGCAATACTTTGAGACAAAGAAAAAAGTGCATGTCACAAAATAATGCCCATTTGCAGTTCTTCTAAAACTTTTATATTTGCCTTATCATTTTGGCACAGAATGGCCATGTTGTAAAGTGGTGTAAAATAGCACATCACAAAGTGAAGCCGTTTTGTGATTACTATTTCACTTTTGCTTTTTCATTTTGGCGGGCAGCCCGTGGTGCACAGAGAGGGACTCTGCGAGCCAGGGGCAGTTTGAGATGGACTGTCAAGGACAGGAACCTTTTACCCACTCGATGATGAAGGGCTCACAGAGCCATTGGATGCGGGAGAGTATGAGTAGTGTCCCAGAGACTGGTACACCATGCTTGCTGTGTAAGTGCAGGAAAAGTACAACACAATTTTTATATTCCTCTTTTTGTTCAATATAAAACATTTTTGTCATTAAAAAAAAAATCTCCTCTTCCTTTCTGTGCCATCATAAAAGGTTCAACACTTTCATGTACCACAGCACAACCATAATATAGCAAGTGAATGTGTAAACCCTACAGAGTCTACATTATTTAAGTTAGTTTTTAAATCTTAGACTTAAGAATCTCTCTCTTTATCAGTGTACAGTAAGTGTCAATGCAGAGATGCATTTTTAACAGGTAGGTGGAATGTTTTTTTACTAATTTTTTTGGAAGGCCCATTGACTTTTTCCCATTTTCTTCAAATTTGGAATGCCAAATTGTGTCATAGTAATGTTAACCGCAAAATGCCACTATTGTGCAGTGCATGCAGGGATTTGGTAGTTAGTTTGTAAAGCAATCTAAAACTCTGGTCCATAGGTGGATTTATCATCAGATCAATTATTCTTTAATCATGCAATTGACATCTTCAGTATCAATTACTATGTGTTAGAGATAGTTAGTAACTGCATTGGGCAAGAACATGACCAGTAGACAATTGATACACGAGACACCATGAGACATTTATTTTTCTCTACTCTGGGGTTGCGTTATTTCACCAAAGCAAAAGGAAAGAACTTTTATAGTGCAATCAAAATCACAGAAAATTTTGTGGCAATTGGCAAAAATGGCGAAAAACAGCCAGCAGCTCCAGGCTGTTCCTAGGTCTCCTTTGCAATGGGCCTAACTAAGGCAACAAGCCACGCTAGGACTGATTAGTAATCAGCATCAGCTGGGTAGGTGAGGCTACCACTGTCCCAGGTCCTGGAGCCTCCCAGGCTGTTGGAGACAGCTGAAAGGACTGACAGCAGCCAAAAAAAGCCCAAGAGCAGCCCCCCTGTACTCCTGCTCCACCTTTCCTGGCATCAGATCTAGGTAGTGATATAAACAGGTTTAGAAGTGATTTGCACTTTTATTGATTTGGGTTGTTCTCAACAACCCCCTGACCACAAACGCCACCACCCTGGGATATATTTCACAGTATGTGAAACCACCCGTGGCAACTGCCAACAAACCTGTGCCACTGCTAAAGTGAAAGTTCCTGTTTGACACAAGGTTGGCCATGGTTACAGTGCAGGAATATTGAACAGTGAAATATTTTCTACAAAACAAAAGTCTATCCCTACATTACCCATGCAAAGTTTTCATATCACTGTTCATGAGATTGCATAGTTGTATAACTACATTACTGTTGTTTGTAGCATTTTGAAATACTCTCAGATTTTGATTATACTTATTAAGAGGTACCAATAAACTAGCTTTCCTAATTCAATCATCACATCATATGCTGGTGTGACACTGTGATCAGTATTGTAACATTTTCTTAAAATTTTCAAGCTAAATTCCATTATCCAAACATATATCTCCGAAGTTTTACCCTTTTTCACATTGTAATCCTTTCATATACATAGCAAATATTTATTCACATTTCATGAGGTCTTTTATAGTTGTAGGAATCTTTACACAAATTCAATTGCAATAATGTGTATTGAAAAAATACCTTTGTACCGTGTGTAAATGAGAGACTACTGTGAAAGAAGTACAATTGTGGCTTTGGATTGAATTGTGGCTTTTTTATTTTGTGTGTAAATGTGGCTAAATTGTTTTGCTGAGCAGACATTTTTTGTTAAATGTTTTGAAAAATACACTTACAATTTAAAAATTGTGTGTTAGCCATTGTGACAATCATATTGTTTAACCATTGTTTCCATCTTTATAATCAAGTGCAAACTCAAAAATCAACCAGAAACAAACAAAAAAAAAACTTTGTTGACATGAACCTATAGATTAGGCTACTTATGTTCTAACCTGCATGTCATATGTGAAGTAATGATGCAAGGAAAGAAATAAGAATCTGACAATGAGCACTGCATGTGGCACCCACGGGTTCGAGCATCATCTAATCACCCACCCCGTGAGAAAAGAGCACACAGGGAACAGAGTGTCCCATGGTCACAGCACAGGGGGGAGTGACCCTGAAAGATCATACCCAAAGTGACATAGTGGATGTTTTCCTGTCATCAATTTATGCCGCAGTTGCTATGGAAACCACACCATCTTTTGAGTAGGTGAAGGATGCAGATTTACAGTGGAAATAGACAAGGATAAAGGCTGCAGCGCTAAACACTTCAGAACACATGAATGTGCACTTGTTGAGGTCCAATACTATGTGATTTTTCACCTGTATCTATACATTACAACATAATGGTTACACTGTGTGCAGAGAGGCTTTTGTTGATCATTTGGGCTTCAAGGGTCATTCAGTGGATAGTGAATTGTATAATGTACATCACAATGAAATCCTTTTCAAATGCCTTCACTAAATCCCTGAATCCAAATTTCAGGCCCTTTGAACATGTATTTTTCCTAATACCACACAACTGATCCAATGCAGAAATCTTACCAAAACACTTTCAGTGTACAAAAAAACCAAAGTAATCACATGTACAAATCATACATTTTATGAAAAGAAAATGAGAGCAACAACTGAATTCTATAACATATATAGCTTTAAGATAAGTCTGCAATCAGTTCATACATGCAACTTTTTTAAATGCCTGTTTTTTACACTGTACTATACTGTACCAAAGTATACAGGATCAAAGCATTCAAAAAAAGAACACATATTCTTACTATTGCACAATCCTCTCATACCATAGTGTGGGCATACTGACATATGAACTGTAACACAAACCTGAAATATTACCCATGATACCTTGAATGTTGAAGGCAGCGAACACGTAATTGGTGAAAATACAAACATACTGATGTTTTGGCTATGCAGACATGCCACACTCACATAATGTGCAGGACAATCAAGATGGAGGAAAAGATAAGCAAGAAAGTGTAAAATGCTTCAGGTTTAGGCATATATCGTGTGGCCTCCAGAACCTATATTGATTATGCTAACTTAAGTTAAATTTGGCAGAAGTAAAGATAGGGCTTAACTCTGCTATACATTGGCTGCAAGTTTAGAGGAAGGGAGGTGGTACCTAAGCAGAAATTCATCATAAGAACTGAGGAAAATGGGGTAAAATATGCAACTGTGTCATTCAACCAGGAAATTAAAAATCAAAGGGAAAGAAACAGTCTTTGTGGTTTCATGCTCATACAAGCAGGCAATTGCTTGTGTCCTGTGGCAACTCTTGAAAACTCCTCTTTAATCAACATGCAAATCCATCTACAGGCAATAACAGGGTTATGTATCACTTGATGTACATTAGTTCAACTTCAGGTAAGCCCCCCAAAAATATAAAAATATTAAAAAATCTGAGATGCACAGCAGAGAAGCACTACTTTCTGTATTTATGATAAGGTGCAGTATGAATCGATCACACAATAACTTTGTGTCAGGGAATGCTTATATAAACTTTGACTCCAGAGTAAAATCAGAGTTACATAGCGACTTCCGGGAGGTAACCCTTTTGTAACTTGGGGGACTGCCTATTCCACTCCACCCCAGGATGTCTGAATTTCAGGGTGATTAATGTTGACACTGGAGTGAATGGGAGTAAACTGTTGGAACGTTTGAAAAGTAGCTGGTATATCCAAAATGCACACCAGTCATAGTTAATGGTAATAAGAAGCATATGTTGAAAATGGCTTAATGGCTTCAAAATCGACCACAAATCTGGGCAAAGTGATCTTGAATCTGTTGCTAATGGCAGAAAGTATCCATAGCTATGCGGTGATCGCAACGGCTGCCAGTTGGCAATAGTATTCCTGCAATCTCACAGCTATCAATAGAAGCTTTTATAAATAGGCAATTTGAATAATTTACCTCTTCAGAAATATGAAGGAATGTAAAATGATGAAGCAAGTGAAGGCAGTGTGCATGTTTGTCCAATTCTGTGGTTATCTTAGATAATAGAGCCCTTATGATGTGTGGACTAATATGGAGCTGCTTTCTGGCTAGCTACATTGCCTTTCCTGAAAAAGGAATTAATAATGAACAGAATTTGCTCATCTCTCAGATTAGAAATATCTGGGAATGTCACTAAAGTCTTCATATAAGTATAAGTGCACTCCACAATCTTCCACAAAATGTCAACCAAGGTCCTTAAACTACCTTGGAATCACAATTACAGTCCCCCTCATATTTAATTTTTCAGATTAGCTAGTAACTAAAATACAACATAGACCTTTATAATCAGCAGGCCACTGTACACATTCACAGGTCTTTAAAAAATCAGGAGTGAATCAACAAAAACAACAGATCCAGTTTAAAGATCAGTGAATATGCATGGAATTGATAAGAGATATTTCCTAACTATCTCAATAGAGACTGATTAGACAGTGGTTAGCTAACTTGCTAGTGGACAACAATATTTTAATATTAACCTTGCCCTTCCTGATTTGTCCTCCCAGATTCACAGGTATATGCAGTTCACTGACTGATTTGATATATTAACTGGACAAAAAGTTTTGTGGAATTAGAAAAATTGTCTCACCCATTACAAATCAAAATATAATCACCTTATATACCTGTCATTCCAAAAATACCCTAATTGATTCGAATGGCAGAGACCTTCTACCGAAATTCAGAAGTCATAACCAACGGCTGAGCTAGCTAGGTATATTTCCCCCACACACCTGATTGGATATATTTTCCTCTTATAACACACAAACTGAGGAGATGCAATCAGAATATTGAAAAGATTAAATATAAATAAAATAAATAAAATAAACTGATAATAAAAATAACATTTTAAGGCTCTGATGGATCCACACTGCATTTCTGTATGGACCAACACATTAAGGCCTGGGCATCTTATGTACCCTATGACTGCACAGTCTGAGACTGCAATTCTACAGATTCTACTAGCAGCAAACGTGGAATACTCACTCATAAAACCACTGCAATTTTCATGAAAAAGGATGTATTGATAATGCATTTGTGTTGGTTCTTGAAGATAACTTGTTGGAGTCTTAAAATATAAAAGTATTCATCCCTCATATCTCCTTTTCATGGACACTGCTTTTGACAAAGACACTGCTTTTGAATTGTGCAAATGAGGTAATTGACAGAGATATCCAAAAATGGTGTTCATTTATATTTGAAACCTTAACCTGAAATTTTTGTGGGTAGACCACTACTAAGAGTACAAACAGCACTCATGGAAGGAAGCAGATAGTTAGACAGTTGTGTAATTATGGATAAGACTGCCCATTTAATCATACAGGTAACAAGCAAAACCACAGAGGCAAAAGAGAGGTGTAGAGCTGGCTCGTGGCTTCACTTGGGTTCTTGCTTCCTAGACTGTAAGAGGGAAGATTAAACTGATAAATGAGGAAAGATGCCCACCTCTGCAAAATGGCCAAGGGCTTCACTGCCTCACAAATAGGAATGGACAAACATTGGCATGTGTATTCTAGTGCTTCCCTCAAGCGGCTGACACGCGGGCACACAGGGGCAGCAGAGGAGAGAGAGGAGACCCTCTGCTGAGCACAACAATCAAGAGCCGCGAGGAGCGAGAAGTGACATCATCTCCCGAGGCAACATACTGAGCCAATCGCGGACAGAGAGTATGTACAGAGTCAGATCATCTAGCTCTCAGCCTCTGCATGCCTCAATGACTCCGGACTGCACTGCACAGTACACTGCCCCTGTTTCCCATAATCCAGTAGTCTTGTGATTATTAGGCAGTGTGGGCTGATAGGGGCTGTGCTTTTCTTGCTTCAGGTCTTTTGGCCATTATATGAGAATGACCATCAATGGTAAAAATGTATGCTGCTGTATTTTTTGGGGGATGAGGGGATCCCCATGAGGTTCCCTCTTTCCCTGCAAATTCTCCTCAGAACTGTCACCTCTGTCTTGTTCAGTGAGGACATTTGGGGTTTCAGCTGTAAAATCTGCCAGCCTCCATCTTTTATAAATTGCCATGTTGTGCTGTAGAACTGCATTGTTTATTTATCACCACATTGCAAAAACTTTTCTTTTTTTGTCTTTTTTTTAAAGATTATCTTAAACAAATATTGTAATAATCATTTTGCAAGTGTTAGTTTCCTTATTAATTATTATTTATAATTAATTGTTATTTCCTTATAAATTGCAGCCTGTTTTTTTTCTCTCTAGAACTGTATTTTTTGTTTTAGGAAATATGTTTAGAGAAGCAATGAGAAATGCTCACATTTGAACATAATCTGATGTTGTGAATTTTTTTCCTGAATTTTTTTTTTCTTTTTGTACTGCATTATAGTTCATTGCAATACTATGATCATGTTTAGTGGCATTGGCATTGTGTAACTTTTACAGGCAGTTCCCACTTTCCTGGAAAACCACCAATCATAAACCAGATCACTAGAATGTAGTCCTTTTTTTCTTGTAGACAGAACATTACATTGTAAATGGATGTCGTTTCTGAGTACAGGAAAGAAAGTTTTTCATGGTATAAATAAACAATAAATGTGGGATTTGGTGAAATATTCACAAGATATTAATACAGTATAAATATTTATATATGAAATTCAGAGGAAGTATAGTATATGTCATCAATATGGTGACATGCACTCTGTGACGGATTGGGAATGTGAGGACACAAAAAGCAGCATGACACAAATCACAGTTTTTGGAAAGATGATTATTTGTAGGGGAGCAAGGTGGTTCATATACTCAAACGATAAAATAAACAAACCTTCTTGAGGTTCACTGAATGAAAACTACAAACTAAAACAAAGATCACTACTGGAAAAAAAGTCAGTTTCCTTTCCACAGTTTTTACATTCACTGCTTTTGCTGACTTTTTTCTCATTCTTGTTATTACTTTTCAGCCTGTTTCTCATTGTAAATCAGGATTTTGTGTCATGAAACAATAGCAGCACTGTCCTCATTTTTAAGAAATCCTCAGTTATCCTCATAGTATAATAGTATAATGTCTGAGTGCATGAACCATTTCATTTCTATAATTTATGGTGAAAACTAGCTACACTTCTTCTTACATTCTATAATATTCTACAATACTCTCATCGCAATCATTTCTTTGTATTGCACTACAGATAGTTCTCCAAGCAGTGCTAACATAATACAGTAGGTTGTAACAGAACAAAAGGGGTTGTCTCCAATAGCACGGCAATAGAAACAAGAGGTACAGAACAGCAACAGCATTACAGAATCATAGCATTACAATCAGCAGAGAAAATATATATGTTGAATGAATATGTTTGCATATAACATTTCATTCTTTATCCAACATTTGCAATTTGTAAAATACTGCTTGAAATTTTCCATAAGGTGCAGTGCCAAAAATACATAAGAATTTCTTGATCATCATTGTTACATACACACAAAACGTATTGATTCCTTAATCAGCTAAAATGGAACCTCACAATAAACATACAGCTCAACAAAAGGCGGGTGTGTTGACTTTGTATTGCCTGCCCTCTGCTGGACATTTAAAGAAGGGTAAAGGATTCAACTAGGTTTTTCCCTGTTTTGATATCAGAATTATTTAACCTCAAAAAGAGTGAAAACAATATAATATCAAGATTTACAAATTTCCTAACTGTGCTATGAAAGCAAGTATCTCTGACATTTTGACATTTAAGACCATGGGCTCACCTGAGGGCTGATTTGGAAAGTGGCTTTAAAATGTGAGCTGATATTCAAGACAATGTGATTATTTATGTAATGAAATGATTACATAATTCAGGTCAATGCAATTAATAATTAATATGTATGCAGCAGCTGTAAATGCAAAGCCTATATTCAAAAGATGTGCCCATCATCTCAGTGACATGCTGTTTAAAGTTTTGCTTTTTGATCAACCTGCTGAGTATGCAGTCTGTTCAGAAACACTGACTTCTCACATTTTCTGCTTTGAGGATTTTGAATTCATATACTATATCTATCCTAATCTCCCTCCAATAAGCCCTTTTAAGCAACATGTTAAAATGCCGTTAGATCACAATTAGACAGGGTCAGTCCTGGGAAATTGTCCAAAATGTCTACAGGATCACTTAAAAGGAAATTATTGATTAGAATGATGCTGTAAAGAGAGAGGCAGCAGTGGGGGGGACAGAGTCAGCAGCCTGATCAAAGCCAGCAAACATCTGACTCTTGTGCACCATCACATGATATTTCCAAGATAAAATGCTTGACATACTCATATGGCTTTCCAAACCATTCACCTCAACTGACCCTCTGTTTATACCATTGTCATGTTCAACATAAATGGCAACAGAAATTAAATGGCATACAATATTCTCCCGCTTTGCCTGCATTTTCCAGCCTCTGCAGAAGCAACAGATCATGGTACCTGTGTGCAAGAGTCACATATAATGGGACATCTTCCATGAGATTCAGGCAACAACTCATAAAGTGCAAAACAAAGTACTCCAGTCTACTCAACTGTCCTGTCAGGTAGTCTAACAGCTGATGATACACAGTGTTACACGGTGAAGTTACACAGTGCATAAAAGCATCTAATTTCAGATTTCTGCAGACTGAATATGAACATTTTGGTCAACATGTTGATTTTCTCAGACACAGCTGTGGTCATATACTTTACCTTGCTTGCTCTTCTTGTTTGTGGACGAATGATGTCTATTGTGTAGAATTCGGACTGTAGTAGATGACCAGAACGCTATATTCCTGATGGATTCTATACCCATCTCTCTCTAAGGGGGGAAATGCTGGATTTCATTTGGAAATCTCATATCTGTTAGTCCTAGCTTTTAATAGATGCAGACAAAATTCAAATCTACATCAGAACAAAACCCAACTCTGATATGGATACATCCCAAATGATAAATTGCTTGAGAGAAATTACAATCTGGATGAAACACAATTTCTTGTGGCTGAATTGTGACAGGAGTGAGTTTATTCTTATTAGTGCTGAGGCACCTCTCAAGAAGACAGGCACATTTTTTGTTAGCTATTGATGAAGATTCTATCACAGTTTCTACCCTGTTGTTACAAATCTTAGTGTCATCTTTTAGTCCAACCTCACATTTCAACCATATATTGAAAGGCCTATGAATGTGATCCACAGCTCAGGCCATTTCTGTTCCTTTCAGATGCGAACACACATTTATAAAATCCTGCATTAATGCCCATTTCCTGCAATGCTTTGTTGGCAGGAGTTCCTACCTGTCTCCTCTTACAGTTACAGGTGGTTCATAATGTTGCTGTTAGAGCTCACACCTCTAACAAGAATCAATAAATCCTTGTTCTTTGTAACATCCACTGGCCTGCCATAAGGTCCAGAATAGATTTTAAGATTCTCTTTCTCACACACAGGTCTCTTCATGGTTCATCAGCTCCTTCATTACTGTACCTCAGTCTGCCTCTTATAGCTGTCTTGATTTAGGGAAACCTAGTATCCCTACTACTACTATGCGTACCATGAGCGATAGGGCTTCTAATTTAGTAGCCCCAAAGCTGTGGAATTCCATAGACATCATTGTTTTTTATTGCACTGCACAGCACCTTGAATGTGGGAAAGGCATTTAATAAATGAAATGTATAATAATAATAATAATAATAATAATAATAATATAATAATAATAACAATGCATGTACAGTTATGGACCAATGGCTGACATTGCCTTGGGAGTATTCTTGGGCTTGTATCTGGCTAACACAAGTGTTATCTTTGTTCAGGACACCTGACAGGGCAGATTTCATATCCACGCCAGAAGACAGGTATGGTGGCATCGGCCATTTAAGCCCAGGGGACAAGTGATAAACTTGTGCAATTTACAAAGCCCCTGGGAACAATGGGTCCTCCCTGTAGTCCTGAAAGGCCCTAGAATCTGGCTTTGCATCCCTTCGAGTAAAGGGTGAAATGCAGAAAGTATGTATTCCCCAAGAGGGATGGCAGATTACAAACTATCATGGACTCCAGAGGCTTCGTAGGCTATCTCTGTACTTTGAATTTCAGAATGTTAAGAGCACCAAGGGTGAAGCAGGTAATCTGTCACAGGCAGTTGTAGATAAGGACTGAATTCATTTGGGGAACCCACCTAAGGGGGGACTGGGGTCATGCTCCCCAGGAGGAAAAAATTTGTGAATTGAACTACTGAATGCTACATTCCATTAAGTTTATGACCTTAACATTGGCACTACTTATTTAGCATTTGTTAGTTAATACGCTTAGAAACATGATCCACTTGAGAAAAAATAAAAATACTCCGCCTACACATTTAGGTGAGAGACTGACAGTATCTCACTATTGACAGTTGTGTGGTTGTAGAGTGCCAATTTTGCCATAGCTAGACAACTTTTTTATGGTTTTTTTCCCTCTGTGATTAAAACAGGACTCTTGGTGGAAACTACCTTTTTATTCCTATAATAGAATTTTGGAAAAAAATCAACACAATCCTGCCAGTAAATGGCTCCCATACAGAAGTTTGAACAATATGTTGACACCTAATGTGGACTGTGTACTGAATAAATGGGTGAAATTTTAGTCTTGAGAAAGCTGAAATTATACTGTCATGGAGAGCACACAATGCACTGCTTTAAAAAATGGAAAAGAAATAAAATGGAAAAGAAATTAAAAAATGAAGATGCCATTGGTTTAATTTATGACTGCTGCAAATGATCAGATTAAAGACTTCTCAGTCCTAAAAACTAATAGCAAGTTATATTTATTAATATTGACCTGTTGAATGCTATTTCAGCATAGCTTACAAAAGCCAGTGACTTAGTTAAAGCTAAGAATGTTGGGTGGATGATGTGATGAACTAGCGCACCAAATGGACACCACTGTGCAGAACATTCAAGGAGGCACATGCTACCAGCGTGCTAACTACATAGTCACCTGTGCAAGCTGGTAGAACACTGTTTACATGAAAGTGCATTTTTGTTGAACACAGGCTATATTCACCTGTCAGGGATTTTTAAATATAGGAAGCATGTTAGTCACAATCTGTGGTTACAAGCCCAGGCATGCTACAACATGTAGTTCCAACCTTACTCAGAACACAGGCACCCGTTGACTAGAGTGTCATATATGTAAAAACTGAACATGTTCTAGGTGTGTTATGGGAATGCACAGAAAGATCTATTATCTTACAGCTCCCCAGTGATTCTCCAGTTCTTGCAAGAACTGTTTGATAAGGGGGGAGTTACCTTCAACCCCCTTGTGTCAGCCCTTAAAGCTACTTGTATAGCAACCGTAGGAATATCCTGCTGGGGATAGCAGTTTCTCATGGGGATTGACCAGCTAAGGCCTCAGAGGGCCCAATACATGTACCTTCCTGCATGACATTTGGAACAGGCATTTATACCACTTATGTGTACCCCAGTTGAACCACTAGATTGTGTCAAGCTGAAGTGCATCTCAGGTAAAGCAATTTATTTTTGGACATAATATCAGCTTAGAGAGTTTGTGAATTGCAGACACACACTGTTCATGAAGACTGTTGAGGACATTTAACTTACAATTTCCATTGGCAGCACTCTCTCTTGATTGAGTCCCTTATTACTTCTCCTTGGCACAGGAGACACATTCAGACACATTCTCCTTGAGACATATCGTACTTGGCTGTCCTAAACATTTAGAATGTGTTTCTGGGTGTAGAGTGTCTTGACCTCAGAGAGAACATATTGTATGCTTCATTATCTGATTTATATACAGTTTCTCCTCCTGTTGGTTGTAACACTATTTTTTTGTAGCAAGGATGCAGACAGCTTGCTACCAATGCTAGGTGAGTAACAGTATCCAGCTCAGTTGTACAACCATGAATGACCTGAGACAAAGCTGCACACACGTTGAGTCTGTTGCTAACTTTCTGTACAGCAGGTTCTATAGTACATTTGCATATTCTGCACACATTCACACTGGAACAAGCACAATAAAAAGAATGCTGTTATGCATAATGATACCTGCACAATGTAAAGTGACAGTGTCATGAAAATAGACCATGACTGAGTAGATCAGAGATGATCTCATCAGAAAAATCAACATTGACAATTTTAATAAGGCTCACCCATCAGCTACTGATCATTTTTTTAGTATATATGTCTAAAATATATAACGGCACGACTGTTCATGCTCTTCACATTAAGTAATTTAAATGATAAGAAAGAGATTGGGATACACAAAATATTTGATTTACTATAATATATAAAATTGATTTGAACTTAAAACCAGGTTTTGATTAACATTAAAATAATTTCATGTGAACTGCACAAGGTAACACCATCACAGATAAAAAGCTAAGTTGCCAATAGATGCTGCTTACTGAAGTCGGTACACTCCTCTTACGGAAAGCAAAAATGGTGATGCAAGACTTTGAGAATGTATCCACAATACTTTTTTCTTTGAACAATTTGTTTCTAGAGCAATGTTACAGTTCATGATGCTTGCATGACCCCCTCCAGCATTAGTGCATATGCTCCCTCGAGCTTTCAAGGTCAGGGATTCAGTGAAAGGGCTGAGAAGAAGGCTGGAATTGCTGTTAAGAAGAGTGGGGTGTGTTCACGTGTGGGATTTCAACAGTATTGGAAAGCAGTGCATTGTCAACAGTCGCTGCAATCACACTTGCACTGAAGTGGAAGTGGATTGTCACACATGAGAATAGTGGCCTCAGAAAGAAGGAAATGGCCTTTTATTGAAGTAGTGATAAAATTCCCCTCTGGCCAGTCTCCCTGCCAATGCTATATGTCTTCTTCAAATCATGCGGAACTCTGCCGTCTGACAGGTCCTCTCCCTCCCTGTCTGCTCTTGCAGATCCCCCTCTTTTATGTACTTGTTACTGGTTGACGCCAGCATCCATTTCAAAGCTGTGGTCCCGTCTCAATACTGTGACCTGGACAGCCCTTCCTTTGATAACTCAAAACCCTTCATATCTACCTTCACACCTGCCTGCCCCAGTTGCTCCTCTTGCGTTCTCCATCTTCAGTAATACACTGCACATTGTGCAGTTGTAAAGACGTCTTTTAAGCCAAGATGAGTTGGGCTTTGTTGATGCAAAACATGAACATTGAAAATAAAATAATTCATTCAAGATATTCATTGATTCAGTCTTTCTTACACTTTCTTACACTTTCTCTTTTGTCTCTTTCACTTGTGCCCTGCATCAGAATAACTCTCTGCTCTTCTGTTACTGTACTCTTCAGGTTGTAAAAAGTTTCCAGTGAATCAGCTGTGGGCGATGAGAAACAGTACAGGTCTGGTCCTTCCTCCTCTGGTACTACTGATTGAAATCTGAGTATTACTGATTTCAGTAATTTGCTAAAAGTCAAGTGCATCCAGTGCTTAATTCCCTATCCAGACTCTATTTGTGTTACATCTTTATGGAAACTCTGTGATTGGGCTGAGAAATAAAAAGAGTAACATTTTCAATGAAAATGTGGAACAGCAAGACCACAAGATCTATTAAAATATCTACATCTAAATAGCTTGAACTGCAGTGCCCCCAAGTGTTCAGTACTAGTAGTAGTAGTTAGTGAAGTTGACAATACAGTCTAAAATATTTGGGAAACCACACAATATAAAAAAATATTAATATAAGAGGTTTCTGCACACAACAGACCTATCAAATATAAATTAATTGTATTGATACAACTGTGATTCCAGTGTACAGCCCTTTATCAGAACAACATTGCAATCAGTATACTTTACTTGTGACAGCAAACACATGTTTGCAATTAGATCAGCCAGGCAATTAGAAAGAAATAACTCACTTTTGAGGGTGGACATAAAATCTTGATTGGTATAAAGTGCAATAAAAGGTAAGCACTGGTTTATTTAGTACATGCTATCAGTATTAATCACTTGTGTGTATTACCTAAAAATAAAAATTTAAAAACCTTGAAACAATCTTGGTGTGATAGTTTCAATCTGTAAAATCAACCAAAGGTGATATACACAAAAACTCAACAAAAAAGATTGCTATTCAATTGAATAAAGCATATGGTCTATGTAAGCCAAGAAATAAATATGTTAAAAAATAGGTTCTCCATTAAAATGATTAAAATAAAGCTAACCCAAGTGAATAAAACATGTGAAACCTATTACCTCACACAAACAAAATAAACAAAATAAAATGAAAATCTGAACAATGATAATAGCACACCTACAGACCTTTGGTGCTAAAATGGTTAAAAGCTGCCAATCAAAAATGTCTGACTTGTAGAACAAGAAGTCCTGCCTGTTTGTGTTGTGACTGGATACAACAGATATCTCTTTTAGCTGAACAGTCTTGGCTATCTACACAGGACAAACCAATGGTTAGAGGTATGTTAAGGCACTGGAGGACATAAGATGATGTAACGGGTAGGGAGAGTAATATGAAAAAGAAGCTAAGAATGGAAAGGGAAAGGTTTGGACATTTATTTTGTGGCCTTGTGAAGTTGTATTTGTAATCTATCTGTTTGAGAGAATATAGACAGTATAAATGTAAATGCATGGACTCAAACCTCAAAGTCATTCAAACTTTCTTCTGAAGAAAATTCTTATGAAGAAAGGTCTTAACTCTCTGTATTGTATAGATATGACAGCATGCCATCCAACCCATAACTTGGCTGGGTGGCATACAGTATCTGCCATCCTAATACATTTCAGAATTGCCTGTTTTAAATATAATTGCCCGTTACAGTAATAAAATCAAGATGGGGTGGCAAATACCACATAATTGGGCATTTGCATGAAACCGAGGTATCCAGCCTCAAAAGTCATTATTTTCTACCTCCATAAAAATGATTGATGCTTAAAAAAATAATTTCCCTGGCTTACTGTGAACAATAGGCAGAAAATTCTTGTTTTTCATCCAATAATTTTGTGAACAGAAATGAGATAGTGGACTTTAAATGATGCTGCACCATAAACAATCTGTTTATTCATAGGTATCCAGTTTGTCTGTGTGTCCATTAGGTTTAGAGTAACTCACTGTATGCTGTAAAATTCAATGCAACTCAGATGTAGAAATTATATATTTGTGAGTATGCTGAAATACTTATGATGCAATGTCAAAATGGATATAGACATGCCCATAGTGTAGTAGTGCCATCTCATTTGTTATTTTTCTTAATCTTTTGAAGCAGGAGCCACTGCTGCTTCACTGTGTGTGAGTGTGTGTGAGTGAGTGAGTGAGTGAGTGAGTGAGTGAGTGAGTGTGTGTGTGTGTGTGTGTGTGTGTGTGTGTGTGTGTGTGTGTGTGTGTGTGTGTGTGTGTGTGAGTGTGAGTGTGAGAGAGAGAGATGAGCTGGGTAGTGGGACACAGCCCTGGGTTATTTACCTGTTGACATACATAACCACGAGTGGTGACAAGGTATACAGCAATGGGAAGATAATACCTGAGTTTATTCACTGTGAAAGGAGCATAACTTTTGTTTTTGTTTTTTTTTTGGATGGTGCTCTGAACTTAGAAGCTGAGAAGTCATCCCCTTCGTTTGTGTGCTGTCTGGCTGCAGGTTTGTGCATAGGCCAGTTTTTGTTAATACTGTCTGGGCTTCTTGGTGTGGAAATTACCTAAGTTTGTACCTGCTAAGACCCTAGTAATAAATAGACATGATACTTGTCATTGTAATGATTATTTAGCATGTGATATGATGTTATCTAGGGCAGTAGACATATCTCTTTTGGGAAGCACATCTTTGCTATCAGTATTGGCATGTAAAGGGATGACCTTTACCTGAAGGATGTCTTTGAATACTAGGAAGACTAGTAGTGGGTGCTAGCTAGTAGTGGGGGAGTACAACTGGGAACAATGGAGACAAGAATGTGAATTACATTGTTGAAGGTACCTGTGGACTGACATTTTTTTTATGAATTAGAAGTACATTTCAGATAAATGTACCCGTGTTTCCTGTGGTGGGACTGGCGGTGGTTCCCTGTTGTGGGTGTGTGTGTGTCCAAGTCACATGGATGTCATCTAGCAGCTCATGACATCACCGTCAAAACATTGTTTCACACTCACATCAATTTTTGTGGTTTAGGAGTGTAAGTATTAATTCGTCAGCATTTTAACTCTTCCATCTCCCTGGATGTGCAAAGTGGCACAGGGATCCATAATTAAAATGGCACGCCACAGCATAAACTGTCATTTCTCCCCATGCAAGGTCTTTGTCTCAAATATCTGGATGTTTTACATAAATATGAAAGACTACATGGACAATTAATTATGCAAATATTTTTAATGTTGCATGTTCTGACTCATCTAACAGAAACCTTTCTCAGAGCAAGGAGGACAAATGTCAGAAAGTTCAAATCTTAGTTATTCCTTTTAGTTTGGTATAACTTGCAAGCTATCTTGGGGTATCACTTTTGAATCTAAGCAAGCAACTAACAAGTTTGAGTTTAATTTGAATGGTTATTTCTATGTGGCAAAATATTTCCTTTGGGTTTTATCTTGCAACTATTTCAGTTTAATTTGAAATAAATGTCACAGACTAACAGTGATGAGTGACTCATGATAATGTGCTCTTCTGTGTAATGAATGCATCCATTTTAGATGCTGACCCCTGTGCACTAGGTGGGTGTTGTGTCCTTTGCATTGTATTGACAGTGTGTTGAAAGATTAGGCAGGGTTATCTCATCAAACACACAGCAATAAATTAAAGAAAAACAAATGTCTAACATCAAAAGCTGAAGTAAAGCCTAATAGTATTATACAAACATTTGTCTGCAGGTGAGAGTACTTTTCATACCATTCATATAGCTAGCACTAGCATGGAAGTATAATGCCTTTAATAGTGTACTTGACCCACCCTACATGGCGATGTCTTATAAAAATAATTCAAACCAACCTGACAACGATATTAAATAAACTATATATAATTTTCCTTTTTTTCCAAACATTGGAAACACAGTTTAAGGTGTGCAGACTCCTGTCAATAAATGGGGTTAATCACCATTTATGTTGGAGCAAACTATACTCTTATACAGTAACTGTATCTCTCACTGCTCCAACATGAAAGGAGTAAGTATTCACAAATAAATTCTATGTCATAGAATGGAACTGCGATAAAGTTGAAGATATTCTATTATGACAATATATTTAGCTCCAGCATTCCTTCAGTCCTATGTCTAGGGGGTTCCATTGTGTAAAAGGAAATCCTAGTGGTGTCTGCCTTGTTGTTCTGGCTATGGATGATCTGTTTTAGACCATACCCCTTAAAGAATGTTCATAACAACCCAGAAAATTAGAACACTTGTAGCTTCAAAAATAGTAGAAATTGAATTTTTCAAGTAAAGTGCACCAAGCTGAGTGTTTGGTCCATCTTGATGTAGGAGAGGTAAAGCAGCTCCTCACTAGCTGGAATACAAAGCATAGGCCATTTTCATCAGGTTTAGTACAAGAGGGGATAGATAGAACCAGGAGAAAAAACAGAGGGGTGCAACTGCAATCCATTGGGGGCCCCCGGCACTCCCGGCACCCCCATAGTGCCTGGCCTGGCCTACATTTACATTTTCATTTGCTTAATTGAAAGGAAGCTTAAAACAAAGCCCACTGATTTCACCACCCATTCCTTTGTGATTCTGAAATAATTCATGATGGATGAGACACCAGCAGGCCCTGTGTGACACGTTGCAGCTGAGCTCCACAGTGTGTGTTTCTGGGGTGCTAGGACTAGGACGCAGGGGGGGTGGTGTTAGCATCAGCACCCAGGTGGGGGCTGCGTATCAGTGCGTCAGCAACAGGCACATGCAGGTGTGGCCCACTGTTCCACAAGCCTGCAACAAACACGTGCAGATGTGGGACACCACTCCAGAACCCCATCACAGGTGCACACATCAGCGGGGAGTGCTGCTTCCGCAGCTGAAACACAATGACACAATGTTTGCTGCTCCAAAACAACAAACAAACAAACGAAAAAAACAATAAGAAAGCACAGCTGTTGGCTGTTCCATACGTCACTCCTATACAAAGTCTGCCTGTGGTCACTGATCCTGGATCAGCCTCCACTTTTCACACAAAGTATTTGGGATTCGGCTTTAAGGTATGAAAAGTAATCCTAGGTCAAATGTAGAGGGAAATGCCTCTAGCAGGGGAGGATGCCAAGGTCCTTGGCAGATGATATTGTCACATTCTCCCTCAGCCTCCATCCCTTCCCTTGTCAATTAGTGACATTATCAATAAGAATGTTCTTTCTTGCAGGATCATGGATGAAATTTATGCATCTACACTGCCAAATAAACCGGTTCACCAAAGCTTCTCATTTTAATATTGTTCTGGATGTCGTAATACATAGAATAAGTATGTTGTTCATTGTAGAAGATGCACATGGGCTTATTTCTCTGACATTGTAAGAATTTCATAATGTCAAGAAAACAATATAATAATGTATGCTGTTGTGCTTTTTGATAATTACTGCATGGCCTCCATTAATTATAATTAATTTTACAATATAGAAGAGGAAAGACTTTTATGCAGAAAACAGTGCAAGAAGATGGAAGCCAAGAAAATGTACACGACTTAAAATATAATAAAATATAATTTACAGTTATGAAAGCAAAAAACAAAAATGCATCCCCATTGGAGAGTGGAGAATAATAGTTCTTATACAGGCTCTACATTTGTAGTACCTTTCTAACTTTCAGGAGGGGGGATGATAGTTTGATGAAATGACCACAAATGCATAAATCTACCAGCTTTCACCAAAATTAATGTTCCATTTAATTTTGTAACCATAAGAAAGAAAACAAAATTTTAGTCTTTTAAATGTGAGAACTTCATAACTTTTTACAAATGCATACTCAGTCACAATTACCTGTTTGACCTTCAGTCACTTAATGGAAGTAAATCAGTTTGTGTTATTTCTGTATGGGTTTATCATCATATATGTACATGTCAATAATTTGCTGATGGTATATACTTGAAACAATAACATTCTAAATTACAATACTGTTAAAATGTATTTCTTAGAGAGGAGTCAGCTACAAAGCCAGCCCAGATCAGGCAGAATTCATTAGCCTTTTATGATGAAAAATTCAGTAAACAGACTCAGTGAGTCTGAAGAAAGAATAAGTCTAACAGATTTACGTTCAACTACGCAATATGAACTGGTTCATGTTTACAGGAGAAACAGAAACATAGGACAGAGAGTAGCCTACAATTATTTTTAGAGACTGTGGATCTTTCCCTTTATTTTCATTTATATATATTTCATATATATATATATATATATATATATATATATATATATATATATATATATATATATATATATATATATATATATCATTTCATATATATATATATATTTCTACTAGCAAATTGTTCAATGACCATGTAGAAGACATACTAAATGTGTGATTTATTGGAAAATGGAATGAAAGCACAGCACAAGCTCGGGTTAAACTAAACACAAGATTATCCTTCAATTGAGCGATTGCTGAGCTGCTTTCATTCAGGAAAATATGGGCCATTGACCTGGAGAACATCACAGAATAATTACACAATGTTCCTGCTTCGGTATATGCAGGGGGGACAATCGGCCAGTGAAAAGCCCTCTGTGAACTATGTCTGTATTAAATTGACACTAATCAGATCCGGTAATAAATCTCCACTCTGTCATTGTGTGAAAGCCCATCCAATAGTTTAACCTTTATTAACACCGATGCAGGGGTTTAATCATCTAATTGAACTCCCATTTGATTATGTTTGTCTCAAGCTTTAGCTTTAGTCTTTTTTCAGCTTTATTCCAAACTGCTGCAAATGAATTGTGCTACACGTGGCAGTGTTATCGTTTCACCCTTTTCAATTTTTCAACAGCAAACAGAGATAGAGATCTAACTGGGATTCCCACAGCCAAGGAATTGGAGTCCTAAGTACTTCAAGTAAACAGAAGAACGTTTAACACTAGATGGAGCTGTCTCTTCTCCAAAGAGTTTTTGACTTCATTTTCATTGATAAAAGTCCTCAGTGGTCAACGACTGATCCTGTCCTATTATAAAGCAACTTTTGTCTGCTGGTTGCTGCAGAGAGAGGTAGAGGCAGCAGAAAAACAAGTTGGAAGAGAATTGAATAGCCAAATAAATGGAACTATTAATCTATAAAGACAATTGCTGCACAGCTTCAAACCACAAGACACTTGACATATTGCACAAGGAGGAAGCTATAAATAGCTCTGGGCATTATCAGTGATAGGCACAGTCAATGGAGTCATTGATGCCATTGTTTCCATAGGAGCAGCAGTATCCTGGTATTCACAAGATGTGTGTCTGATCTGCCTATTATTTAATCATCTGGTGGAGGGTTGGTGCCTGGATCTTGTTGTCAAGAAACAAAGTAGAGTGAATGGGACACCAAGACCACTGCTTTTGAACAATGTTAGACAAGAGAGGTGGCTAAAAACAGATGCAGATGAACAAGTGTGGTCTTGTCATTCCGTCTTTTAGAAATGACTGGATTATTTATGCCCTTCATGTAACTGATATGCAGAAAAAACTTGCTAAAAGGCTGACGTCTTACTTATAAAGATGACACAAAAAGCAGTTGTTCACAGCATAAATGCACTGAATTCTTTCCATTTGTAGGCCTTTGGTATCTTGCAGCTTTTAAATCTGTTTTTTCTCTGTGGGGACATGGTATGGACTGCTTAACACATTCTTTGGAGTCCTGCTCTAAAATATAGACAGTTTACATAAGAAATATGTATACATAATGTGATGTATACATTAGGGTCAAATGACTGTATGATACATAAAATGGATCCCAGACAGGTTTTTATTAAGTCATAAATGAAATTAGTCTTGGATAAAATAAAATTTTGCAAATTTATTGATGCTAAAAATGTATTTTGCCTCTCCAAAACAACTAATTTTTTTTACAATGTTATTCAATGTCATTTATATACAGCATTAAAGTTAAAAAGTAACACAATATCTCACTAGTAACCATAAAGTACTTACAATATTCTAGCACAGATATGTGATCTGTTTAAATTATAGTATATCCTTTTAATATCCATATATTAAATTTATTTTACCAGTCTGATGGGTCTTGAGAGTCAAAAATTGAAGAACCATTGGTTTACAGTAGTAAACCAATGGTATGCAACCTCTTCTTCGACAGCTCAGTTGTGATAACTTTTTATTCTCCCAGATGTTTGATAAGTGATATCCTGTGTTAGTGTATACTTTTGAATCCCCAGATGATAACTATAATATCTTTATATTGATGTTTGGTATTATGTTTGTCTGCTGTGTTTTAGCTGTTGTGTGGTTATGACACATTAAGATAACAGGACTCATCTTGTGTATGAAAGAGGCATACTGTCTGAGTAGCAGTTTGTTGAGTCTTGAGTTGTCTTTGTTTAAGACAGGATCTTGTTTAAGAAAATATAAAATCTGTTATCAGAAGTGATGCACTGGGTGGTTGCAAAGGTCACTGGTTCAAGCCCCACTTAGAGAGGGAGCCATGTACAACACTGCAAACAAGGAATCTAAATGCCAGCGAGTATTTATTTTCACATACAATACAAAAGGTGACCTTATTGTCACATCAGGTGATGTATAATTTAGCTCAGCAGGTGCAACAAAAATACCGAACCACTTCAGTACATACTTTATAGTGGTTAATTTAGAAAATGTCGTAGTACACAGGTAGACATCATAGGCCTTTTTGGTCTACAGTGTCAAAGTGCAACCCAAAGTTAAAATCAAATCTTGGGGGAAATCTGTTGTACATTTTTCAATGTAACTTACATCTGAACAATCTATGTAAAATTATGCCTTTGTTAAATGGTAGACCTAGAGAATATTAGGCCTGTCCCAAATCTCATGTCATCATCCAACAAATCAAGATCTTCACAGACACAGAACAAGTGTGTGTGTGTGTGTGTGTGTGTGTGTGTGTGTGTGTGTGTGTGTGTGTGTGTGTGTGTGTTTGTATGCATGTACTACCCATGTTCTTTGGTCTTAAATACTTTTCTTTTTAATTAAAGCCAGTAACTCCAGTAAGTAACTTCAGACCCTGTTTATACACCCCTGTCAGGTCAATTTACAAACACTTAATCTGGGCACCACACTGATAGGCAAATGGAATTAATCCTGAGGGCACTCTGCAAAGCGGATTTGGAAATTATGAACCTCCAGAAAGCCATGCTGTTTTCTTTGTTTAACTGCAAGGAGCATTGTGTGTAGACAACTCAGAGAAACACTGGTGTAATTTGCACTTGGCAATAAACCAGGGAGAAGTGTTATACATACAGTACAACTACCTTCTCAGTGCCTTTTAATTATGAGGCAAACCTTGCTGTGGCACAAGGGCCTGGGAACGAGCTTCTCGAGCTTTCAATGCATGTCAGTGCAAGGAAACGTTCAGTTTTTCTCTTTTTCGAAATGCTTTTCAGCATTAAGATTTTCAGTAGTCATGCAAGAGTAGTGGTTCAGGATATTATCAATCTAGGCTGGTGTGTTTGGGAGGGGCCAAAACAAATTCTTAATCTTTGAGCAGAGATTCATGGCAAAAAGTGTGAAGCTTTTAAGGACCACATATCAAATGAGTCAGAGGCTTTGTAATGTTATTTCATGGTCACAGCCCTTGCAGGAATGAAATAACAGCAAGCACGTCATTCCTGTGGCAACATAAAACATTCTATGGGACTATTCAATTTGTTGCATGACTCACAACCCATCCAACTGTACTGTGATGTTATTTGGAATATAGATTGGATGTGGCATAAAAAAGTGCTCTTTGGCCAGCTCCTCTTGGCTATTGTTTGTATTTACGTAGGGCCATATTCATGACTCTACCCCGCTTTTCCTCTGGGGATATCACCTCCCTAATCAATAGGAGGCTGGTTCTCAATTCCTTCACTCCCTTCACATCTATTCAATCAGTGAGCGTGCTCAACAGGATCTGTAGTTTGTGCTTGACCAAATAGGCTGAAGAGGCACTGCATCAGTCCCTTTTCATTCCAAACAACATGCTCCTCACAACAACCATTCAACCCATGTGATAGTCTGTGATTTGTCCGGGTTTGTCTGATAACTTGAGTCATTTCAACACGCCAGCAAGATTTTAAAACTTCTGTTGTCAGAAGTAGAAATTACTACTACAAGAGGACAAAACGCTGTGTTGCACTAATACAGAGCAGAAATAGTGCATAATATTCTGCAGAGTCTGTCCATTTCAAAAGATGATTTTGTTGTTGTTATCATTTTCATGTTTCTTTGATAATTGCAAATTAACTTCACAAAAGCGGGTATGCATTTGATGATTTTCTAAATACAATGAAAATTAATGTTTATTTGGAAATATTTTCATTAATTTGATTCTCAATCCTCATGAAAAGTAGGAATTTCTTTTTTGTTATTTTTTGTAATTAGTGCATGGGAAGTTTAATTTGATGTATTTGGCTGATTTTTTAATTTATCTATTTATTTATCTATTTATCTATTTATTTACTACACAAATTCAAATTCCACAACGGAAAATGGAATTATTGCATTGTATTTATTCATACATATTCTTGCATAAATCTAGCTTTTAAAATGAATTAAAAAAACTGTTGTAGTACATGAACAGTTTCAATTATATACCTTTGCTTTAACAAAATATTTAATGTGTTATTCAATCAATTTTATATGAGAAGGCCTATGCCCATACATCCATAGCTTTGGGCTATGTCATACATTGTCATACAATTTCAGACTTCAGCCTAAAAGACATCAGAAGCTATGTTACAATCCAGTCTCATCTCAGACTCCTGCATCCAAATTTCCCCAACACCCACAGAAACCAGATATCATCATCTATCAGGATTAATATGCTTGCAATTGTTCTGAAATTTAGTAAATAGTTACTGCAAAATGAGTGTATGCATAATGTTATACAGTATAATTGTCATCCAATATTTGTTTTATTTATTATTTACTGTACTTTTGGTTTCTGTTGTGATGTATTTAATGTGTCATGGCATATTAGCTTTGTATGTCTCTTTGAATATGATTATAATAATTATTATAATAATGTATAATATAACTATGTATGTATGCATTGTCAACAAGACCTCACCACTCCTATTATTTAAACAGGACTGTTGGTAGCTAACAGTTGGTAGCTAACTCAGTTAATCCAATGATAACACATGCAATGATTTGCATGCACCTATTCTACATTAAGTAGCTTGCAAGATAGCTAAGTTGATAAATCTTCACCATCCACATTTCATGGCTAGCTTCAATTGTGGTGAATGATTATCTTGTGGCCATACCATAGCAGGCAAATTCATTCATTTTTGGTTCTAGAAAACTTATGTGCATGAGATTTTTACTGTTCCATATAGGACAGGCTTCTATAGTTCTGTTTAAAAGGACAGCATATGAGCTTTAGGTGAGGCCACTATGGATGAGGACTGGATGACACTGTTTGTGATAATACCTTTTTGGAAGAGATTTCACAACTAATGCCTGAGAATGTCCAAAAATGGATTCCATGCACCTAGGCATACGCACACATGGTCAGCACTATCTGACTGGCATTGATTATGCAAAGGAGTTGCATTAGACATTTTTAAAGAAATTACATTACCTCCATGGTATGTATTTTTTCAGGATCCTATAATTATCAAAGATTCATATGAATGTGTTTCATATAGGATATATTGTTCAACAAAATTTTAGACAACCAGCCTTTTCATCTGTACTGTATTTCTATCAGTCTACGGTTTTGAGTATCTGATGACAGATCATTGGAAAAAGAAAAACAGCATTCAAGTCCCTGAACCCTGAATGTCCCCACTACTGCCTGAGAATAGCAGTGCACAACCCTATCTCACAGAGTGCAGCAAGCTGTCTCTCTAAATTTAACAATTGGCACATCTGGAACACATAGTCACCTGAATTAATTACAACAAGGCTAATAGAATGTATCGAGGTATTACCACCAGACAAGTGCAAGCTGTCAGCTGTACCAGGCGCATGATCATTCTTTACTCTAATGGGGCATTTAGTCAAATACTAAATGCTTGAAGCCTTCTATAATTACGTTCCATTTTACAAGGTCCACTTGATTGCCTGAGAAAATAGAACTGTGGCCACAGACCATAACCAGGGGTTGCCATCTGTCTAGAAGTGCTACAGCCAAGTTAAATAATATCAGGAATGTCTAGCGTCAGGGATGAGAGGGAGCACTGAACAAATAGTTGAGAAAAACCAGGTTAATGCTGGGAGTGGAGTATGGCACACACCGGAGACAGTAGAGCTCAGGGGAGATGGTGGCTAGCTATTAAGCAAAACACAAGAAGGTGGTGGTGGTGTTGGGGGTTATAGCATTTGTAGGGGAGAGGGTTAGGTTTGATTCAAATGATGCAGCTAGGTATGGGAACTGCACAGACAAATGAATCCAGGAGCACTGAGCTGGACAGTGGGAAAATGACTGCATGAAAGTACTTGATCAAGAAGTTCCTAATTAACGTTTACCTTTTGGCATTACTGAATCAATCAGATCACAGGTGAATGACTATTTTTACTCTGCCAAACAATTGCTCAAACCTCATAAAATGTCTGGGTATAATTCCTCTCACCATCTTTCCCAGTGGTCATGGGTTCTTTTTCAACATATCATCACATTTGTGTGCCAAACACAAAGCTGATGTGCATGCCCGTAAGGCTCTATTTTGATTTCAATTGGCCATGAGGTATGCTTCCAGTTGTTATTCAGATGTAATCTGGCAAATTCAGGTTGCCTCTCTTGTGCCTTGTCATAAAGAGTCTTCTTTCTTACAACCCATCCATGATTCCAGCTATGTTGAAAAATAACATACGCTCACAGGGACATAGTTCGATATCAAAAACTGGGGGGACACGTATCGTGGAGTGCCCAAGCAGCATTTCGTAAAATGGCTTTTAGAAAGGTAGTTTTTATGTTTTGTGCTTGTACTTCAGTCATGCCGCTTTACAAATGACAGTTGAATTAAGGTAAAGTCCCAATAAGTCTGCTAATTAACTCTGTTTGCAAGATGGCTAGATTAGATAAGTCTGCTAGCTGATAAAGGCTGGTTACTTACTCAAATTGCTCGGTAGGTACCTAGGTAGACATCTGACTATCAATTAAGCATTATACATGTACATTATAATTATATCAACAGAGTAATACATTACCGTGCAATATGTTGAAGAGAAGGCAAAACAACATACAGCTACAAATGACCATCTTGCAAAATTACCTAATGCGGGTTTAGAGGCAAGGGAAGTTATGTCTCTGAGTGGGCTTGAAGTTGAAACCTCACTACAGGTCAAGGTCTACTTAGAATAGTTCATGTAAATCACTGCATGTGTTCTAAGTGAATAAACTGAGTAACTGTTAGCTATGAACAGACCTGTTTATATATCAAGAGTGGTGAGGTCTTGAGGTCTGGGCCTAATTTTGCGTGTTTTCAAGTTTTTACTGACACCATCAGTGCTCCATCAGCTGATGTTAAAAGGAGAATAATGGTGTACAATATCACCACTGACTCTGAGTGAAATGGGACAATTCTTTCATTCTTACACAATGAATGGAAATGTCAAAATAAGTATAAATATAAATAAATAAATAAGATAGCTACTAACTAGCATTACATAACTGCAGTAACATTACTGTGGATCACACTTGACAATAGCCATCGATGCTAGCTACCTCTATTGTGTAACATTTTCTGTTGCATAGCAACCATTTCTTTTCTGTTGTATTCAGAGATTATATTCTTTGGTGCAATAACAACATGTAAGAAATGTGTTTATTCATATTCTGAATACTAAAATCAGGTGAGATTGTACAGAAATGAATTATTGTAACTCTGAGCTCAGGGTCATTTTTGCTATTTTTGATGTAAACCCTGAAAGCGGTGTAACTCTTAGTGCTGTATAATTTGGCACACATACCTGACATCCAGCTGTAATACTTTCAGCCATATGTAACCAAATTATACTCTATATTGAGTACTCATTCCATATGAACTTAATCTGTGTCAAGGCTATGCAGATCCTGTTAACTGTCGAGGAAAGTTAATAGGGCTGTGTGAATAGTAATCAGACACGACTACATCAACAACTAGGGGCTATACTTAGGCAAAGATATTGATTAGTGATGGTAGAAAGGCTACAGCTGCTTCAGGGTGTCCTAAACCATTCAAAGAAGCATTTTCCTAAAGCACCAATTTGATGCCTCCCTCATCTCTATGTGTCTGCCACAGGCTTGTCTTGACAGGCTTTCTTTATTGCCACTATCATTAAACTAAAACGAAACAGTACATACACATTGGTCACTTTTAGTACAATACCTTCTGATTTTTTTCCATTTCTTTTATTCATACCATCCCATGTATACCCTTTTAAATTTTTGCATTGTTTGTTAATTAACTGAAGTCAAAAATAATGAATAACAAATATTCTCATTGTGATGTGCTCCTGGTGTTTGGTGACTCATAGACAGATTGTCATACAGCATGTTCAAAGACTCAATGCAACATGATTTTTCTCTTATATCCTGATCATGGTTAGCAGCAATTGGAGTGAAGATGGTGGCTTAGTACCAGTTGATTGATACACAGCCCTCCAAGGCATGTTGTTTCTTGTATTGTGCTGGATACAGGGTAATGGGGTTGATAAACTACAAATGCCTGGTTTGAGGCGGGGGGGCAGGCTCTGTAACCATATATGCGTGTGTTTGTGTGACGCACGCAAACCCATTCTAAAGAGTGTCTGCAGTGCAAACAGTATGCCTCTATACCCTTCGAGAAAGAATGAGTTTGACAGGGAACCAATGAAATCATTTCCCTTCTTTTGAGATCCAAGGGGTGAGGTGACTCACACCCTTACACAACATTAGCCCTACAGTCTCTGTCTTTTCAACTCTCCCGACATTGAAGCAGAGTCTCAAGGGTAGACTGAGCGTCCTCTTCCACTATTGTACTATTTTCGTTTTTCATCTCAGCGTGACGTGAAACGGTGCAGTATGTACTAAACTGAAATGAACATTTTTCCCCGTTGCCAATTATTATATTACCTGACATTTTTGACATTCCTAACTTTTCAAAATAGGTTAAAGATAATTACTGTAACATGGGTGCAACTGATAAAGCTTGCAGTTTGACTAACTTTATGATGCAGTATGGTGTAAATCTGTTCAGCTTGAATGCACAGGTGTGTCAGAGTCATGGTCTGAAGCACAGTGAAAGTGATTCACTTGTGTTACGGCAATGTGTGTACCTGGGACGCCAGACTTTACTGAATTCCTTCCTTTATTATTTCTCTCTCCTTTAGAGGTAGCACTGTGTCACATTTGAAATTATTCATAATTATGTTGAGTTGAGTGGGCTAAAATCACATTTATCAGAATATTAAATGTGGGAAGAATAATATCTTTTAAGTGGCTAAGGATAATATTTCTTGCCCTTCTTTTATTGTTATCTAATTTAGAGATAAAAAATATCTAGTTGTATGTGGAGGTAGGAAATGCATCAATATCTGAAGTGGAAAGTTTTGGGTTATTTGTTAGACGTGTCTCAGCAACTTTTTGAGTATGATTGTGCTGATGTGATTATTATACTAAAAGTCCTCTTTTGCAGAACACCAACGCAACAAGCATTCACTGGAGAGACTGTGGTGAGACAAAAGTTCCAGTATTGTGCATAGTTTTTAACAGATTTATTTATTAGTTTCCCTCAATGAGAGAAATTACAAGGTCTCTGGTCAATTCTTTGCAAAGAACATTACGACCTGAAAAAAACAAAATGTAGTATGTTATATACAAATTGCAGTACATAGCTGCACCCTGTCTAGTACTCCATTGAAAATTACAACCCATTCGGGCTGTCAAACCCATTCTTTCAAACTCAAACTCATTCTTTGACATGAGTTTGTTCTGAAACCAAAAAAACGTGATACTGTGTTGGCATTTTAAGTAAAATTTGGTCCTGGAATTTAATGCACATAGACAGTTGTGGATGAAAGTATCTGAAACATGCAATATTTTCAAATTGCATCTTTCATGGAGAAAAATCGGTGTCCTTAGTAAAATGTTGTCAGCCATAAGTTAAACACACACAGTGGAGGGGGTGTGTTTGTGCAGAAACTGGCTTGGCTTAGCCCAGAAGTATGTCTGATTTTTCTTTGTTTGCCCTTTCTCACTGTATGCAACAAAGAGGAGGAGCAGATGGAGCAAGACGCATAAACAGAAAGGCCAGGATACAAAAGGGAGGAGGATAAACATGAAAAATGAATATTTCCAGTCCCTACCGGCAATGGAGACTGATATCAGTATGCATCACACAGCCTTGAAGATTTTTGTAGGAACTTGGACAATAATTACATTAAGCGTATATGGTATCCATGGATGGACATGTGTGGGGCTAAATGCTTTAGTCTTGTTAAAAAAATAAGCAGTGCTGAAAAAGAAAGGAGGAACTGTCCAAACCCTCAGAAAGCTGCTCACAGACGTCACGCTAAAGCCTCATGGTGTGCTGCTAAGCAGCCCGTTCTGGTGTTATTTACTCTTTCCTAGAAGTCTAAGCACCACTCTGAATTCATATAATGTAATATCCTCTTGTTCATGCTCTGCTATTGCTTGCAATCATTAACACACTTGCACACATGCACGCACACAAGAATGCACACACACACGCACATGCACACACACACAGACAAAGAGAGGGAGAGAGAGAGACGGGAGAGAGAGAGAGAATAGCTGTGTGAAAGCTATGAGAAAGTCATTTATACAGTGACAGGAAGAAAATGCACCCCCAGAAATTAAAAAGAAATAATACTTGCCTGGACTTTTACCTTCCAGACAGAAGTGATTTTGTTAAGGAATAGGAACTATGTTTCAACTGCTGCGTTATCTTCATTTTTTTCCTGATGAGCACAAGCAATTGGAGGGAAAGGCATTCCTGCTGATTTGTTGAAGCACTCAAATATAAAAGAGCTGTGTATGTGGTAATACATAACCAGACGAGAGGAGCTAATAGCAACCTTACAAAATGAGCCCCAAAAAAAGGGCACAAATTAGTGAGGGAAAATGAAAATATGAAAATGTAAAGGAGGAACAATGAGTGAGTAAATGATAAATAAGAATCATGTTACAGCAGAGATCATTGACTTCATATCAACCTAATCATAGGATTCTGTCCAAAGGCACAGGAGTATTTTTATGCCTCCTATTCCTGTCTCAAACTAATGAATAATTTCTCACAAAATGTATTGCCAGCGCACATCACGGGCCCGAATAACGTCATCGAGTGACTATTACGCACGTATCCTTGTCAACGCAGAAGCAGCAGGCTTTTCCCCACATACCTCTGGGAGTTGTTGTTTTTTAATAGAACAGCTCTTATTATAAATCAGCCAGTGAGAAGTGAGATGGAGAGAGGGTGGAGGGAGGAAGAGAGGAAAAAGAGACTTGCTCCGAGACAGAAATAAGCAGCGACTGGTTGCATGTTATAAGAACACATTGTGTCCTCAGCTGATGCTAAGAAAGTCTCTGTGTGAAATAAGAATCTGCACAGACTGAGGGCTTGGATCCTTCTTCAAATAAAAGAGTCCCTACTTAAAACCCCTAGAACACATGAATGTGCACATGCGCGCACACAGACAACGGCTCCCCTTCTGAACTGATTCATTTATTTATGTTTCTATTAGATGGGAGCAGCTGCTGGCGTAGGAGGAGCTGCTCTTGTTCTCTCCCTCTCTGTTGTTCTGAACCCCCGCAAGGAGTAATTAAGCATCTCACCCAGCTGAGGAGGCGTGCCCTTCTAATCACATTGATGGGACAGCTGTAGAGGGGAGGGCTCTGCACTCTGCTGTCGTGTGGCAGTTAAGAGTGGATTATTCCATGTCATTTTTATCGCTGTCATTTTCCCTTTGCGCAGTCCCTCTTGCCTCCTCCTTCACCCCCGCCTCAACCCCCCCCTCCTTCCCACAACACACACACACATGCGCACACACACGTACATACACACACACACACGCACACACACACACACACACGCACACAAGCACGCGCACTCCAGTATCTTGATTTATTGAGCCGGTACCCTCTTGTTTTTTAATTCATGAAAGAGATGTATGTTTTGAGGGAGCATGTTAGCAGATACTAAGATGAACTCTGCATCAACTGAATTGACCAACAGTGGATTTCACTGAACTCAGGTGACATGGGAGACTGGATTATTTTAAGCAATAAAAAAGAGGAGAGAAGAAGATGGCTGGCCATGGGATTTGCTGTGTTATTTCAAATCAGCACTCACTGCTTTTCTCGGCTCGTCCTTCTCACTCTCACAAACACCTGAGTTCCGTGCGTCATCCTCCTGATTCTTTTCTCAAGGGCAGCAAACTAAAGATCCTATTGGCTTGATAAATCAACTACAAGACGCCATTTCACATTTCTGACTTAATTAAACAGATGCCATCACAGCTTTTCAAAACAAAATATGCAGGATATAAATGTCCCTTTTTTCCACATCTAATGTGATCCTCTATGAATGTTCTGTACAGCTAACGTCAGTGTGACCTTCTGTTTATTAGCAACATTTCATTTTATTACAGAGATCGGCACCTGCATCCACTGTCATCCTTCTATTCATTCTTTTGCACCATTTTTCCTCCAGCACCCAGAGTGCACCATGGTGTTCAGGACTGGGTGTCTCATTTATCATTTTTTCCTTTGATAATGTTATTAAATAATTAATCATATGGGTTCTCACCGGGGATGCCATTACCAAATTACCCGTACAATGGCAATATGCTGCCTGCTCAACTCTTTTTGGATGAGAAGAAAGGCAGAACAGAAACTGCTAATGCCAGACAAAGGGGTGCAGCTAAGCTTAGCAATATCAGTTTTTAAAAATGATCTCAAAATGATTCATCTTTCAAATGAAATTGATTCACTCTTTAATCATAAATTTACTGTCACATTTACACCTAACCATGTTTTGGATTTAGATTTCATTTATTTATTTACTTTTTGAACATAGCTAGGATAAAGTATAGTAAATTTAGATATGATTGCAGTATTTTATTTTTTATACATTTTTGTATACACTATACAGTTATGACCTGCTATGAAAACATCAGTAAACTCTTCAACCAGAACCAACAAGATTTCAGAGCCAGGAAAAGTGTCTTCTGTTTTGTTCATGTAATGTTTTATATGTGAAAAGTACATGTGCAAAAATGCATTTGGTGTAGTATGCAACACAATTTGTTTCTATTGTGCCTTAAAGGCCACTGAAAAGTAAAGGGTGAATTTTGGCTAATTCTAGGAATAATGTCACATCAAGGTATTTGAACAAATACAACCGAATATTTTCAGGACTCTTGCGTAATTCACAAGGGTAAATAGCTCTGGGACAAACACATGGATAAAATATATGTACCCAGAGCCACTATTTACATTTGCATGAAAATTGAAGAGACACAATTCTCCACAGGAGACAGGGGTGGTATTCATAAAATTACAATTGTAAAATAAGTACATGTCTTAAATCATCACAGGAACCTTTATTGTGAGGGAACTTGAAAATACTGTATGAAGTGCATCCCAGTATATACTGATAAAAGGGGTTGTTAGAGCAAGTAACTCTAAGGGCCCATTTTTGTTATGCTACTGTGCAGAAGTAGTAATACGATTTATGGTACCTAAAGATAAGCGCACTGTGCACAGATGCAGACAGGACAGTGAAGGACAGTTCAAAGTGTAGGAGGGGGATGACAAGTGTTTAAGTTTTTAAAGCATAGTTGTGCATGTCCATAGCATTTTTAACCTCATAGAATGACATAAAATACATCTTTAACACCAGAACCCAGCATGCAAAGGTTTATTTCTCTGTGCAAAACTGCACAGGTAATCCCTAAAAAGAGGCAGGGCACTCAAAATGTCCTTCCAACAGTATCTGCAGTTCACAGTAGGGTCTGTATGCCGTTGCATTCCATTTTTATTTCTTGCTACTTTTTCTGGTGCTTTGTTTTGTCATGTGTATGTGGATTTAGACAACACCAAAGCCGTAGATAAAAATAGTCTTCCGGTCAAAAATTAGAGTGATTGGACAATATGCCATCAAATACCTTGTTATACCCGTGACAAGTCACGATCCTTTAATCCTTACAAAACAGGCTTTAAATACTTAGGTTTTTTCATATTAAATACATATTCCACTGAAAATAGAAGGACAACAATGGACAAGTTTTTGTTCTGCATGGGGTGGTTTAAATGAATCTGACAAAGGAATTATTGTGGTATTATCTCTTTAACATAACTGGTCAGGTTTCTTTTATTTTGTATATTTACTATATTATGCTATATAAATGACTTGTTATAAACACGAAGTTGTACCACACTAAAGCACAGTTAATTGTGTATGTAGATTTAGCTATGACCAAAAGTCCTCATGAATAATCTGTATTGGCCATGTATTTTCTTTTCATTTCATTTTTCTTCCTTTTCCATCATCTCTTTTTGTCCTTGGCTGAGAATACAGCTATCTACCTAACTAGCTAGCAAGCAGTAGGCCCATAGTTAAAGAATTAGTCACTAGCCACTCTTTTGCGTAAAAATCATCGTGACCTACAATGTTATTCTAAGAACCCCTGCAAAATAGAAAATGCCCTAATACAAGCTGTTTCAGTTTGGTTCCCTTTTTTAAAGTAAGTCAGTGGCATGACCCTTCTCTTTCCAGTTTGTACGATATCCACGCAAGATTATTCAATCTTTGATCATCCAATCACAAACTACATAACAGCATAATACAAATATTTGCTCGATCCAGCTACTAGTTAGCTGCCTGTCAAATCAAATGTTTTACAGTTGGCTCTACTGTTGAATTAAAAATGTGGAGGCACTAACTTGTAACTACACATAGTGAACAGAGGACAGACATATAAACGTCATTTCCTGAACGGCACATGCTATTGGATAAAGGGGAGACCTCTTTCAAACTTTGAGTGACTGCGAGTAAGTCTGATTAAAGCTTCATCAATTCTTTATGTATTTATGTAATGTCTGGCAAGCTAACTTGCTAGTTAGCTGTAGTAGTAAACATGACTGTTTAGCTGTCAGCCTTGGCTGTAATGTTATTTTGCTCGCTAACTGATTTAGCCGATGATAAATGATGCTGCTATCATACTGACATGTGCCTCGCAGCATCCTTTTAAAAATTAGCTAGACTCACAATTTTAGCCGGTGGATATTTTCTTATCCCATTCACCCTGGCTGCTGGATTTTGTCTAGGCTAATTTCGAACCCTGTTTAATTAATCAGGAGTGCTATCGCTTTGACACTTTGCCTGTCAATAAAAGACCACTACTCAGTGGATGAAGTGATTAGCAGTATGCAGTGCTAATGTTTTCATTCACTGTTGATGATGATGGGTTGTTCTGTTGGGTAGGGACAAAGAATGGAATGCTTCAAAAATAATGATACCTAAACCATGATCAAGCAATAATTAAGCGAAAACCTTGTAATAGTTTGTAAAACCTTGTAAAAGTACCATTGTAAAAGTACAGTTACCTGGAAGATTACATTGGACCAAAGAAAACATTACATTAGAATAAACTGAACAACTAACTGTAAGTTCATTTAAAATCTGCAAAATGCAATGCCAGGAAGATGCAGTGCCCTGTTATAGTAGCTGCTATTTACTTGCAAGCAGTTCTAGCCACCTAGCTAGATCTGGAAAAAAAATGTGTGTGTATACTGTATATAAGGAATTAGCATATTTAGATTAAGATATCCTTATAGGGTAACCAAACAGGGTTAAAACCCTACATCTGTGTAACATCATTCTTCCCTTTACTTGACATCACTAATGTTTTATTATAGTCATAATTTGTTTAATAGTTTACACAAAATCCACTTTAACTCACATAGCTATAGTAAATGGAAGTCGACATAGGTTATATTCATTGGATCTATGAAAATTTAAGACGAGGGACAACTACTGTGCTACATTCGTAAATGAATGAATCACATAATATGACCCATGAGCACTATCTATAACAAAATACATTTCACTTTAACACCTAGTGCAAAGTGCACTCAGAGCCAAAAAAATGAGAATATAATCCTCATAACTGAACAATGGCAATAATGAACATTTTTATCTACTATATACTGTGTGTAATGCATTACAGCACTTGAAATCTAATGAAACAAGTGATGTTTTTTGTCGATAAAGTTTGCTTGCTCCAAACACAGAGTGACTCCTTAAAACCAACAAAATCTGTGTATTCAGCTGCCCCCTGGTGATAAGTATGTTGCAAGGCAGATGAGTCTGAGAAAAAAAGAAAAACAAATGCCATGCACTAAAAATGGTGTTGCAGCAACAGTGTACTGTCTCTGTGACTAGTAGTTGTGCAAGTCAGATCTGTAGTAGTATGCAGATCCACACAAAGTCACCACCAGTTGCTGGAACTGACTCATTATCCTGGGGGTCCAGATCAAAAAATAATGCAGTATGATTAAGTAGTGTATTTCAGAGCACTGAAACAATGCATTAAGACACTTTAAAGAGCGTAAAGGTTCTGCCAGCATCGCTTCAACTGTGTAATATAATTAGTGATTCCAAATTAGCACTGACAGTTCCGCTTGGTTGTTCTTTGGCTCAGTATGGTTCTTAAAATTATATTTTCTTAACTCTAAACTGTTACAAATCCCCTGAGCAGTTATAACCATCCAGGGTATCAGACACTATCCTCCTCACTTCCTCTCTGAGCTCTGCAGAAAGCTTTATTTGCATGTAGGAGGAACAGGACAGGACTGCCAGTTGTCAGAGGCTTTCTCTAGCACTTCAGTATGGCATGCTTTGGTCTCAGTGACTGCACATGGTAATAATGCAATAACTGAATACTTCCCCTAAGGCAATGCTGGTATTTGTTTATATATATTTATTTGTAAGTACACCTAATTCATGTTTCAAGAAGTGAAACAGCTGTAGTGGTTTGTACTACACAATCACTTGCCACTATATACACTTGAGTGATTTTTATCTTTTCAGGTTAGGAGGATTCTCATTCTCATTCTCTAAAGGTTTCTCATTTTTTGCCATTTTCATTGCAACTGGTGATTAAAAAAGGTGAAAGATGTCAGCCTGAAAATAAACTGTTGCTGGCAGCAAGGTTTTTTCCATGAAACTTTTCTTCAGAATCTTTTTTTTTTCTCAGGGTGAAGGGGCCTTTCCTTATTTTTGGAATTGTACACATTGATTAAGTAGATGAAACCAACTGGCCTTTGAGTAACCCAGCTCAAACAAATTATTCATACCAAAAAACATCTTTAAGCAATTCATTGCTATTAACATTATAGTTATAATAGTTATAGTTTTAAATGCAGATATACTGGTGCTTTCCCAGGTAGTCCCTTTTAAATCAGCTAACTTTTTCCAAGAATAACCTGACCAAGAGGGCAGCACACTGTTAAGCACATATTAAAACCAAAATACTATGCAAAACATACAACCGAAACATTACATACAGTATCACAAAATACAGTAAGAGCATGAAAGCACAGTGTATTGTCAGGAACACACAACTGTATTCAAGGAAATAATTATTTTTTAACACACACGCATACACATATCTCAAATATACTGGCATTAATTGACATTTCTGGAAAGTGTGTGTGGATATTTGTTAACCTCTTGCATTCACTGGCTCGTATTTCATGTTAGCAAGTCTGCAAACCTATCACTTGCTAACAATATTACATGGATGGGAAGACAGTGGATGAAGTGGTAGTGTGTCCCCCCTTTCCTGAAAGAGAAGCCTTTGAGGAATCCTGTTCTTATCAATCTCATCGTCCGTGGGGGGGATGGGGGGTGACCTGGGATACTTCAAGAGGGCAGAGCTGATACAAAAGATGAGAGGTGACTTGGAGGACATTATGCAGCTGTTCCTGAAATCCAAGGTATTTTTTCCTGACGTCTTGCAACACAGGATCTGAGTATTTTGGGATAGCGCGTCCTACTTGGAGAAGGCCAGATGCTCGGTTATCATTGGATTTGCTGCTTTCTGGCATAGGCATAGGTAACATCTAGCACCCCAACCTCAAACGCATACAGCACCTGTATTGACAAAATGGGGTCAACTGCATATTCCTGTAAAACATCTGAAACAGGGTTTGCCAAGCACATGTTACAGCACATTACATTATTGTCATTTAGCAGATGCTCTTATCCAGAACAGCTTACATGCAGTAGGTTACAATTTTATCCATTTTAAATGGATATTTCCTGCAGCAAGTGTGGGTTAAATACCTTGCCCAAGGGGAGCAGTGCCCTAGTGGGGAATCGAACTGGTAACCAGCATGTGAGCACCAAGCTGTGCCAGTTCATTGTTAAAAGATGTCCTGTCTATAACTAATAATTTTTTAAAATTATCATTATCATTTTTTAAATTGTGGAAAGCTGGCCTAGGCTGTTTTATGTGAGTCTGCGTGGTGTTGCATTTCTTCATCTAAGCAGCAATCAAACGAACTAGCTAAATAAATCCACCATTGACGATTTTCCTCTCGACTCCAGATTGGTGGTTGTTTGCAGCTGTTTATTCAGCGCATCAATAGATGCACTAATGTACTGTTGTGTGTAACCTTAGCCAAAAGGTGATTCTTTGAAAGTATTGTAAGTGTGGGGATTTGTGAGAGGCTGATCATGTACATGTATACTGTAGGAGAGTGATGAGCATACTTACCTATGGAAGGCACCCCTTATCCGGGATGATGGTGTTGAGGCAATGGGGGTGAGGGGGAAGGAACAAGTATTTGTTCATGTGAGCCAATGTTTTATGTATAAATTGTAATATGAAGCTCAATTTTTTATTGCTACTTACCTATCATTTCTGTAGCTGGTGTCCTGTAGGGCTATTCAAGTAGCCTGGGGTCTTTTAAACCATGATAGTTACCAGTAAGTAACGGCTTGCTAGTTGTTATTAAAGTCTATTAAAATACTATCTATTAAAATTGAGCTGAGACAGCTACATAGCATGTTAGCTATGAGATTTGCTATCCATATGCTGATCATAAAATATAAGAATTATCAAACCAATCAAACATCTTCCCCTCCTTTATTAACACCTTGGAAAATTGCATTGCAATGGAAAGGAAATTAATGAAAGCTGATTGCAGATTTCATGACACAAGCCATTATTACATATTGACATGAGCCCTCAAAGCATGTGTAAGATTATAGTAACTTCCAACCAGAAAACTGTTGAACCTGACGGCCTTATTACCATAGTTACAAAGGAAGCTCCACACCTCTGGCGCCATGCTACAGTTGGAGCCATGAGCGATTGATTAAGGCAGGCGACAGCAGGATACAACCGGGAGTGGGCAATTGGCAACCATCACCCAGACAAAGGAGCGTTCAGCATCAAAAGATTCGGATATGCATTGGAAGCATAGGTTGATGCTGCAACGGTGTGAATCTATTGTCTATTGCCATTTGTTCTATGGTATAAAAGGCCGATCACGGTAACAGTTCTCTGAGTTAAAGCTTCGCAGGCAGAAATGCTGCCGGATTCCATCTGCACCAATAAAGCTTTTTCTCCAAGCGCGCTTCTGGTCCGGTTCATTTACTTTTAAAGTAGAAGAAAATCCAAAACATGTATAGATTGCTATTGTGGAACAACAAAGCCATTAAAACAGGGATGTTATCATTTAAGGAAGTTGCACTGTTAAGTAAGTTTCTGTGTTCTGCTGAACCAAAAATACTGCATCAAATGAATTAAAATCACAAATACTTACATATTGTAATCCCTAAAACGCCAACTGTTCCCATTTCTGGCTTTCAGCATATATGTATAAGGTACAAGTAAATTTATCATTCAGTTCCCGACAGCAGTTATTTATAAGTAAAACAAATAATCTCATAGAAATGGAAAAAGGCAAGTTAAAACTTACCTAGGGTCAGAACAGCTAAATGATGTTGGTCTCAAGCTTTAGGTAAACCTTGATTTCAGCACAGTAAAGGGCACATGGATGGAAACATTTTTAGGGTGTACAGATGAGGGTTCTTCTGATTCTCCATATTTTACAGACTTTATATAAAATAAATATGATGAAAGACCTATTATTCCTTTCAATTCCACAGAGATCAAGCATCACTAGATTACAGTACACTTGCACAAAAAAAAGATTAAATTGGACTCCTCTTGAGTAAGACCTAATAAATAAGTAATAAGTACATTCAAAATCTCCTTTTTAATTCATGAGTTGCCTGCAGTGATTATTTTATTGTTTATGGTTGCTTACGCAGAGTGAGGGACAACAGAGCCATCCCAATTTGTTTGTAAAATGGAACACTTTGAGATGATTCCTGAATGCTTCAGTAAACAGTCTCCCATCCCCCCATCCTCCTTCAGATGTAGCTGATGACATGCTACTGATTGGTTGGGAGTTTTTGCCCCTTTTGATCCTCTGTAATCAGAATATAAAGATTGTCTTCAGTGTGTTTCGGTTATTTTGGGTTATATTTCATTATTTTATAACCTATGTGTTTAAGACATTTAAGTAAAGATGCATTTACGCATTTTGAATGGAATCATACCTTAAGATAGGACGTGTAATATAATCACATGTATTCATTCATGCTAACAATATTTATTACTACAAGCTAACTAGATTCCCCTCTGTAAATAAATATAGGTCTGATTAACCAACTATTTTTAATTTTTATAACATTTGTTGGTGTTATATCTCCCTGTATTGTTTTTTTTTTCCCAGAAATTAACAATAGGGTTAACATTCACTGTATATATACCAAGGATGGTTTTACTGGTTGGTATAACAATTAAGTTACAAGTGTAATATATTGTGATATATTGTGAAACATATACCCAAATAAGCTGGGCTGACAGTAAAAATGCTTGCATTAGTAAGTATCATGTTTTTACTTGCATTTATAGTGGGTGTACTTTAGTAGTAAATGAATTAATTCTTGTTTTGAAATTAAATTTATCAAATCTCTATCAATTATCTTAATTTTCAAACAGTGGAATTTTCTGTGTGAATGTGAGACAGTGCCAAAGAGAAGGTCAGCAGTTGGCTAATGCCCCTCACAATTTCTACATGTTATCCATTTATGTAGCTGGATATTTACTGAGGCAATTCTGGATTACGTACTTTGCCCAAGGATACAACAGTGGTGCCCCAGCAGGGAATCAAACCAGCAACCCTGCAGTTTCAAACTCTGCTCCTTGCCACTATGCTACACTGCCCCCCCTTATTAATTATTAATAATAATTAAAACAATAGGAACTGCTCTGAAAGGGCGTGTATTTTAGCATCTTGCCTTTTACAAAGGTTCTCTGACTAACATAGTAGACCATGTTAATTTTATTTATGTATGCAAAAAGCACCCACCAGATGGCTTGTGGCTTGTGGCTTGTGACATTGCAACTTTAATCCACCAAAGAGAAAGTCTAGTCCACATTGGTGGACTGTAACTAATTAACTAATCAGGCTGGTTAGCTAATTAGCTATTATAGATAGCTAATAAAAATAAAAATAATTTATTTTAAAAACAGAAAAAACAGACAAAAGGAACCAACGTGAGCACATGGTCAGCGGAGGCACCAAATGTGACAGGATGGCCAAGCGGCAGAAGCAGTAATGAGCGCTACACAAGAGCTGAGTGCACCCCTCTACTGAGATATTTATATTTCCAAGAATTGCAAGAAAAATAATTCAGGCAGAGCTATTTACAAATGACAAAACAACTACTTTGCTTTTCAGTTTCAGCACAGCACTACTCCGTCTCTTAAGTTCCCCTTTTAGGCTCCTCCCCCAGAACATACCAACTAAGGAAAAATCAATTACCGTCATCAAGTACATTATGTACAGTGTTTGCACAAATTTCCTCAGCAAGAAAAATATTACCCACATTGTTCATCTTTTGTCAAGCTCCCCTAGATCAATAAAGTTTCACGTACGACAATGTCCCATCTTTTCCTTCACATGACGCTGCCAATGCCACCCCAAACCCACCAAACAATGAAGTGAGTTATATTACCTTTATCTTATGCTTACAAAATTCATTTTGCTGTGCACATTTTCCCAAAATATTATCATCTACATTTAACCAATGTTCCAGACACTTGCTTTGATTCATCTGGTCATAGTATTTGTGATGCATGTAGTTAGCACACTTGTGGCCCCTATGTCCCTGCCTGCTAACTTTGGTGCTGCTTTTGGCAGTCTGGCTCCCATTATGGTAGAACTGCAGGAGCAATCCAATAACAGTTCATCATTTTAATTACACCAAAGTCATAAGTAAAACTGTGTTCTTCAACTATACGTTGTCACATTTTTAAAACAGCAAGCACAGTACACACTGTTACAATTTATCATATTAAGGAACAGAGGACTCACTCCCTTACATACTGTAACATTTCCATACACCTAAAATCCATTTAAAAAGAAGTGACACACATCACAAAATGGAGGCTGGCATCTGATTTAGGTTTCACCAGGTAATACCCGATTAGCAAGGGTTCCTGTGCTTAAATCTTAGCATTACTGTTTTGGTGTAAATGCTTTTAGAAGGAAATGATAATTATAGCTTAGACTGGCAGGCTGAGAAAAAGGGTGTGTCAGATACAAACATTGTTAAATTGTGTTAAGTTGCTTTGCATAAATATGAGAATATAACATAGAAGACAGGCTGTTAAACATATTCATTGCATCAGCACCTTTAAGCAATGTAATTTGTTGGGGGCACTCCTGTCATCATGGAGAAGACAAATCTTTTTCAATCAATGAACCATTTGAATCAATTGTTTCAAAGTAGAGTCACTGTGTCAAGTCACTTGAATGTTCCACAATACAGAGATAGCTACTGGTGGATAGAAATCAGTGCAAGTTTTTTGTGCCTTCCCTTAATAAATGTTAAATAACTTTCCTACAGTGTAGAGATAACTAATTGTGAAGGATAGCATCGATAACAGAACACGATGATTTGTGAACATAAGTAGTCCAAGAGCCAATGAAACCAAATATGGGTTTGAAAATGTGTACAAGTACTATAACATTAACAGTTTGTCTTTTTAGAACTTGTTCTAATTAAATGTAGTCAGACTCATGAAGCTCCTCTAGGGATCATCAGAGAAATTACACAGCATGTCTGTCTTTGACAGAACACAGTAAATTAGTGTGCAAATATCAAAGCTGTCAATATTTGTCATATGAATTTGCATTAATTTGATTAATTCATGCCAATGTATTAACTTTGGCAGAGGGTGAGCGAAATATTGCACATCAGTTTAGCTTCTTAGTTAATGATCAATAGCTGTTAACAGAATTATCCTCAGTACTTCATGTTTTATATTATTATCATCACATTTGCTATTTCTATATTTGCATTATTATTTTATTTTTATATTTGGACATGTCATACACAGCTTTATGCAGGGAGAATTGTAGGTGCATTATTGGTTAGGAAGGGTTGCTGATGTGCAGTGGAGCAGACCCCTGGCCCGGCCTACCCTCCTCTATATCACTCGGGAGAACGAGGCCGTTTTGTTCCGCCACTGTGGTCTCCCAGTCATTGTTGGCTGATGACATGGCTGGGATGGAACCCTAGCCCTAGCACTCAACCTTGTGTTTGCAAGAGCAAGTTGAAATAAATGTGAGGCGAAAGGTTAAATAAATGACAGGAACACGTAATGGCAGAGCCAGTTTTACATCCTGATGTTTTGTTTTTTTTTTTTACTGATGATGTGTTCAGCACATTAAAAGCACCAATTCTGCTGTTCACGGCAAAATAAATGGGAAGTTTTTGTGGAAAAATGATCAAGTTATGCAGCGGAGAATTAGGGAAGCTCATATGGCCACAATTTTCTGCTTTTACATTGTAGGGGTTAAATCTGAGAAATTCTGACCAATCAGACGATTCAGACGACACTGAGTTGAGAAAGAAAATTGCCAAACACCTTCTGAAACACATCCTTTACTCATCCATCGATATCACAAGTATATCATTGACACACTAAGTGTCAAGATGTGTTGTCAACAAGAACTGAGAACAATCCCAGTTTTGTTAGTGCCATTTTTGTTGATGCATTTTTCTGAATAATAGTAAAGCAAAGACTTTGTAATGTATCTCGAAGTAAGACAGATATGTGGATGTTACACTTTGAAAGAAATTAAAAGAAAGAATTAATACTTGGAAGCTAAATGTTACACAGCAATATGTAGATTTTTTTTTAGCTAATTAGTTAAAATTCTTTATTGCATTTTTTCAAAGTGTGATTAGGCGCTTACAGTGGAGTGCCGCAGATACACAAGTTGTTGGAACTGCCGAACAATGAGTTCAAACAGCAGCAGCTCATGCGGTGTGTGCAGTATACATGAGTTTGAGTGTACATGTGGTGAGATATGAAAAACCCACGTATGAAATGCTATAATGCTAAATGTAACGCTAAACGAAATGCAAAAATGTAATGATGTAAAGAATGTGCTGTGTTTGTGCACTTGAGCCTTTGTTGGTAACACTCCTGCTTTGAAATAATCAACGCTGGATATTCAACACCATCATTACACTCTCTGATATATGAAAGGGAGAGGCCAATTTGAAAGACCAGTTTAATACTGTCTTTGTGATTGCCATTTTTGAATTTTGTTTAAACCTTTTTAGCTTGCATTTGAAATAAATAGGGTACAATGTCTATACATCTTTGATTCTAACATGTGAAACCTCCCATAAAGCACTGTAAGTTTCATTCATGTCACTAAATGCAATTCAGCACCTGATTCATCTGAATCTTGTTTATTGCTGAAAGATCTGTATTTCAACCAATAACTGAAATCCAGTGGTACTATATTTGGAAAAAAAAGACTGATAATTATTAGCAGTTTTTAGTGGTTATGTGGCTTTAATAGGCTTCAGGAGAATCAAGATAATCAATTTACTTACACACACCTTGTGTATGATGGCCCATCCAGTGCATGTGAGAGAGAAATCTGTCCCAGTGTACTGTCTACTCATTAGGAATCATTACTGCATACCACCTGCTCTGTTCTCCCTCACTTGATTCTTACTGCCATCACTCACACGGCAAAGAATTTCAGTCCAGGGCTAGCTAGTAGCTAATGCATCATTTAGCCACTGATGCAAGCGTGCATACACGGAAGTGCTGAAACCGCATGCAGGATTACTAATGCAAAAAACAACACCTGGACCAAAGTATTTCCGGCACACTGTTTTATTACAGTGTTAACAATTATTTTTATTCAGTGTTTGCCTTTTTGCTGCATTTACCCCAGCTTCCCTCAACCATGGCTACTTCCCACACGCATGTTTCTTGTAAGGTGGAAACTGACGCATGGAATATGGCTTTGTAATGCCTTTCACATGTTCATTTCCCCGAAGATGGGAGATACCATCTGAATTAATGCATCATAATTATAACAGTATAATGAACTGGTATCACCATATCATTATACAAACCTCTCTCATAATTACTAGGATTTATGTTCATTGTGGGGAGTGCCCAGGTTGTGTTTGTTTCCTGCTTGGGGGGGGGGGTCATCCTGTTTTATGGGGTTCAACCAAGCACTGTAAGTCAGAGTTAGGGTGAGGACACCACAAGAGAATAAATATGTGTAGCATGTTTATTTTATACTTATTTGTTTCCAAAGGTTTTGTTGTATAGATACATAGTTTATTCTGGGTCACTGTAAATACCCCACGGTTGAGTCAACAGCTGAGTCATCTTTCACCCTCAAAATACATACCTGCCCCATCCATTGCTAAAACTACCTTCACCCAGGCCAGGGTGTGACAGTGCATAACACAAAAATGCAAAAAAAAAAAAAAATCACAAAACAATTGCAAAACACGTATGAATGAGAAATGTTGAATGCACAAGAAACTTCATGTGTACAGAAAAACACACATACAAAAAGGAGAGAACATTTACAAAGAGCCATTTGCTGATGCCCTCCCAACACTACAAATCCCATCAGCCCCCAGCCCTCAGGTCCTTTGGCTGATGGAGTCTGTCCTGCTAGTGCCATTGAATGAACAGGTAGGCCATGTTCCCCTAAACCATAAGCATGTAATTTACTTTGGATGCAAAAAGGTGCATATTGAAAAAAAAGTCCAAGATTTAGAAATTCTTAAACATCCAGTTAGTCACCCTGCATGTTAAGATTTTTCCACCTGTTTCCTTGTGAGTTTGTAGAGTCCATGGTGTGAGTGCATTTGGGAGGAGGCAAACAAAGGACTTTTCCTCTGTGTATGTTTGTCCAGGATATTCTTGTTCATTTTAAAAAGGTCCATGGAACAGACATGCACTCCATTACAAATAGTGCTTTTATTTTGTACTGAATTATCTGAACTTGTCTTTTCTGCTAGGGGACAAGAGCCTGGCTGCTCAGCATTCTGTGTAACAAAAGATTTCTCTGTAACTAAATTTTTTCTGACCACTTGCAAAACAGGCCTACAGAATGCAGTTTGTGATGTGAGTATCTCATTCCTAAGTTTAGTAGCTGTTACCAAGATGTGTGCATGTGCATGTGCATGCAATGTCAACAATGAATCAGCAACATCCTTGTTTTTCAATCTGTTACTGTCCTTTTGTGATGATTTAGGTGGTGCTAAGAGCAGTAACACACCAATCTGTAATGAACTGTTCTGTACTTCTTTGGTCACAAACACAAGAACAAATTTACATTCTATTGCATGTGCATATTTTATAGATTTGTTTTATTTTTGTTTTCTCATTTGGGTTTGCATGTTCTTTTTATGTTTGTTTTGCACTGTAGGTCCACTAGGCCTATTGTCACCTCCTTCACATTTCATTTTCATTCCCTTTTCACCTGTCCTTGAATGGACAAACCCATTGGCCAAAATATAATATTAACAAGAGGCTTCCCATTTTCAACTCTTTTTGCTTCTAGTTTATACAGGAAAGGCTGAAAAACAGATAGATAAACAGCTTCAGAATCCGGCAGAGTGACAGAAAACTACTTTCCTTCCCCCTCAGACAACCTTTAAAGACTTGCATATCATTTGTCCTTCCTTTCCCTTTTTACTCTCTTCAAAGGATTGGTCTTTCCACTGAAGGTTACTCATTCAGTATGAGAGATCTGCAGATGCATCATTTTTATACCTCAGAAATCCAAGGGATCATGATTGATGCCCTATTTTGACGTCATTCCTTCGAAGGCCTGGCTTCTTTGATTCAGAGGCAGGGAAAAAAAGAGAGGGAAAAAAGGCAGTCCAGATTGTACAATAAAAAGCCCTGCAGCTGTGCCTTGTTTTGAGTGCTCCTCTGTGCCCTTTGAGGACATTGTTGTGCTCCACATATATAATTACCTCAACTTTTTCAAACAATATTTGGCCTAAACTGAAGTAGTCCCACATTTCATCAAAGAACAACTTGTTTTTTTTTATCAAATACAATGACAGATTATGCCCATTAATATTTCTATTAGTGCTGAGACGCAATTAGGAATTTTTACTGGGTGGGGACATTGAGGGTTTGTTAAATCTGGTAATATTTGGTATGTAGCAAGTGGTTTGTCAGACAAGCACGCCTATAGCACACAGCCGCAACATCTTTCAGACAGTAAAATTAAAACTGAAAGTGACTTAGATTCAGTTGAAATGTCCTTGTTCAATGTAGGAAAACCAGTGTTATATAGTGAACTAGATTGAATACAATGAAGACAAGCAATTAATATACAAATAGACACACTGTATAGTAAACAATAGAAGACATACAAAATTATGTGAATATTATGTACTTACAACACTTAAGGCAAGTGCATTGCTGGGCTCACATTTGAATGGCATTTTCCCAGCACAGCATTGATGTTATTCAAGAAAGTTCACATTTCTCATTATTTCTGTTATTGCAACATCTTCAAATCTGAAAAAAAACTTTAATGATTCTATGTATTAGTGTGATACACTACAAAGGTAATAACGAGGAAGGGTCCTTCGCAAAGGCTGCAATAATGTGTTATCTTTTATTTAACCATTGCTCAAGTTCAAAGTGCAAAAATGCTCAGGGAAACGTACAGCCATCAGTAACAAGATCATCAGTGGTATGAATAAAAAGGCAAACACACCACTACTTACAGGAATATTATAAACAGGAGATTCCCATGAGTTCATTTGCTGACAATGATTGTACATCATGGTCAGGTGTGACATACATGGGCCCTGATTAGAAACAAATGATACAATGATTACAATACATAGCATTTTGAAATCATGAAAAACATATATGCATTAACAAAAACAGCTTTTATGTTCAAGTTTAATTCTGGCAAATGCCACAACAGATGGGAAATTCATGAACTTACCTCTGCATTGGTAAATCGGTAAATTTAATGTAGCAGCGAATGTCTAAATACATATAATAACCAAATACTTTCATGGTTCTTCCCGTTATTCCAGTGAGGGCTATATAATTTGCTGTTTGAGATAAAGTTTGAGTCTTTAGCAGTCTGCCCAGTGGTGAGTACATGTTGTGTGAAGTAACTTGATGTAGCTAAGTAGCTAATGTAGCTAAAGTATCAGCATGTTTGATTACTGTGCTGGAAAGCCTAGCAGTGCATAGGCTGCATTTAATGCAGAGGTAATTTCATAAATTTTTGGTCTATTGTGGCTTTTGTCAGCATTAAACTTGAACATTTTTTTTTTTTTGTTAATGAATAAAGATGTTTCTACCTGGACAGTAATTTTCCTTAATATAATAAAGCTAACATCAATGCTACAGTTGCAATAAAAGTATACATAGTATATGTAGAGGTAAGTCATCTTTCACTGTCTACAAGATGCAAACTATAGCAGAAAATTACAGAAAACACTGGAGGGATAGGTCCTTATTTAGACCTTATGGATGGATTTTTTTAAATAGAAATCCACCTATATACCAAGGGTTTGGTATCTGTATGCCACCCTCTGCATGTCTTCGGATCTGTTGTATGTCCATGCATGTAAAATCTGAGACCAAGTGAGCAGCTTCAGTACAGTGTCTAGCGACAAGTGATTTTTTTCATCTTTACGAGTATTAGCATTCATGTGCCCTTTGATACTCTATGTTATGACTGTCTTTTCTACTTACATACTTAGGTTTTACTTACAAATTGCAGACCACAGCTAGAAGAAATGCAATGTCATCTGAAGGGAGACAAGTGACAAAGTCTTTACATTGTTTCTTAAAAACTGAACTGTTTTTTTAAACCAGTAACTCTGTCTAGGCAGCCAGTTATTTTAACCAGCTATGAATGGATAGCATTATCCAATTAGCAACAAGAGTTTGTGGTTGCTGTCCTGCCCAGTGTGTTTGCATGCAATTTCCTTGCTGTTTCAGAAGTATGTTTAAAATCCTGTGTCCATGACTATTATAGTCCATTCAGATCCGATGAAGTGTTTGTTTGATGGGTGTTTGTAGATTAAGCAGTGGTGTCTGGCTAACCTTATGAGCCTGATTGAGGTACCTGTTTGAGATCTTTTATTTTCTAATGGTAATTGTAGGAAAGCACTCAACTTCGAAGGTACAGATGCGCCATTTTAATTTGTTGCATCTCCTGCTATTATTCTCATTGTGATACATGCATGAGCTAATGAATATTGATTGTGCTGCAGTTCTCTTTTGTTTCAACAAGAGGGAGTGAATGTGTATTTTCCACAAACAGATGAGAACATCTAAGACAACTATAACAACAAAGCACCACCCCAGTGCATGCAAGCAAGTGAACAAGTCCATACTTCACATGACATTGCACATGCATTGTACAGTATATGAGCACATAGGAAGGGTGTTATTTAGAGGACCATTTCAGGGACATTCTGCTATCATCATTTCAGTGACTTTGCAGAATTTATGGCCTCTGGAGATCACATTGAGATCATAATGATCACAGTGTTGATTGACACTGTTTGAAATGGAGAGACACCATGGTGGCAGTCTGTAGGAAATAACTTAAGATGTGAAAGATCACCTCTGTACTTTTTGCAGAGCAAAACATTACTTCAGTGCAAGATTCCCACTTCCATTACCTGCAGCTGTAGCGATGTAACAATGTAAATTGTACATTGTTTATAATGAAATTAGTGGGCTAGCTATATGCACTGTAGCAAACTGCAGTCTATATGTACTCTTTACGTGGGTACCGACATCATAGAGCATCAGAGAGAAGGAGACAGCTCTTTGTACCCCTGTTCAAATGTGTACATATACCAGGGCAAACAATTACATGGTGACAGATACTTATGACAAGCAACATTATGCACTGGTCAGCAAGACCCATATTGATGATACAGTAATCAAAGTCAAGTCAGATGAGAAGTGGGGTGTACCTTTCCAATTCTGCTAAATTATCACAAAATAGCATTTTGGACCACTCAAATAATATCATAGCTAGCAAAAATTGAGGGCATAATGTCTTAGGTGAAGCCTCATAGTATTACACAGTGAAAGCTGTTAATGGTGTACCCTGTTGTAGTGTCACAAACATGATATATAGTAGTAGCCTCAGAGGGTCTGTTTAGAATGGCTCTGCCCCTACTGAGGAAAGGATTCAGCATAACCAAGCGGTATTTGGCATCATCTGCAAAAAAACATTGCCAAGGATGTGGTTACCAATATTGTGACGAGTTGGCTGGAGGGTCTAGGAGTCATGATGTCTAAAAAGCCTACAAAGCATAAGCAGAAAAGACCCCGGGGGAGCCCTAAACAGCACTGAAAAAGTAGACATGCAAGCAGACAACACTCAGATGATAGAAGGAATCAGAAGGTGCAGAAGTGTCAAAAGATCTCTGAAAAAGAGTCGAAGCATCTTCTAAAAATGGCCATTACACTAGCATGGCCAAGGAATGATACAGTAAGAGCTGGAGCTTTTGTGGTGTCCTACACACAGGCAAGTACTGAAAAGGACATGTATGTCGAAGTATCACCACTTCAAATTGAAAGAGTCTGGAGTTCTTTATTGCAGGATATGCCAAAGATGACATTGATTTAAATAACACATTTTTATATCTTTGTTGCAAGATCACACAAGCTGATGGAGGGTACATACACGAGGGAACCCAGGTCAGACTGATTAATTATCCTATAGCTACCATCTTTCCTCAGGTGTATGTGTCTCTGGGGGCCAGGCTGATCAGTAAGCAGTAATATGTACCCCTACATCGCTGCTGTTGAGTGTTTTCTGCATTATAGCAAGGATGCTCTTTCCAACCAGTTCATCACTGGCCCTTTTTACCAATAGTCACGTGGACACATGAATTCAGCTAACCCTGCAGGCAACAATGATGGTTTGAGAAACAGAGCCCTCCATTCCATAATGAGCAACACCTTTGAGCTGCTTGGACACATTCACACAGATATGTTTTTCAGGAGAAATTGCTGATAAATGTGGTGGGTGTCAAGATTAAATTGCACAATAAGGTGAGCTCTGTCTTATTTCAGAAGATGATGCACTGCAAACTGACTGTGCTCGGCCTCTATGTATGTCACAAAGGTCACCATGGCCCCTGCTGTGAAAGTCAACAGGTATATGTGCTTTTGATTGTCAAGCATGTAATACTCAATTGATAGAGTGGGTGGGAAAACTTTCATCTGAGGAAGATCACTGATGAGGAGTGAATATTTTTTGTTGTTGTTGAATACAGAAGCAACGTTCAGGCACAACAGCCCCACCTCATCTCAACTCAAGCGCTGGGTGGTTGGGAGGAGGGTGTCTTCACATATTCAGTAGGGCTCTGATCCATCTCCTCAGCCAACCTCTTTCTCTCACTTTCAGACTTTGAAGAAGAGCATCCTCTGTCTGCCAGAGCTCTGGATGGTTATAGGAGTTTATAGAGGCTTGTCAATTGGTGTGCTTATTTTCAAGGATTTTCAGAGGCTCAGTTTCTAATGTGGTATCTTCAGAAAAAAGTAACATCATATGAATAGAATATTTGCATTAATATATATGTTAGTGCTTTTGATTAAAATTTTATCTTGGGAAATTGAGAAAAAAAAATCATGTAGTTTACTCTATACTTCTGGGTTGCAAGTAACCCAAGTAGAATGACTATTTCTCTTCTTTCTGACTGCCTGACCTGCTGATTTGTTGTGATTGCTTTTTCCTCTTCACAGTGTGTCCAAGGCCCTTCCATTATACCCTACTTTGCTCTGATGTGAAATGATATGCATATATGTTTTCAGAAGTATACAGAAACCTTTTTGGAGGCATAGTATTCATTTTATAAAGCAATATCTGATGCAGATATTTTTGCCAATACCGACAGATAACAACTGAGGCATGTGAATGCAAGGTTGTTCAGTTTAAAGCGTAAAGCGTTTTTATTATTTTCAAACAGGTTGAACAAAGTTCAAGTAATGTATCCAGTTCCCTCCATATTTATCCATAATCCTGGCTAATAGGAACAAAACCTTATGATGTAACATATAATTTTACCTTAATATTTTAAAAATTACACTCTACTCAGTTCAGTGTTAGTCATATTGCCCCCAAATAATTTATTTTATTCCAGAAAACACAAGGGTCACATTTATTCATTTTTCATTTGTTTATTCAATTATGAGTTATCATTGGGTAGAGTCAAAGTGTGATTGATTGAATTTTCATATTCTGAAGCCCCCCCTCATCCAGGATGGAACTCAGTGAAGATGAGAACATAAAAATTACAGAAGCACAGAAGTCTTGTTTCATCATCGGTCTAGAATGAACTGGCGGTTTTTCTTTCAGGTGATGTAACTTCATTTGTTAAAATGGAAACTATAGGCATGCGTACTGCAGTGTTGCTGGCACCATTAGCTATAGTATTTTCATAAAGCCAGACAATAAAATAAATAAGATGTAAAGACACATTATCTACAGTTTGTTGTGAGCTTCTCAGCAACTGACGCAAATCAAAATGTGGTCCAAAAAGTGTCCTCCTCACCTAAGCAAGTGAATTCCGATGTCAGAGATGGCCCCATTATCACACTGCTGTGCAGGGCTGATTTACTTGAAATGTCCAGTGTTAGCCACATTAACCGTGCAAAAATAGATTTCCATTCAACATAATTTCACAATGCGGAAAAGAGACATAAATTACATTTCACTGTTTGAAATACTCTCAGGCTCTTGCCCATACACAGGCATGGAAATGGTATTGTAATGCATTTTCAGGACTCTTAATGCTACCTCATCACATAGCTCAGATGCCTTTGCCTCATGGGTAGACTTCATGAATCAGTCCAAGTGAGGCAAGCAATAAATTAAAGGCCGATATAACACAAACAAGTTAGAGACTGTTTATACAGCACAGTGTAGCAAGACACTGCATACATTCTTCGACTGGCCCGTAAGCACGAGCACAGACCCATTTACCCACATACTGGATGGATGAAAATACTGGCAAGTTGGGGAATTTCGGAGGTGTTTATGAGGGACTGATTATGGTTCCCTCTCCTCCCATCTAGATTTTCTGAAAACAAGGCGGTCTGCGTTTTGTAGCTCGATTGAAGGAGCTCTCTCCCTTCTCACATGCAACACCACTGCTGACTCACTGGTCCTAATTAAGCCCTTGCCAAATCACCCTGATTAAAGAGGAAAGATGAAAAGAATGGGGACAATAAGAGATGAGCTTCCAGCACAGTCTGTGACAAACACAAGGAGCTGGAGGCCAAGTTGCTGACCGTTAAACTTACTGGGTGTATTTATTATTATTATTATTATTATTATTATTATTATTATTAGTAGTAGTAGTAGTAGTAGTAGTAGTAGTAGTATTGCTACTACCACTACTGATAATGATGCTATTGCTCTTGTTGAATAGCATTAGTTGTTAAGTTCTCTAGGGTGTACAGTTCCTTTTTTGTCAAAATGCATTCTAGTATCAGAGAGGACAGAAAATTGTATAAAAATAAATTCTGTTCATATTTGGATATAGATGTGTAGTTGACATGTGCACACTACATAGGAAACCTGAAAAATGATTCCCTGACCAATATCAAATGTTGATTAAGAGAAACCCCTGGAAAATTTTGATGAAAGATATGACACATAATGACTCATAAATATGTGACATTTCAGTGATAGTCAGTCTTCCATACAGTGATAAGAAAGGGTATAGGGATTATGTTCATAGGGCCATGAATGGATGATTCAGAGATGGGATACAACAGAGGGGCAGGTCTGCTGTTTGTGGTCATTGGTCTGGTCTGATCCTAGGAGCTGAGCACAACATTTCTCCATAGGGAGGAAACTGCACTCAGCGGGTTACTGGGTGTGCAGATGGGATAGAGGAATGATGAATGAGTGGTTTTCTGGTTCACAGTGTCAATTGTGAAAGTACAATTCATGAACAACATGATTCTCTATTAAATTATTGTACTCCCTTAATTACAAATCTTGGATTGATTGATTTTTTTTATTTAAACACTGACACTCCTTCTCCACCCCCACCCCCACCCTTTTTTTGCTGGATGCAGTGCTGTTTTTCTTTATAGCTTCAGTAAATACACAACACAACATCCACAGCTAGCTAGGCTTGGCTACAGCCCACAGTACAAGTAGGAGGAGAAAAAAACAGATCAGCCAGTATAACACCGTCTCAATTAAAGTCTTAAACTGACAAATGTAAAGGATGGAATGGGAATAATCAGTAGGGATATTAACATAATTAAAATGATATTAAAATAAAACTGAAAAAAAACTGATCCTCAGGCCGAAGGAACCAAAGCTAGCTACATCAGCTTCCATTATCACTGGTAGGCAGCATGTCAGCTAGCTACTGTGATTATAAGTAAAGGGAAAAAATGCTGAAGTAACGTATACAAATAACAATGTCAAAACATGCTTTTGAAGAGCAATGCAACATTTGTACAGAGATTTTACCTCTTTACCTTCTGCTAAGATTGCTGCCTATTGAGACTTGTACTGAGAGTGAGGTGATACTCTGCTAGCTATACTTTTTCCTGTGCTCTCCAATTGGCTGTAAGCATGAAAGAGTTTATAGGAAAATCACAGTCACAGGTAGCTTGGTGTAATTAATGCAGACTGAGAATACTTGCAACACGTAAAATCATTGCTGACATATATTTGGTAAACATTAATATTTTTCAAAAATGTATTCTTCGTGCATGTCTCAATTAAGTGTACAAACTTCAGTGTGTCCCAAAATACAATACATGCAATGCAATTCATTTTAAAGAAGCTGATTCTTACTGAAGATGGACAGCTTTCCTACTGTTCTGCAGGTCTGTCTGTATACAGTTGTGGAATATGATAGACACAAAAAGCACAAGGAAGTATGTGTTTGCATATGCTGAATGCATGTGTGTTGTACGAATGTAGCATGAATGTTGAATAAAAATATAAGAATTACACACAAACAATGTGTCCCTTGCATTTAAATAAGATACAAATTCAATTCAAATTCAAACTAATAATGCTGACCAAATCATTGGGTCTTTCCAATGATTTCCCCACAATTCCTGCAGAACATACATATTAAAATCTCATAGAACAAATGAAGATTAGAGGGCAAAAAGGTGCAATTTCCTCTCTGGTCTCTAAATGCTGAAGGCCCTGAAACATCTGATTTATCCACAACCAAAATGCAGTCATTCAAAGGATGCAAGTTTGGACAACTGCTGGCTCTTTGTCAGGATTTCAAAAACATGGTAAGTTCTAAAAATACAAAATCACTTGTGAACAACATCAGCAGTATTGTAAATGCTGTGCAGCCTAATCTTCCTCATGATCTTGCACCAGACTTGTCCTTGCTGTTCAGTGTAATTTAGCTGGATATTGCACAGGGCCACAGAGAGAGGTGATACTGGAATTTTACCCGTTGAGAGAGGATGGTATTACCATACATGGAGCTGGGATGATTGACGTGTTTTCAGTAGAATATTTAGACACAGACCAGATTGGGTTTTGAGGACAGCCCTGCTGTGAACTAAATCTACAGCAAACTAAACTGTTCAATTTGCACCCATTTGCCAGTTGTGCAAAAACACTGATAAACCTCTGGCTACCAAATAATTTGTTAGATTTACTGACAAATTGTTTGCTGCTACTATAAAGGTGTTTGCAAGTGATGACAAACCTGTGATAAATCTCTTGTGAACAAGCTATTTGTTCTCCTCTCCTGTCTCTGCCAGCTAACCCACTACACTGCTCCCCTCTCCCTGGCATATGTTTCCTCCGCCCCAGGTGCACACAGTCCCCTACCGGGTAAGTGTGACTAACAGCTATAGCTGCAACACTCCCCTTAAGCTCACTTTCCATTACCGCTACTATGAGTATACATTCATGTACAGCATCGGCTAGCTAAGGTGTGCAATACAAAGTTACACATATAAATAATCAGGTAAATCTAAGATATATTAACCCCATGTTACTCCCACTAAATGGCAGGATTGCTTCTTGTTCTCTCACAGCTCCCCTCCACAAAGCCCCAGACCCCACAGTGCATCAACACTCAGACCTACAAGTGAGTGCAAGCAGTTTTCCTTCAGGATTTTTCACAGATCTGGCAGCTTGTCAAGTCCACACACACACACTCTCAAATACAGCAAGTTAACACGACCCGTATCTGCTTGAAAGGGTGGGCTTCCTTCAAATGTGCTCCACCTCCCTCCCTAGAGACCATCTGGAAGTGGAACGGTGATGTCACACAGGCAATTCAAGGTAAGCTCATCGTCATCCATGTCCTCTTTCTCCTTTCCCTCACTCTTGGCACTTTTTTGACTAGCGTCCACAGTGAGCCTGTTCATGCTGCTGTACTGGAGCATATTTTGACTGCCTGCTGCACCTCACTGGGGTCTGTGAAGCAGGAAAAAAGGGGAGAGAATTGCCTCATGAGCCAATTGCTGGAAACCAAATAATTTGTCAGCAGCTAGGGGCAAAGTCTTTGCCACTAGTGGCAAACCTCCTGTAAATCTCTGGCAACCAAAGAATTTTCAGCTGTTTGTGAGGAGGTGTGTACTATTAGCAGAAAACCTCTGGTATCTGTCTAAGAAAATAAACATTGTACTAGGTGGTAGAGGAGTAGTGTTTGCCACAAATACAGTGGCAAACCTATTACAACTTTGGCAAACAGACACTTTGTGCTTGCCAAACTATAAAAGTGTTTGCCAGAGATACTGGTGAATAGTTCTATTTTTCATGAAATAGAGAGTTCTCATCTTGCTGCCTGATTGGTCAATGAGCATTCCAGCTTGAAAAACTAAACTTAGTAACTGTACTGTATATCAATTCTTGTGATCACCTTTTAATGGGGATTGTATTAATATAACTAAATAACAGCTCTGGTACAGAAGGAAACGGATACCTGAGAGCAAATTCATTCCTAATAAAACTGACAAAAAAGGGGGGAAATATGCAATATGAAAATTATGCAAGTAATTCAATCAGGAACCAAGCATCCACAGTGACCCAATTTGTGATTTCCTGATTGTGCAACCAAGTAGTTGCCTGTATCCTGTACCACTTCTTGTGGAGTTCCTCTCTCATCTATCTGCAATTTCACACTCACCCCAGGTGGATGGGATTCCAAGACAGGAAAATAGTTTACACTGGAAGTAATGGGAGCCAACTTCGAGGCTATAAAATAGTCACAAATCCAAAAGTTTTCTAGAGAGTAACTGAAAGCCATCTCTAATAAAATGGAAGGTATGTAACACAGAGAGCTTTCTAAAGTTTGTGCATTTGGTGGCAATGTTCATAATAATATTGCTGCATTTCGAGGAATAAGGTAAGCAAAGATGTACTGATGATTCTGAATCCGTTGCTTACCTCAATGAAATAGCACAGACTGCTGTTAATGAAAGCTTGCAGCTTACAATGGTAATTAATGAAAGTGGAAATATTTGGGGAAAAAAGTGGAAATATTGGTAAGCTAATTTTTAATGGACAAAAAATAAACTGTCCAGTCTCCACAGTTATTATACAAAGCCACTATGCTCCATCTTTTATCCTAGTTAACAGGGTAACAAATAGACCCACAGAACAAATGGAGATTAGTTGGCTTTCTTCTGGTTGCCAATGTTTTTAGGTCTCAAAAAACAAACTGTATTGAACACAACACAGGATACAGCAAAATGTAGCACAGACCACAAGGCCCATGCTCCTCTTTTCACTGTACAGCTGCTGGGTTTTTTCAGTATGTGCCCACGGGCCTTTAAAATGCCAACATTTCATGATTATAGAGTAACTACCCTCCCGAATAATGTTACTTAGTAGTGTGTATTTATTTTTCAAGGTAGCTAGGTTTAGGAATAGAAAATGGTATCACATCTTATGATATATTGCATTATAATATTGAAATTTATGATACAACCCAACCCTGCCTATGTTCATTTAAATTTGTACATATAATCGCAATAAGTAAATAATGCTGTCAATAACAGTTCACCAGTGCTGTTGTCCACTATATTAATATACCACTATTTCTTGTAGTGGTTTTCTGCATTTCAAAATGTTTTTCCATCATAATGTCACCACAACTGTTTGCCAGAAAAATAATTTGCAAAACATTTGAACCTGCAGCACATTACAGCCATTTTGTTTGAACAATTTGCCAGAAAGTTGTATCATGTTTGTCATCAAGCAAGTATCATCGGAAAGGTATAACTAAAACTCAATTGTGCAATTTCAGTGAATTATCTATAGTTTCATGCTCGTATAGTTTTTTTTTTTAATAATAAAGCATTTTTGTTGTCGTTGCATGAATAAATACTACATTATTGAGTGCTCAGAGCTGGATTTATTTTGCTGACTGAAGTGCTTTGGTGTGCAGTTCATAAATGATTCATTCTTTTTATGGCACTGGCTCAGTGTTCTATAGGACCCAGCTCTTCTGAGTCACAATGCCCTGAATGACACATACATTAGCCTACGGAAAACTGCAAAGCTTACTGACCAATCAGTCAATCAAACTTAATGGCCAATCAAGACTAATGATTAAAGATGCCCCTTCAGTGATTTGTTCAGGGAGCAAGATGAAATAATAGCTAGGAATTCAGTGAGCTACTTCTCTTTCACGTTCATTGGCTCAGAGGCTGATAACTAAATAAAAACAGAAAATTAATTAAACTGGCTTGCTTAACACTTGGTTGCAGCTATGCAATGCAAGCGAGACACCCAAATCACATTGCATTATTATTTTCAAGATGTTCCTTAGTCCAAATGAACATTAAAATAGGTCATATAGACCTAGAAGTGATGTCTTTTCCCTAGCTAAAATTTAGACAATAGCTTGGTAATGGTGACTAAATTAATAGTAATAATTGTAGGTAGCTTGGGTAAACTTCTTCTATACCTAAACAGGTCTTCATTAGAAATGTTTTTCACAGAGTGACAAAGTAAAGCCTGCAGTCAGTGGTGTTCAACAGGAACTGATATGAGGCTGACCATAATGCCGGATTTTGTATGACAGTAAGACCAGTGTTTCTCAACCCAAGTCCTGGGGGCACAACATGTATGCTGGGTTTTGTTCTGAGTTCTGCATTAATTAGGTTTGATTGAGCTGCTAATTTAATACAGGAGGCCCTTTCAACTTACAGGGAGAAGTTGCTGAGATCCTGACAAATGGTTAAATGTGCAAATACTGTACTGTTCTAATAATACATACAAAGGGGGTGTTTGTGACACACTTACAGTAAATGTAATTTAATGTAACATAGTGATGCAATAAACTAATGATGCCTATTTAGAGTGTGGTTCAGTAAATGTGTACAGGTATACTTTCAGAAATAAATGTGTCATTTCATTTTCAGACAGTGATATGAATAACATAGCAGAGTATATATAGGAATGCATTCCAGGACTTCAAGCAACAGAGTAGGTAAAAAAAATTGTAACCAGGGGATTGATGTCAAATACACCTTATACACTTTTGAGATATCAAAATATCCATGATTAAAAAATGCAGATGAGTATACAGTATATAGCTTATGCTATGGAACATGCATGGCATTGCTACTATTTGGTTAAAATTGCTTCTATAGGGGTCCACTTACCCACAAGCTGCTCACAGATAGTTTTTAAGACATATAATAAAGGTTTTCTGCTACTTCCTTCCTAATAGTTCCTAAATTATTTTGGCACCAGAGATTTTCCAGTGGTTTATGAGTGGCCAATAGTTTACCAGTAGACGTTGCTAAGAGTATAGTGTTACTGTGGTTAAGTAGAAAGGGATTTCAGTGATCCATTCAAATGTGACTGACAAACATTGTGACTGCCATACCTCATGGACACTAATGGACATACTCTCATCACAACCATTCAGTGCAAAAACAGTAATTTGTGCTGCTGTCATTTTTCCTCTTTGCTCTGTCCACAAATACCAAAATTTTTGCCTGATGTGAAATCAACACTTGATGATAAAAATGTGCTGTATATAAGAAAAACACATTTCTTCCAGCTTTGCATGTGCAAAGCAATACATGCAACATACGTGTGTAACATCATCACGGAATACTTCTGATTGTTTACCACATTGAACAATTTATTGGGATACATTTACATTGGAATCTCATTTTCATTAATGTGTGTGAAGCAATTAAAAGGCAATGATTTTTTTCTCTTTCATTATAAAGTCATGTACAATAAAATTATTAGTATCCTGTAGCCCAGCATTGGAAATTGAATGCGTGCTGCAAAGCCTACTCATTGTTTAATAAGCCTGTGGAGGGGAGGAGGATGAGTCATCACGGGAGTGAGGCATTGGAATAAATACACCCGAGACTGAAAGGCATCATATTGAGGTGAAAAACTAGGCATCTAGGCATTAGACTAATTCACAATAAACATAAGAATTACAAAAGTACTTGTAATTACTTCATGCACACCGCATAGTGTTTCTTTTGTACATGTTGGAAAGATTTTGTAAGGCTGATTCTATATATCTGAAAAATTTATAAATCCTTGTGTGTGGTACCCACATTATCCCTCCTTCTAACAATGATTATTAATTTCTGAATAGTTTCCTACCTCGAAAATGCATTTTGTACATGTCAGCTATGATTAATTTGCCAATAAATTGTTTGTATGAGTAACATTTCTGTCTGGACATTGTGATTTAAGCCATTTTGTAACGAGTAGCAGAGATGTGGAAGATATATTTTAGATATTACAGGATAATAACTACTGCTGTTCAGTTGTTGTGCCGCTGTATTCAGAATGAACCAAGGTTACAGGGAGGTCAGAGCAATTGTGAAAACATCCGTTGTGGAGTGTCTTCCTTTCCTGGAGCAAAGTGTTTATCTTTTATTGCTTTTGTATTTAAAACATAACAAATACGTTGAATTTTTAAAATAAAATTGTAAAAATTGACAAGCATTCACCACCATAACATTAGCATAAACAATCATTATTAACATTACATTCATATGTATCCTGGGAGCCACACTTTGATAGATAGGACTACAGTAACACAGTAATGAATGGGGAAATTGGTAACAGATAGCATTTCTACTGGGGAAGTAGTACACATTGTTTCTGTCATCTCATCTCTGTAGAAACTGAGTGACATAATTTATATACCAGCTCTTGCAATTATAGAACTACCATTTAATTGCTCAGGACAAAACTGTGAGTAAAGTAAGTTAACATTGGAATTCAGAAGTGGTTACTGATTCTGAACTAGCTCTCTTGACCTCATCTTACTTCTAACTGTCTGTATATCCTGTTTTCATGTCTGTATGCAAGTTAATAAAACCACACTATGAGAGCACAATTTAAACAATCAGAGTCATATTTATGAAAGCCATGGTATAAGCACGTATGATTTCCGTCCTCCAGCTCCACAAATTTTGTATGCTGTATAAAAAATGTTTTGAGTTAAATAAAACCAAAGCAGTGTTTTGATACAGTCATAACTTATTCCATCTCTCAGTTTTGGAGCCTCACTATTGCGGTTTCAGAGTATTGGAATGGTGTATTAAAACATCTTATTTAAACAGTACAGCAGACGACAAAGAAGATGTCATCTAATTGCTATCTATAGTTTCATCTAGCCACATACTGTGATTGCAAAATATAATATGATAAAATGGGAGATGGGTGTTCTGAAAAGCAAATTCCTCCCATCATTCTTTTTTCTTTCTTATATATTTTTAATGTGTTTCTCTACAGGTACAATACAGGAGAATTATTTTACCCCTTACCAGTATCTTTCAGTGTGATTCAATGCAAAACGGTTCAGAATAGTAGTGAAGAATGTTAGTGTTGCCTTCACACTGTTTGCCAAATTTGGAAGTGGTAAATTTCCACAGTGTCTAATGAAAGCAACTTTATTGTGTAAATGAGATGTTTCTGAGAGCAATTTAAATGCAAGATCCATGCTAATTCTTGGCCAAATGTCATATGAGAAACATCTAAATTACTACTTTAAAACTGCCTTTAATTCTATGCTGCATTTTCCTGTTGTGTTTATTTAATGAATGAATGAAAGTTCATTGAGGGCAAAGTCACATGTTGCAACATCTAAAGCATGTGTTGGATCAAAGTGGTAATTAAGTCAGACTCCAACATCCTGAGAGCATAATTTATCACTTATATAAATATATCAGGAGCTCTGTTGACACTCCTTTATTGAATCTGGTATAAATAGCATAATTCATTCAATGTTAAATAAAAAATACAACTAATTAATATTTGACTAATATAGTCTATCCATCTGCATTTGTTTTGCAAATTCTATTTAGAGTTGTCAGGCCATTTGCAAGGTGGCATGTTGTGTTCACCCTGCAGTTAACATCTTAAAGAGACAGCTTGTTATTGAAGTTCCTTATTGGAAGACACATTTTAATTGCAACACTTAAATGTTTCTTACATGTTCTTACATTTAAGAAATATTTTTGCTTTTCTAAAAAAAGGGATACCACAGTTAAAATTGTACTGTTATTGTAATGAAATGTACTGTCTATGTAGATAGTATCTTTAGTTGTCATATATTGTGCAACCAGCAGGTGTTGATCCTGCCAGAAGAACTGAAGGAACCACATGCTGTGAAATACTTTTACTTTCCTCTGAGAATATACTCGAAAGAGCATGAACTTTCAGCAACAATGAATTTTGAATCTTATACTGCCCATGTGGAAACAAATTTCACAGTTTGGCTCTAGAATTCCATTTGGAGGAAAGAGGAATAGGCACGTATAATCAAGTACAATGTTATAAGTAGGCATTAATAGTGAATGCTTTGTGGAAATGACAACATAATATATCAACTCCTTGAAGAGACAAATTCACAGGTAAGGATGTTTCTGACCTTTAATCAGCTTTTAACAACATTCAGCCACACCAACTTCTCACAAAATATATTGTATATAGAAACAACTTTTCAGCAATAGCTGGTGCTATAGCACATCTAAATGTACTGGGTCTCCACAGGGCTGTGTATTATTGTATCTTGAATGTATTTACATTCTCTAGTAGAACAACTGCAGAGGAGTGCAATTGTGGAGGATACAGCAGTCATTAGTCTCTAATCTGAAGAAATGCATCACTGTCCTGTGTTAGATGATTTTGTTAATTGTTGTGATAAGTTGTATCTGAATTGGAATACATCAAAGAAAAGGCAACCATTGATTGATTTTTGGGTAACTCATTTATTCTGCTATTTCCTATTAATATTAGGTGGACCAAATTATGTGGTTTAAATACCTTGGTATGTGTGTTTCTTCACTAAAAAAAAAACTTCAGTGGAAGGCATACACAGACACGCAACATGAAAACCTGTGTAATGAAAAAGCAAAAAACATGAAAAAGCAAATTTTATTAACTGGTCATTAACAGCACTACGTATTAGAGAATTTGGTTTTCCACCAATGTTTTGCAGAAAATGGGGTCGTTTTTGGAATGTTACCCTTGCTGCAGAATCTTGAAGAATTTCCCCAAAATATATGCTCTCCTGCTCCACCATTGACAGTAGGCTGGCTATTTTGAAAGCTAATTTCATTCATTCCTACTCTGCATGCAAATGCAAATTCAGATCAGTTGTTTTTGTAAAAGCCTTTGAAACATAAATTGATTATAAATTCTAATGTTTCTTCATTAGCATTATCATTAGCTAGCTAGCTAACCAGGTTAGCTAGCTCATTACAGTAGTTGCACACTCATTTGTAGTTATAACCAGCTTGCTGATATGCTGATGTATCATATTTTCTGTGAAAAGGATAACCACAGCAGACTTGATAAAACTAACCTCCCTAGCTATCCAACATTAATGTTCTCAAATTTAAGCCAACGTGGTTAGTCTTTTAGCCAGCTTAATGTGATGGCTAGCAGGAGAGCAATCATTGATCTTAATATGTTAAGCTACATTACTGATGGTCTTTAAAAAAAAAAAACCTTTGCACAATAAACATTTTTTTTCAACCCTTGATGCATACATTACATTACATTGCATGCATTTAGCAGATGTTCTTCCATCACAATACAACATAAGTGTATCCATTCAATTTAAAAGAGCAACAGTGTCAGACCAGGCTAACAACACTCCCAGACCAGTGAGTGTGAGCTTAACACTGTTCAAGCCCTACCACTAGTTACATTGTGCAATCTAACAGAAGCCAGGTATACTACAATACAACAGTCCCTAGAACACAGAATCAAAATACATCACAATATCACACAAAATAAACATCAAATACTATGTGTAGCAGGTGTTACGAGGCGGGGATTGATGAGGGACCGAGATGCAGTCTGGACAGGTGGATATTCCGTCTGCGTCTGAAGATGGCCAGTGATTCTGCTGTCCTAACCTCCGTGGGGAGTTCAATCCACCACTGAGAGACTAATACCAACAGGGATCGTGTCAAAAAAGAGTGACCCCATTGGGTCGGGACAGTCAGTTACCCTGTAGATGCAGAGCGCAGCAATCTTGAGCAAACAGAGAGTTTGAAGACCGGTTGTAGGTATAAGGGGGCTGTCCCATTCACTGTCCTGTATGCCAGCACCAAGGTTTTGAAAGTGATGCGAGGGATGACAGGAAGCCAGTGAAATGAGGTGAAGAGAGGAGTAACTTGATTATGTTTAGGGAGATTGTAGGCAAATCATGCAGCTGCATTTTGGTTTAGTTGTAGAGGTTCAGCTTCAGGCAGTGGTCTACCATCCACTATGAAATGTCTTGCAAGCTGAGATACGTGCAGAAACCTCTGTGTCAGTTGGCAGAACTGACAGGAAGAGTTGTGTGTCGTCAGCATAGAAATGATACGAAAAACTGTGGGAGGAGGTGACAGAGCCGAGATATTGCATGTAATGAGAAAAGAGAAGGGGGCCAAGTACAGAGCCTTGAGGGACACCTGTAGACAGGCTGTGGGGTCTAGACAACCCACTGTTCCAGGACACGCTGAAAGAGCATCCAGAGAGGTAGGATTCAACCCAAAGGAGAGAGGTGTCAGTGATCCCAAATGTAGCCAGGGTGGAAAAAAGTAGAGTGTGGTCCACTGTGTCAAAGGTTGCAGAGAGGTCTAGAAGAATCAAGACTGAGGAGTGGGAGGAAGCTCTGGCTGATTGAAGAGCCTCAGTAATGGAGAAGAGGGCAGTCTGTGTGGAATGACCAGCTCTGAAGCCAGACTGAAAAGGGTCGAGAAGGTTATTCCAGGAGAGAAAGGAAGATAGCTGGTTAGCCACAGCTCATTTAAGTGTCTTCAATAGAAAGGGAAGGAGAGAGACCGGCCGATAGTTGCGGACATCAGATTGGTCTAGAGCAGGGGTGGGCAACTCCAGTCCTGGAGGGCCATGGTCCTGCTGTTTTTTTTGTTGACCAACTAAATACAATCTCTGATTGGCTGAAGAGCAAGCACACCTGTTTTCAAGGTGAAAATCAACAGGTAACTAAGAGATGAAAACAAAAACCAGCAGGACACTGGCCCTCCAGGACCGGAATTGCCCACCCCTGGTCTAGAGCCTCTTCAGCAGGGTTGTGACTCACACCTCCTTGAAAGTTGTCGGCACACTGCCCGTGGAGAGTGATAGATTCATCAGACTGGTGATGAATGGAAGAAGACTGGGAGCGATAGTCTGCAGGGGAGGTGAAGGAATGGGATCCAGAGCACAAGTAGTGGGTCAATGTAATGTAGGGAGGTGAGCAACATCAGCATCTGAAAGAGGGGAGAATCTGGATAGAGGAGGGGTGGCAAGTGGGAGGGAGGAAAAAGAGGAAGAGGTGAGAGATCAGGGCTGTAGCAAATTGCGAATGCTTACAATCTTTAGGTTGAAATAATCTGCAAAGTCATCTGCAGAGAGATCAAATGTATACCTATATACCTTTATACAGCTAGCTAGATGCTTTAAACCTTTTCAGCATCTCAATTTAGCAAGATAGAATGTAGCTAATATAATTTTGCCTAATGATGTAAGTTGGATGCTGCAATGCTTTTCCTTTGTTGTGAACAGTACATTCTTCCCCCACAGATGTGTAGGCCAGTTTATTCTGATGTGACATTTTCCCAAGATAAATGATTTGATTAATCAATTATCTAGTCATGGAATGCATTTATTTCTGCCATTTTTTTACTATTTTTTGATAAATAAACTGACATTTTAATCTCAGTTGGATTTGGTGGAACTTTGCAGAGAAACCATTTTTTTCAATCACAGATTTTGTGAATGTTCATTGCAAATATTGGGATTTTGTACCCTGTGAAACCAAATGCTCAAACTCATATCTGACTTGCAACCTTGTGGCTATTAATTCTCTAAGCAAGGGGTCAACACTTTGTGTCTCTCAAAAGGAAATGACAGCTTATTACATATTGGAACATGTTGGAAAAGAATTCTTTTGAAATGTAAAATTGTAGAATAACAATGGGTCATGTACCAGAAAGTTACACTCCTCAGAATAAGAAATAAATTGTTATGTTGCATAAACTATCCCTGGCTAGTGTTTTTGGTTAAAGTAGCTTCACTTACCAAAAGTATGTTACATCTGCCTTGCTCAGACAGCCTTACTATAAACCTTATATAACCTGACTATAAACCCTGTCAGCTGTGCTCATTACTGAGATAATTATTTGGGTAAGGATCCCATTTGTGGGAGGAAAGTTGCTAATTATCCGTTTGTCAGTAATGTAGCAAATCACATGATTACCACTTATCCCTTGTTTTTCCTGATTTCTATTTGGAAAGTTTCTTAGCAGTCCACCATGCAGAGAGGGAACCAAGACCAATATGGCTAGACACCAGTTGGAGCTATGTTTTGCAATTAATTGTCTGGTTTTGATTCAACAATTTATTACTTCAAATCCTAAAAGCCAAGGACTCATCTGTGAGTTCAAAGTAGTCTCCTTTGGTTCATATTATGATACATACCAGAACCTGGAACCTGGAAGCCTTCTCAAGCCATTACAGTGTAATGTAAATGATTGGAGTCTGCAAGATAATGAATAGCATTGTGTTGAATGCTATTTGAAGTGGGCTCTGTGTTTGTGTCCTTTTCTTCCTTTCCTTTTGTAGATGCCACAAGGTAATTATTGCCTTTGGGGAGAGTGTTCTATTCTTTGATGGAGCTATAATATGCATTTGACTCAAATGTTACTGCATAGTTGCTGTGCAGATATGATATTGTTAAAGTAAATTGTGAGCTAGCGGTACTATACAGATACTTATATTATTGGTCAATTACTGACATACTGACTGTATTTGGTTCCTCTGTGTCTGTGTATTATAATGATTTTGCATACATATTAGGCCACAAAATAGCATGTGACACTTCACACTCTCTTGATTTTTATTTGGTGAACATCAAGATAGATGTTTTCTTTTGTGTAGATGTTTATGCATACATATAAAAATAGAGTGTAAGGTTTTCTGTGGGCCTTTGAGATTTGTTTGTCTCCATTTTTTTCTGCTGGAGACTTGTGCTATAATGTACAATTCCAGAGGTGTGAGTCAGCCAGGCAATATTGCGGATTGGCTGATGGGTCTCCCAGAGATCAATTTCAGTCTGTGCAAAGCAATAAGCTGGATATACAGCCAACATTTATTTTCTCTAAAGCACCCAAAGCAAATAGCACCACAGGTGTCAGTTTTTAATAGAGTAAATTATATTCATGCCTTTCTCCCTTTTTACAAAGTCCTTTTACCTCGAGCCCCACAGGAACTTTGGTGAGTCACCACCAGCGTCTTTCTAGTCGACACAGCCTCATTCAAAGATCAATACCTCGAAATTTGCATCGCTTCATTAAAAATATGCTCACACATTACATGGGACAAACAGTGCATGTGACAAATGCATTTTGATTTAGCATTTTTGTATCTTTTATTGGGAAGTACATTTTTCTGACCACATATATTTCATTACACAGAAGTAAAACAAAAGTCAAGGCTCTGTGTTGCAGTAAGGCAAATATGATAGCACATGAATTATCACCTGCAACCCTTGCTTGCCAACATGCATTCTTATATTCTGTCATAAGAGAACAAAACTGTATTGTAATAAGAAACTTGCTGTATCCTTCTTTATATGAATATGCCACACATTTATAAGACACCAAGGGTTTTTAATTTTAGTAATGCTTATTTTTTAAGATATGCTGTAGTTTTTAGAAATATTACATTTATAATCCCAAAAAAGTCATGTGATAGTTTTTGCACATGACTACAGAATGAAATTCAATAAATTTCAATTCAAGATCAAATTGTGTAGTACAGCACATAAAACTAGGTCAGAACACTCCAGCGGAGACTAGAACACCTTGTGACAAGAAAATTAAGTTTAACATCAGGTGTGGACAGAAGCACCAAGATTCCTGATCATGGTGACATCATAGGTTGCCCATGTTGTAGCATTATTGTGGATGGTGAAAATCACTAGTAAGTATTGACCTGATGGTATGCATCTGCATAGCAAAACATTAATTAGTATATAGCACCAAATGCAAGAGAAAATCAGAAATTTTCTGTAGGCATTAGGGTAGTCATTATTCCTTAAAAGGGCACTAGACCTAAACACATCTATTCTCATCTTGTTTTTACCTTGCATGCATATAAAGTGCACTGAATTGTCTCAGGAGCAGACAGCTCTCATTGCTTTCCATATTTCTACTTACAAAGTGTCATCAAGTGCCATTTCCATGTTCTGGAAATTGTGGAGTACATACTTGAGTTCTGACTTCCTGAAACAAGTCTAAACATGATTCCTCTAAGCTTGTGTATTTGGCTGTTGAACCAAACAATTAATATTTTTGCAGAAATGTTATTAGTCATGTGGTCTGTGATCTCTTAAACTTTGCTGTTCTCTGTCTCAAATCCCCTGCAGACATAGTGATGCAGTTTGAGCAGCTTCTTTCTATTGAAATGTAAAATCTATCCTGGGGTTTGTACGAGACTTTGATTACAAAGTTACGAGTTATGAGTTGGCCAAGAAACCACAAAAGAGTTTCAAATTATCTTTTTATTTTGTTATTTGATAAGGACACTAAAGAGTATTTGAATTGTGGAAAAACCTACATTTATACAACCACAGCTGAATGATACTTTAATATAATACAGTGCTTTAGCAGGGATTGGTCTGTGTAATATGCTTCATTCAAAAGTATGACTGCAAGTGAGACTGCAGGTGATGATGTCAGAAGAACAATAAAAATGAAATTCAAGCAACAGAGACCACTCGCCAAGTATAAATTGTTGAACTGACAAAAAACATTTCATATATTCACTCATAACAACATTCCTGTTCAACACTGGCTACTGCAGGGGAACCATCCTCAAGAAGGCGGTATAAACAAGGACACCAGATCAAAGAAGGATACCATGCCTATGAAAGAAGAAAGCCAAGGAGATCTGCAGCAAGAGTGCAAAAAGGAGGTAAAAAAACAGTCTGCATATCACTGACATCCCAAGATACTTTGGTACTCATGGCTGATTTGCTCAAAAGAGTTCTAAACGTATCTGGGTGAACTAAATGTAAAGGTGAATTGTGCAAATCAACTATCCATAAAAAATAATCAACAAGCCTCTGATCACATCTCCCTCTATTTGTTCAGCTAAACTGTATTATGAGAGACATTGTCTGAAATATTAATGATAAATTATCAATAGGAATGGATATGTGTTGAGACAATCCAGATGTTATGTCTAAAGAGATTCAGTTTGTCCTTCTGTAACAGACAGCAACTGAATTACCTTCTGCCACTGTTTTCCTATCAAGGGGAGGAACTACTGTCACATCAAGTCTTTATACTACTAATAATGAAAGGAAGCACAGACGTTTATCAAATTAATATTCCATTGGTTATAAAAGGATGAAACGAGTGCTGTCCACATGCCACTCATTAAGAAATGCCAGCACTCTTAACTGAATCATCAATAATCAAGAAGCCCAAAATAAGCCTTTTCTGTCATAAATGGGCCTTTTTTCCTCATCCCTTATTTTGAGATAATAGCAAAATATATATGAGCATTTTATGCCGTCAGAATAAGAAAATAAATGGAGAAAAGTTAAGGCATATTTTTAAAAGTGAGTATTTTACAGCAATGGACAACTGTCCACATACTGTAGGACCTCTGGACCTTTGGAAGTGTAGAAGGACTGATTGAATGTTATTCTGGTCCCCAACTGCTTGGTGCTGTGCAGAACATTAACTGTCATCTGAAAACAGCATGTGAAAGATACATCTTCATCTAGCATCAAGCAAGTACTAGCTAAGTGGGAAAATGGTCCGACCTGCCAGAATGGAATCCTCTTGTATTGTTCAGTATCACGATAATCAGTATGTAATCATGTATTCTCATTTTTATTTGTTTGTAACTACTTTGCTATGTACTTTATAAAAAGTACTGTACATACCACTAACTGAATACATAACTGTGATATGGACGTCATGCTCAGACTGTTTTTTTATGCACAAAGTTGTGGCACAATCTTGATTTTCAGAGAAAAAATATACTTTTACCTTTTCCAGGCACTGTGAAAAACTAAAAGAGCAGATGAATGAAGAACTCTATACAAATTAAGGCAAACCAAAAAGAAAAAGACTTAAAAATAAAAATTTATCAAAACAAATAAAGAGAGAGCTCCTGAACAGCAAAAAAATTCTACACTTTTTCCCCTTTGTGTAACTCTAGTTTGGTATCGGAAATTGTATATTAGGGTCATCTCACTGCAACAACTGCTGCACTAGTGCAGAAGCTCTGAGGTGAGATGAGTACAACCATCCAATACACTCATTCATAGCAACCGACTATTTTTCACACTACAAATCACACAACGCACTACCGTGGGGGGGCACAAAGGAGAGTCGGTGCAACAATGCTGATGTGATCTGAGCAACTCACAGGTATCTGAAGAATCGTGGGGTGCCTAGGAGTAGTGAGAGAAGAACACCCTAGGTGACCTAACCAACTCTATCCACGGTAGAACAAAGTCAGTTTGCTCTGGTCATTTCTGGCAATTGACATGGTTGGGATCAAACCCGATTCAGCTTGCACTCAAGGCAATTGCCTTAACCACTGAGCTAACTCAGGAGACTGTAATCACGAATAAAAGGTAACATAAAAGTCCTGCAAACAACTGCAGGAAGTGCTTAGCAGTCCCTGATTGAGCCTGCCCTCTCAGCCTTGGCCTTGCCACATGGACAGGAATGGTCTCGCTTCTCCACCCCCAAAGATGTTCATCATTCTTGTCTTGATTAAGATATACAAAAGATTCATTTAGATTTTCATTTTAGATTTTTTTTTTCATTTTTGTCTGTTTTGATTTTACATCCATGGAGGATAGTACATGTGTCTGTTGAAGTTTTATGTCGCACTCTTTTTTCTTGTTATTATTAGGATAGTTAGCAACAGATCACTGGCTAGAAAGAAACAGGTTTTTTATATAGGAAATATGCAGATATGCATTTGCAGCTATACATCAGCTCATCGACTAATGTTAATTCTCTCCCTCTTTCCATGAAAATTCTTGAGTCTATATTATAAGTACAGTATACAGTTAGGCAAAGTTCAGGGCAGAACTTTAAAATCTATGTTCATGCATCTTAAGCTAATATTTTATGTACCTATATACTCATTGTGGGTTATGTTCACATTCATGTATGTTACAGCCAACTTTTAGCAAAGAAAGCTGTATTCTTGGAAACAGCAACCATTAATTACTGGAAACACGACGTAAGAGGGAATAAACCTAGTCATATTATTCCATGAGCATTGTTGGGCCCAAAATATCATCAATCCAACTGTAACCCAAAAAAGAAAAAGGTACACATTCCAGAAATAAAGATGAAAAAGATGGATTACTTACATTGCACATGCAATTTATTGTGAGGCACGCATTTGAATCAAAATGCTAACCTGTTTCGGCTATCCAGCCTTCATCAGAGTGTATAAAAGACATTTGAGTTCAGAGTCACTGTATGCAAAAGAGCTGAGGAACAGACATGTAGAAAGCCAATCGCATTCACATAGTCATCATTAGAGAGCCAATCTCCACAATCCAGTGGGGATGCCATTGCATCATACCACCTTTCAGTCAATTGTTTTCAAACCAATCATTCTTGTATTAGGTCTTCACATTAAGCCATCATTTTAGGTAGGTCATACAGGCAATAAGTTACAGTTTTGTTTGTGCATCTCTTTACAAGAAGCATTTGAAGCTGAAGTCATCAGTAAATCCATTTGGAATAATTGTGTTCAGTGTATGTATCCAAAGGATTTCTCTTTCGGGTCAGTCTATTAAGGATATCACCCCCTGTGCTGTTTGGGATGATTCTCTCAATCCCCACATATCCCAAGGTGGATGGTGAGCCTCTGCATAATGGTTAACCACTGCATAATCCATATTTCCAGTCCTAATTGCAGTTGTATGTATTAAAATGCACAATTTATGACACTGTTTCGACTGGGAATTTGCAATGGATTTGAAAATACATGTTCTATACTGCCATCCAATGTGGTTATAGAACTTTTGGCTCACAAGATGGCTGCCAGTGGATTCCCCAATAAACACTATCAATACACATAATTCTTATCATTTTCATCTTTTATTGTCCTGGATCATGGACTGTCATATGCAATTAAAACCACTTAATTTCCCTGAAAGTACTGACACTATTTGAATCTTATTTTGATTCAGTGTCTAAGTAAGCATGGCTTTTGATTGTAATATTCCTTTAAAATAGTAACAGTCCGGTTTAAGTGCAAAAAGTTGTGTAGTAATGCTCTAGCAAATGCATGGGCGTGTTGCCCTAGTGATAGCCTGTATGTGGGCTTAACCCAGACCTTGCAAACTCATCCTCCTCTGCAACATATGTGGTTTTTCCAATGCATACGTCCAGACTTACAGTGCAAGGACAATTTGCATTCATGGATGATATTTCATGAAAAGAGAAGACTACAAATAACTGAGTGTAAAAAGCATTAGAAAGAAACATATTTAACTTGCATCCTTTACAACATACAAGTTTTTTTTTTCCTCCAATGCATTCGCCCTCACTTACAGTGCAAGGCGAACTTGCATTCACAGAAAATATTCAAATATTCATTACATATATTTACAGCTTTCACTCAGTGAAAGCTGATGCACAAAATGGTCTGATAGAGGCTAGAAACTCCAGCAACTTAATGACTGCTTATATTGTTTATGAAGTTTAAGGGTTTATTTTTTAATTGGCAAGTAAGGCTTGATGTGTGGAGGATTTGAAGCTCAGGTGATTTTAAAATCAAAATGCTTCAAAGCTATCATTAATAATTATTAGTAAGTAGCCTAAAATAAGTACAGTGCCTGAAATATGCATTTGATTTGGTTTTCTGAATACCCAAGGATAAGTAATTGTTTTTTTTTTTTTTTAAATCACCAAGATAAATGGTCTGAACTATAAATTAACCAGGCAGCCCTCAGGAAATGAAAAATTTTATTGGGGTTGATTCAATGAGACACAAAGTACAAAAAATAACACATTTTTTAGCATCAACCCTGCCTTCAGGGAGCTCCTGCCCTACAAGGTTGGAAGGGCAGCCTTGTGTGTCTGCCTTGCAGCAACAGGGCAGGAGCATGCTATCTCTAATGGAGGGCCTCCCAATGGCATAGAACACTTACTGTATATAAAACCAAATAAACCCAAGCAGAGTGATGACAAAAACAAACAAACAAATAATCAGAAAGGAAAAAGTTGGTTAAATGAATATCTATTAGTGAGATAATTGTGGGATGTAGATACATCTATATGCGTTCAACTGTGAGGTGTGTTAGGTTGGGGTATTGGTAAGTTTAATGCTTAACCCCTTGATACAGAGAGAGTCAGAGTGCCAATAGTCACTTGCACCATTTTAGAGAGGGAAAAGGAAAATGTGCAAGCTGAATTACCTTCCACTGAAAATCAAGATTATGTTTGAGTCTAAATCCTTTCAATCAATTGATCCATCGAGGGCAAACTGCATTTATTTATGCATATTTTTGGATGAGGAGATTGACTCTCATAGCATGCAAAGGGGTAACTAGTAATAGTCTTTTGAATATCTGTTTTGTTGAAATGGGTCAAGGGCAAGGTGGCTAAGATTGCAAGATAAATAGGTGGCTATGTCTATCTTGCTACTGTTAAGCTTGTGTGACATAAGACTCTGGTTGATAATTATTAAATTGACAGTTTAATCTGGTTTAGCTTGCTAGCTAGCCCCTTGTAGCCTAGTTGTGAGATAAATTCTCCAGTTTTACATACGACAAGCATTACTGGTAGATATGTACACCATTACTAACTTGCGACCACTCTTATAATATCGGTGGCTGAGGTGCTGAGAATACCACTGGATGGAGTGCTGTCGCAGCCATGTACCCTGCTTCCTTCCCACAGGATGTTGATCTTTTTCTCCAGTAGCAAGATCTGGCAAGACAGATTGCGGTTGAGGGTTCATTTTGCTGCATTGGAAATCAGGGATGTGGGCAGTTTCCTCCACTGTCAAGTACATTTGGAAGGATTGGCAGATCAACGGTTTACCAATGTCCTCCTCCTCTGAGCTGCCACTATCACTCTCTGAGGAACTCATCTCTCCCAATAAATAAATAAATAAATAAATAAATAAATAAATAAATAAATAAAATGGGTAAAATAAAATAAAACCTTCAAGTTCATCCTCACGGGATTCCTGCTAAAATAACAAACAAATAAAAAACCCCAAAAAACCAGCGAAATAAAATTTCCCCAAGTTAATAAAATCCTGAAAAGAGCCAAACGCCATACCTAAATTCACTTGCAACCCCACAGAGTATCCCTGCACATCCACAGACAGAGCCGGTAAGGCCCGCCTAGACACACAAGACAGTGTTGCAGGGAAGTTGAGTTGAGACTCCCTCATCACACGCACTTCAATCTACACCTTGAGTTCACAGTAACGACCTCCAGGCATGGAAAGCCATGGGGCCTGGCACGGGTGAAGGCAGCTGTAGGTGCTAAGATGGCAGGAAAACCCCAAGGGAACAGGCAATCTGGTACAACAGGGGAGAGAAAAGTTTAAAAATAAAGGAAAGAAAAGTATTTTTGTTAATACTACTTTTAAAAAAGTGGTAAAACTCAAGTAATCTATTTAGATAAAACAATTGAAACAAACTATTTCAGAGATTAAAGGATTAAAGGATTTCACAATTTTGCTTGAAGAGAATCTGCAAGCAGCTGCTCCAGTTTCCCTATGCATCTTCTCAATCACAACTGGTCCATAGTTGGATGTACTTAACGTCAATCACTCTACATACAGTAGATAGACAGACTGCATTGAACAAGATTTTTATTATATAGAGGAAACATAATTACTCCAATGACAGTAGTCACCTAGCTTGTTGCGATATTGTTGCTATAGTTATGTTCTTAACATATATAGCAGTGCTGCTGGATTCACTAACTGGTTATGAAGCCAATGGGGAAATTAGCTAATAAGCTGCCTTTTGAGACATTGTTTATTTCATGTCAATGTTACAGAGTAGAGTTCAATTGTTTGCTCACAACAAGAACTCCTTTCTTCTCTTCTTTGTCAACATTAATTTGTACATGTCCTTTCACACTACAATTAATATTGAGATAAGTGTGATTGTGTCCTGGCTGTCCATCTCAATTTTTGCAACAGAGGGTGCACACATTTAATTTCGGACATATTGTCACTCCACTGTTTCCTGCTCTCAAGTGATGTTTGCCAGTAACTTTGTAGTGAGCTCTCTGCCTTGTAGCCACTTACTGATGTTTCTGGTTTGCAGCCTGGCTTGGATTCCTTAGCTGCATAACTAGTTATGTTATGAATGCTGTGAATATTGGCACAGCTATGGGGTGTTGTTAGGTACGTTGTGATTGTTGTTTCATTAAATCAATAAAAAAGTTGACTTTGGTCTCTCTTCTTACTTTATGTTGCTGAGTAACTAACATCAAGTTCAGCCAAGTTGCCATGCCATTGTTTGCCAACAAGCACTCAACATGCGATCATATTAAAACATTTACTTGTGGTATATAAGGGATTATTGCCATGGCTAGAATGCAAATTGACCAATAGGAACAATGGCTCAGAAATACAGAAATAACAATAATAAAATAACAGTATATATATATATATATATATATATATATATATATATATATATATATATATATATATATATATATATAATATTTTAAACAAATATCAACATTGTAAAGTCTCCCTTTAAAACAAACAGTCCCTGTTTCATATCTTCTTTCATTGCCTCTCATTATTGGTAATTATTAAGTGACTGTGACATCCAAAGGGTATCTAATGCAGTTGCGAATGACCTTCCTGGCAAATGATGAAACATAAATTATTGCTGTCAAAATTAAAATTCACAACGTAAAGAGAGTATGATCTGGACAAATGAGAAATGTCATGCTTGTTCAAGTTAGCACAGCTGACATTGAAAACCATTTTAAATCAAGTACAAAATATTGTTGATTTAAGAAAGCTTGAATGCGGTATTTAGTAACATTAACAACTAGAGATACCAGTGGCACATGTGTACAGACATCATTTAGCATTGAATCCACAAATTCTTTGCTCAGTATGGCTGTTCTGCATTCCATTGTCCCTACAGAGCACCTTTTTTATATAAAATTGTGTTAATGTGAAAATTAGATTCAGTTCACAATAATCCAGTTTACAATGGGATTTCCATGAATACATGCAGGACCCTAATTAGACAAACTATGCAATGACTATGCATTTTGCACAAGTGGGTGCAAAACTGTTTGGGAGCACAGAATCAAAAATGTAGCCTTATGCCCAGTGCAAACCTAGGAATATTACTAATATTATTAAATATCTGGGTCACATGAAATTTTTAGGTACCTGTTTGTATGATATAGACTGGATGTGGTGACAGAGTGGGGCATATTCTCCCGCCTTTTCCTGTTAGCTGTTTTCATCACACCGTTTGATCAAATTGTTAGATTCACTGCAGACGAAATAGAACTGCTTGTGAGGGAGGTCCAGAGGTGCACACAGTATTGTGGGTGATGGTCCCCTGGTTACGGTCAAATTCTGAATTGAGCTGTTTACAAGCGATGTGAAATATAAGCACCGCTGATATTCTTTTATACATGGTACTCAGAGCATTCCGAATAAACATGGTACATCAAGTGTTTCTGGTGTCCATCTGTGGGACGGTGCTGACCGGTTCCTTAGTGCCTTTTTCCAAGCATGCACCGACCTAGCAAAGTAGAGAAACTTTAAAGGACTAATTATCTAATGTTACCTCTAAGATAATAATCATGGGCAAAACAGATGACAGTAGCAAGCTACAGATGCACTAGTTTAATTTGTCATGTTTCTCATTTGGATACCAGACCATTGTGAGTTTAATTTTGCACACTTAAGCATTTTATACGTGTACCAAACCCTAATATGGACATTTATTATAATATAGGTTCACCTTGTTCAGGTTAAAAATCTGGCTTACCTGTATATTGATTTCTCTAATATAAACAACTGTGTTAATGCTTTAACTGCCTAAAGACCACTGATCAATCAGACTAGTTTGAGCCACTCAAGGCTTCTAAATGTAGATGTCTTGCAGGAAGAGTTGAAAAATGTGTAGAAGATATACAATAACTACAGTAAAAATGTAGACGTTAATACATCTGATAGTGTCTCAATGGTAGCATCTGCAACACTCTAAAGGACAGGAAAACATGGCTCTGACAGTGGTTGTTCCTCTGTAACATCCTCTACCTCCTCTTTGCATCTTAAATTAGAAGCAGAGAGAGCTGGATTGCTAATGTGTGCAACTACTCTGGAAAAGATTCATTCATTCATTCTTTCATCAAAGAGTCATACGAGAGTATGGAGGATACTGAGGTTAAAGCTAGCAGAAAGATCTTTAGCTTTAATCAGCTTCTACTGATACAAATGCTAAACTTCATGTTTTTAGTAAGCATGAATTCCAAGGGATATGCCAACTGGTTCCATTGACGGTATGAATGCTTAACTAGACACTATGAGAGCTGCACCTGTCACTATATAGATAAAAACCAATTCAAGTCTGAAAAACCTATTCAAGACAATTTTGTCGATTTGGCCTTGGAGCCTCCACAGCCGTCACAGCAAAGGCAGATGAATCTTCATATGAACAGACCCAACTTATCTGTCACAGTACCAGATAAATCAAAAACATTACACCCCACCAACATGAATCATGAAGACATAGGAGATCTTGTCAGTTTGATGGAACGATTATCCACCCGGAGCAGCAGAACTTGACTACTCCACTGCCACTGGACATTCCTGTCTTCAAGGATAATCCATTTATAATTACAAGCTTTTTATTAAAACGTTCAAACATGGACTTTAGGACAGGATTGACAGCAAAAAGTAACAAGCTATATCTTTTTAAGCAATTTATTAGCAGGAAGCCTATAGAGCTGGTGCACAGTTGTTGGCACATGAACCTGGATGGAGTTTACTGCTTCTTCAGAAACATTTTAGAATTTATTATAGAATAGCCACGGTCTACATTGGCAAGGCCCTGAAACAGCCTAAACTTAATTTTGAGAACAAAGGGGCTGTCAGCACATACAGTATGCAGTTTTCCTGAAGAGTTAGGATGGAGAGCTAGTTTTGCTGACCCGGTGAATTCTGTAGGTAAACAAGCAACACTTGCTTCACATGGATCATTCAATGCCAAGAAATTCATGGATGATGGGAACATTCCAAAAGGCTATGTTAGACACCAAGGGGCTGGTTTCTTGCATGTGGATGACAACACACAGAAGGGTCGTTGCCACATGATCACAAGTCCATAATAAAGGCTATATTTCTACAGTGAAGTGCTTGCAACCTCTGACTGACACTTTTGTTGTTCAAAAGAAGATTTATAGACTTGAAGGTTACTGAAAGACTTAAAGATCCTTCAGAAAGAATGCTCTCACACACTGAAACTTGCAAAATAGTCACAATTTTATGTATATTACCAATTACTACTTTTGGTCCATTTGGACCTTTGCTGTCACTAGGACTGTCATAAAAAGTATGTGCTAAACTACACTCATTGAAAGTGTGTCGATCCTAAGCTAAGTGTAAGGCAGCAAAAGATGTTAATTTTCATTTTTGAAAAATAGCTGCAATATTTTAGTTCTCAGGCTGTATATCTATCTAATTCATCTATATTAAGGCTGAAAAGATATTGGTTATATGCTGTTTATTTTACATTAAATTGGTTAATATATAAAATATTTTGGGTAAAACCACATAACATTCGGCTTTTTTTGAACAGGTAACTGGTTAACTTAATGTCCCAATGGGAAGAAATGACCCCTGATGTGCAAAAAAGTCCAAAAGAAAGACCTGGCAGCTTTCATTGGTGTTTTCCTCACTCTCATTCACACTCCCCAGCCACACTCTCACCCTTACGTGTATAGAACATACAGTTCAGCTAGAGCATAGGTATTTATTGTAAAATTGCTGTTTGTTGAATTAATTTCTTGTTGGGAAGCAGATTTTGAGCCAGATGCAAAGTGACATGGGTGGCAGTGTAGCATAGTGGTTAAGAAGCAGGAACTTATGACCGAAAGGTTGCTGGTTCAATTCCTAACTAGGGCACTGCTATTGTACCCTTTGGCAAGGTACGTAACCCACAATTGCCTTAGTAAATATCCAGCTGTATAAATGGATAACATTATACAAAAAACCCCCTATATATATATAACCTATATAAGTCACTATGGGCAAGTGTGGCGAGTGTCTGCTAAATGACGTTTACACTGTTGCATTGTAGAGGTGCATGTTTTCTTTTATGCGTTCTAAAAATGCAGTGCAACTATTAATACACCAGTATGCTGTTCAAATATAAAATGGCCTCCGGGTCCTGATTTTTCTGAGGATGTGCTAGATCACCAGAATAAATTATATATCTGATTTTAAACATTCTAGAAATTCATGTGACTTCTAATAAGAACTTACAACATATCTGGTTACCATATTTTGGAGGAAGGATTGAGTTTAGCTATGATGAAATGGTGAATCATCATGAAATGGTAATCATATACGTATATAAATTATAGCTGTCCTGAGGCACATTCTTACAGACAATGACAATTACCCACTATGAAATTCATTTGATGGAACACAATGGAGGATCCTAAAGACCACACAAGTTGACATGCAAATGAAAACAAGCAACACTACTGGCAGCACATTTTTTCTTGAAGACAGTTACAGTCAGTTTAGGGGAGGTATAATCCATCAAGTCACATAGACAAAGTTATGCACCTGCATTAAACTTATGATAAGAACAACACAGAATATCAAACATTATACAAGATGCTATCTTGACGTTTAAACATTTCCACTATCCCTGTTGTAGAATAAAAGGAATACACACTGGAATAGGTATGCCATTCTGTATCAGAGTGAGAGCGCCACACATACAGCAGCAGTGTAGTGACAGTGTTCTGTTCTACTCTGGTAGAGAACAATTCAACCCTTTGTTCTATAGTCAAACTCAAACCACGGAATGCAGTGCATACAGAGCCTTGAGGCTGCTAAATGTCATGTGCATGGGTTGTCACATCAGTTGAATATTCCATTGCATAGGTTGATACGCAGGAAATATATTCCCTCATTCAATTAATTTAGAGGTCTGCTGTCTCCACCTTTCAACCTACAGAAGGTCAAAGAAATAATAATACACGTCAATTCTGAGAAGATGAGTTGCCCTGAACAAGTCTCTAAAGAGTGGCAAAATATTCTCCTTTTCCTCTGCTGCCTCACTCTGTTATCTTCTCTGTTTTGCCACTCTATTTTTCTCTCCCCTGTCCATACCAGTGTGATCATATAGTAATGTTGAGTGACATTAAACCCTACATTTAAATCTATCCAACATGACAATATATTAAGTAACCCAAACCAATCACACAAAGCAACCCCCTATACAGGCTCAGCACAAGGAGAAAATACAGAGGGGTACACTTGCAATCCACAGGGGTGCACAAAAAGTCATACATACTATGTAGACATCGGGATAACTGGGCATGCACTGAGGTATGTCTGGGGGTGCAATGCACCTCTAAGCACCCCCATAGCACCAGGCCACCCCCCCCATATTAAATGGCACAATAGTATACAAAGGACATTGTATCTGTTCTATTATCTCTCTCTCTCTCTCTCTCTCTCTCTTTCTCTCTCTGTGTGTGTGTGTGTGTGTGTGTGTGTGTGTATACATATATATATATGAATCATTCAAGCAAAGCTTTGTACAGCACCTTCAAACGATAGTTATTTTTATTATTTATCTAACCATTAAATTCTGATTTATTCCAAATACAACATAACTAAATCAGGATGTTTAATTGGCCCAGCTGCCTACTTCCTCTCTGACCAAATAAAGTCAACAGATTCTGTCTCAAGGGACAAAAGCAGCCGTGATATGGAGTTAGTCAGCAGGGGTCAGTGGCGGAACGCGCCATCCCAGCAATGTTTGGATCTTCCCGGACCTGTAGGTGTGTGAGGGAAGCGTAGCATGTGGGGGTGGGCTAAGTGTCAGAGGAGCCGCAGGCAATGTGGGCATTATTAACAGGGAGACATATTGTTTCCTTCCCAGATCAAGAGACTCCGCATTGCAGGGTCAGACAAGAAACCAACAAGGAAAAGCTATTGATGGGTCTTTGAGGGAGGGGAAAGGTGGCATATTTAATTATGTAAATACTGTCATTTTAATAAGGATCTCCATGCTGGCAACAAACAGGACTTCATGGGGGGCTGCGAATGAGTCAGTTATGTCACAGCAACATGCACCAGTTCTCACAGCCTTTGCAAGCATAACCCTGTTTTACAATGTTGACATTTCCCTTTTGTACATGCATGTCGCTTGCTTTAACTTTCAAGTTACAGAACTCCACAGTTGTGGTATCTCTGCAGTGCTCACTGTTTATTCCTTTGGAAATGATCAGTACTCTATTCATGTGTTACTTGAGATGAGTTCAAAATATCATACATATAAGGTGTGTGCGCTGGTGCTGCTGTCTGAACTTAAGCCATGAACCATTGCACGTTTGGCCTACTAATGACACATAAAGTGAAAATGCTGGAACCTACTCTCACAAACTCCTAAGCACGTAGACACACTTACACCCTTCTAGAAAAAGAAGATGAATGTCACATTTTCCCCTAACGTGAGCCTTTGTGATTTAAGGTAATTTAATAAAGGTTTAGTATGAGGCTAGAATGGCTGGTGACTCATAGGTCAGAAGTGGGTGGGAGGTGAGAACATCGGAAAGCCTAAAGCGTTTAGAGCTGTAATGAGGCCTGTGTTGCTTCCAGTGCCCAACATTACAAGTTATTACTTCCTCTAATATTGCAGCTCAAAGCCTTTTTTGTCAGTTCGTAACACCTTGGCTCACTCCTACATTCATGCAGCAGTACATAAACAAACTATGAAGTGTGCACTCATCTCTTTCTTTCAACGGGATGTTATTCTGTTTGCAGATTTTCTGAATATTACCAAGCCAATCACAGTAATTATCTCATTTCTCAATATTGATAGTCAACACAACTGGCATATTCTGTTCTTGAATATGGATATTTCATAATGGGATGATGGTCAAACCAATCAGAAACAGATCACTAAGGTTGTTTAATGGAACCCTTTGGCATCAGACGCACACACAGGCACACATTCTCCTCACACAGAGGCAGCACCTACCCCTAGATAAAGATATTTGTTAAACTGGTAGATAATGCAATAAAGATTGGCTCAGATACATTACATGGTATGCCCTTTTGCTAATCAGTTGCTGGAGCTGCTCCACTAGCTTCCTTGATCAATTCCTTTTATTTATACCTTTGTTAGAAAACATTTTAGAGTAAGACTGATTCTCCAAAGCCCTTACAAACATTTTCCCTGGATGTTGTGTAGCTTTGCACAATTTATCTTTTTAAAAATCTTGGTAGGCTATGTCACACTGCCTTTTAGCAACAAATCAAGAATGCAAAGTAATTTTTTGTGGAATTGCAGAAAAAAAGAATTGCATGAGCTAGTCTGGTGTTTGACAAAGGGTCTGCCTCTGCGCTACAACACAAGGTATAGGTGTCCTCAAACACACTGAGTGAGAGCGCAGTTTTGGTAATTGCTAGAATTTTGCTAAAAGACTGGATTAAAAAAAAAAGTATTCAACAATCAATAAGAAGAGTCCAGGGAAATCTGTAATTACACAGTATTTAACTGGTCTACAGTTTCTGACATTTGGCTTTGGCTATGTAAAATGTACTGGCAATTTTGCACTCCCCAAGATATATGGAATAGACCATGGTCTAAGTAGGCCCAAAGCAAGGTTTGTCTGCTTTGCCTTTATTTTTGGCTCATAAGAATCTCATCATTCTCAATGTTTTATAGCAAAAACTGCAATTAGGAAATACAGTTCAATGCAGAACCAACACCACATATATACAGGGCAGCAAAAAGAAAGCATTTCACTGTGAAGCTAATTAGCTATGTGAAGCTATTATTTCATAGTGTCCATACACTATTTCTTTGCTTGCCCAAGCTGGAAGGGTTTTTACGTGAACTTATATTAGTTTTGTACTGAAAACATTTTATGTGGCACATATTGAGATGTAAACTGAACACTGGTAGGCCATACCAGGAAGTAAAAACTGGATATCAATACTCAAGTACAACAATGTGTGATAGACGGTGCCGCTAGTCTCTTAGCATGGCTTTAGCTTATGATATTCACTAGGCCTGCTGTGGGTACTTCCCTTGTAACTCATCCAGAATCATATAAATCAATCCTCATTCTATTCCCAACCATTACATGAAAAAAGTAAACAAGGGTCACTGTTAGGGGGCATAATTCTTGCACACTACTAGCCCTATATGGGGGCATGACCATTATTTTTGATTTTGTGAAGGCTGACAACTTGCCATCCTAAAATTGTTCCCAATGGGAATGAAAGGGACATTGGTAGCTAAAATGTGCTCCCCAAGCACTCATTTTATTCTACTATTTTGTTGTCACTTTGTTGACACTTTTACTGCCATAAACAGAATTTAAAAACTTGAATTAAATTACAACATAAAATCCATGTTTTTATGTCACAATTATCCACTTGCCACTGGCTGCATCATAGTAGCACATCTGGCAAAGGTTTATTTCATGAAAATGGGTAATAACAGCGGTGGCCTTGTGAGGCCCTGTTATTGCACTAGTTTATAGTGTATTGGAAAACTTGGGCATGTATCTGCTGGAGAACCAAGGAAAGATCATGAAACACACTATGCCGTCTTTTAATTGAAGTTATCGCAGCATGTAAACCCCAAAAGACAGCCCACATCCACTAAGTAACAATTAACACACATTTTGTGCCATAAAGTACAAACAGTACATAGCAATGGTATTGGAGCTTACAAGTAGAGCCTGTAAATTACAAGTGACATTTAGTGTTTCATAAATAGTTGTGGTGCATTCAACTGAATACTTACACCTTAGCTGAACTCACAGAGAGGATGGATAAATGGTAGTATATGGCACACCAAGGTGGCCTCAGCAACTGTAACCATGGATTAGCATTTAAGTATACTATACTTTAGACTGTATCCATGTGCCTCTATTGCTGCTTCTCGTATAGTTTGCCAGTGCAGTGTCCGACCTTCAACATTTTAGTGTGAAAAGATGTATTCAGTGATATGCTGGTTTAGGAATTCACATCAAATAACAATTGGTACAGAACACATCTAGACTGCAGTTGTAAATACAGGAGATGAAAATGAAAACATAGCACATGTTTCAATTAGCATGAAAATGTAACATTTGGTATCATCTGATAAAAATACTCACAATACAGTAATTGTTGTATATTGGATTATAATTAAATCAAGTATTGCTAATATTTTTTCAGGGGAAAATGAATTGATTTATTTAGACTTTACCTTTGCACTACCCAGGTCCCCAGAGTTTATGAATCAGTCAATGAGTCATTTTCATTTAAAACCCATCTGATTGAAAATCAGAATTTGTGCTTTGTGAAATTGCATTAACTTACTCATTTCCTGCATCAAAATATTCATTTCTTACACTATTTGTAAACCATACATTGCATGACACATAAGAAAATTTATAAACCCATTCTTAGTTTTGATGTGATCAGCTTTGTTTTGTTTTTACTCCATTCTCAGATCATTGTATATGGCAGAAGTGAAAAACTGATGTATTAATGTAAGCAATGTAACAATGCTGCAAAATAAACAGGCCCTTTAGTAAGACACAGCTTCCCATTCTTTTAGACAGGGCCCTAGTAAATGATAAGCACACATGTCACAGTGTTCACAGTTCACAGTTCACAGTTCACAGTGTTAGGCCACAAACCAAGAATATGAACCACAGCACTGGATTAGATAGATCACAAATTAACATGATTTCTCTTCCTTCTGTAAGTGAATATATAGTGATGTGTGGCCCACCAATGGCTCCTGAAAAGAAACAGTGGCAGCCCGTCATGTCCACAGTGGAATATACCAACAGGAAAATCTGTGCACTTCATACACCAAATGAGATTCTAAAACTGTGATGTCATCCTATATTTTCAAATTGTTTATGGAAGAAAACACAATCAAGGCTTACACACAATATCATATTAAAACCTATTCTATGGCTATGTTGTGTACTCTGCAGTGGCAGGTCACCTGTGTTGACCTTTAGGTGAGTCTAATGACCTGATGAGTTGATTCATCAGCCCTAGACACTTTTCTACACCCCTGAGAATCCAGAAAGTAGCCACTTGAGCCCCTGAAGCAGCCTGGGCAGCCTCTTCGACAGCCTGGACACAGTTAAGTGAATCCTTACAACTAAATGTGACATGGGCACAGCCTGTCGCAGCGTTACATACAAACCTATCATACCTTCAGCTCGTTTACCCCCCAGACCTGCCTAACATGCTTCATAAGCCCACACATCCTCCAGACACCCTCAAGGGATCAATACACAACCTCCAGCTCATGCCAAATGTCCAGGCACTGCTTTACAGACCTGGCAGCCCACTCAACTCTCCAGACATTTCATTATTTATTTGCTTGACAGACACCCTTATCCAGGGTGACTTGCATTTTAAAACTGATTTTCTTATTGGATCAATACAAGCTAGGTAACTTGCTCAGGGCAGGGATGTAACTGCAGTGTTGCACCTGGGATTCCAACCCGTGACTCTTCCTGTCCCACATCCACAGCACCCCGTCACACAGCTCAGATCAGTTCTGACAGACAGCCAGTCAGCACATTTTCTGTTGCAATATTGCAATGGGAGTGCGAATCTCATGGTTCTCTTTTGCTCCCTCTACTCCTTTTTTTCTTCTGGTTTTCTCAACCCCCGAATTCCATGGCTTTGCCACTGTCCCTAAATTAGCAGAAGAATGACTGATTCAAATTTGAGGTTTTGTACTACATAAACAGTTTCATTTTTTTACTTTTTTATTAAATGGAATGTTGTACATGACCAGGAAAATCTATTTCTTGTCACCGTCAGAATAGCCAGGTAAAGGTTTTTTGCCCTAAAGATGTATACAGATACATCAGTTTAATTCGTTGCACTTTGTGAGACAGGGTCCCATCATTGTGCCGTGGCATTCACATTAGGTTCTATGACAAAGATATGGTTACCATGATATGGTTAATGATAAGTTTTCACTGTGAACGACTATAGTTACACAAAATGACTTGCCAGGTGGCATCTGTAGCACTGCCCATGCAACTTCGATGAATGATAAAGAAGAAAATGAAAGAAAACAACTGGGCCAGTTGCTTTGTTACTCTAAAACTTTACATCTGCAAATTTTGTTCATTGTGATACTGTAGTGCCATTGTTACAATAGTTTATAGCTAGGCAGTGTCTCAAAACCAAATATGGTCATTGTGGGAATCACATGCTGTGACTGAGTTTCATATTTAAACTCAAAAGCAGCACTTGTGTAGTACAGACTTCAAAAACATCTTTAACAAATTATTAAGTTATTTCCTCCATCTTTCTGCTGATTCTCCATTTCAAACAGTGCTTGACACTAATGGCAAGGTGGGATTGAATAGCCTCCCTCACTCACTTGGATTGGGAGACTTCTGCATTCTAAATGCATTCTCATCTGCTTTGCAGAAAAAGGGCATTTACTCCATCTTATGGAAAAAAGAGAAATGCAACATCAGTGAATATTCATTAGCTTATCCACATACCCCTGTAGTGGCAGTAGCAGGAGACAGGAAAATTTAAACTGTTGCATCTGCAGCTTTTAAGACAATTGATTTTGCAAGCTCCATATTTAACTTTAGAGTGATGCAAACAGCCGATCAGTCTGCATGACAGTGCTGGAATGTGATCTTATCAGCTAAACTAATCAATTAACATTGTTTAGCAAGTGTGTTACAATTATGCTGAAAATTCCTGCGCATTTACTCAACTCTAAGCAGTCAAAAATGTACTGTTCCACTGTTGGATAATTATTTTCTTATAAATACCTTAATCACTTTGACTGATTATGTAATATGCCACAATATAAAAAGTTGTTTTGTAAGTTTAATTCACAGTCTCTAATTGTTAATTCTGTGCAATTTTAAAATTAATATTGGTTACATGAATGAATGCTTCACTTGATGTGAAATTATTATTACACAGGATTCCACTAGTCTGTGAAAATAAAATAACCTAATAAGAACTTTTAAGAATTTTTTAGCAAGGGAATCGTAACACTTAAAAAGACAATCTTTAGGTTGAAAGTTAGCATAATTGTTTAATTCAGCATTAGTAGGTTTCAGAGTAGGTCAGTGAACAAATTTTGGCCACAACATTTGTATTGTGTGGTGCTGTTGCACTATTTTTCCCAACACATAATGTTATAAAGTTGCATTTGAATTCTGTGTTAAATGAAGTTAGATGGTCCACAAGTAAATACTTGTTAGGAGTAAAACCTCAAGGTCATTATATTTACTTCTTTGGGACACCCCTAAAAGGGTGTTGTATCTGTCATAACTGCCATCCCAACGTTTGAATGTTTTAACCAGCTACAAAATGGAAAAGTATGTGACTAGCTACTTTTTAGCTCTAATCTTTGTATCACCTGCATTTGTTTAATGACAAACATAATCAAGGATGGTGGTATGTTTCTTATTACCTAGCTACCTTTGTAAGGAAAACACTCTGTATGATCCTTTAGCATGCTAGATTGAGAAAATTAACACAATTATCAACCACTGCAGCCATGCAGGAGTGATGAGATATACGAAAATCCAATACAAGTGCACATAGCACCCCAAGTTAAAGAGAGCACCGCAGTGAAGTGGGGGCAAATTGGAGGATAGACAGTATTACACTGATGTCATCTAATCAACTCGCAGGTGATGTACAAATATCAAGGTGCCTGAGAGGGGTGATATGAGGAAAAACAGGCCAACTGAACCCAGGCTGTAGGTCTTAGCCTGTACTCAAGACAAGCTCCTTGCCAACTAAGCTAGTTATAGTATGCAATTTAATTAATTTCTTCATTTAATTGTACATTACATGGATCAGCACAATTTAGCATAATGCTCCATCCCCCCACACAGCAAAGAGTTTAGTTTATATTGGAACTCTGTTCAATTAACACCTCACTTAATATCACATATTTTTTTCCTCACAGAAAACACGTTAATTGGGTTGAACTGTATTAAAAAATGAAGATGGCAAAGATTTAAGTGAGCATCAGCAAGTATCGAATCTGTGAAATAACACTAATATGGTTGTTGTTATTGCCAGGTCCCTGCACTGGTGTGTACCCTCTTGGAAAGCCTTGTGGCTCTACTTTCATTCCACACCTCGTTGTTGTCTTAGCATGTGTCCCTGTTGATTGATTAGCTATGTTAAATTGTATAGGAGCATCTTTCAGTTTTCAAGTGGTCCCCTCCATCCTCAGCATTTCATCAGCTAGGCTACAACACCTCAAGAGAGCTCAGAAGTGGAACCACCATTGAAGAACCACTCCCTTATTTCCCCCACTCAGCTCAGTTCCTGAAGGCTGCTTCGGCCTGCCAGTTCTTTGCTTTAGATATAGCTATCCTCACATGTAGCACTATTTCATGTAATGAATACAGCATTCCACTTGGTAATATAAATTCTCAATCCTAAATTATAGGGGCACCAGTTTAGGAATTTCACCTAAGCATTTAAAGAATTTATTCAAATGAGCAATTAATCTTAAAGGAAAGGTTATTCAATTAGTAGAGACAACTCACTGAGTAATTAACACAACACATTTCATAAACACAAACAACATTGATTAACAAACACAATATTAACAAAATATAATGTAAGCAATAGTGTGATGAAGAGGTGTTGTGAAATATAAAGAGAAAGCATTAAAGGCATTTAGACAATTTCAGACTGAACTGTTATATTCCCTCTTTGTCAGGCTCTCTCCGCATGTGGTTTTCCCTCTCTGTGCTAGGGCTAGATTGCTGGCCTGGCTCTTCTCTGTGGGCTGAAGGCTGGGTACCTGGGTAAACCCAGGAGAAAGAGCAGAAGTTTTCACAAAAACCTCTCAAATCTCCAGAATTTCTCCTGGAGATATCTTATATAGCTTGTAGAATAAGGCCAGCATGAACCTAACATCAACCAATCACCAGATTTCGTACCTCAGAGACAGAGTTATGTAAGGGCTGATTGTCTTTAATCTGTTTAGAGCTGTTTTATAGCATGTTCCGTAACTGTGGTGCAGAGTAACTATAAGCATGTTTCTCCAAAGTCAGTGCAAGGTTTTGGGACATTAAAAAGTATCCAGTCCTGGCAGTGGAGTAGTATATGCTACTATATTGCATAAAGATGCTGTAAGGATAGGGCTGCTTTTCTGTAATGGCCTTATAGATGAAAGTATACCTGTGGCAAATTCTAGGTGCAGACAAGGACATCCAGCCTTTTTAATACAGTGTACAGTGATGGGCAGCAGAATTAGAATTTCCAATCTTATTGCCCCATGGTACACTATTTAAAACATGCAGGGACCAGTTCAAGGCATGCATGTACAATAAATCACCACTGAGAGAGGCATATCACCCAAAACATTTTCTTCACCTGAAAAACAGGATTTTTAAATTACAGTACCAGAGTTTTAATTTCATTTTTTGGCAAAATTGTCTATGTGCTCTGTAATAAAGATGCTCACCAAGCTCAATCTGAATCTATTTATACAACTTTATAGAATTAATTGGTTTACTATCCAAGGTAGTTATCTGTGTATTTTTAGAAACAAGCACACCATTTAATTGTTAAAATCACTGATTGCTAAAGCCTTGTTGAAAGGCCTGAACAAAAGGCCAATCCAGTTTGTGAGACAATAGAAAGGCTTCATTAAAATACAATGCATATAATGCATAATTTTGTGGGGGGCATGGTAAGCCCCTCTTTCCCAAGACCTGGTGAATTGCTTGTATTAAATTGAAAAGTCAAACTTAATTGAATGTAAAAATGGGCTACAGATCAAGATTCCCTGCAGATTTTTTAACACGTTCTGGTAAACCAGCTGCCAAATAATTCAGATGCAAATATAAAACCTTGACGTCAATAAACCTGTAAAAGACTAAAATAGACCGGCTGAGAGGTTTGCTCTTAAATTAGACATGGTGTGATTAAAGAAAAAAATCACGGCAGTTCTGGCATTAGTAGGTGTGGTAATAGGATATTGTTCTCAAATGAAAGGCATTTCAGGCATCAGTAGTTGCACTCAGACTCAACATCCACGAAGATGAGCCTGGTTTCCATCAGTTAATTTTTTCCTCAAACATTCTTTATGTAAAGACTCCAAAGCAAAACCATGTAAGTCAAAACAAAAATGGTTTCTTGCTTAAATTTATTCTTTCTGGGGAATTACTTTCCTTCATCAATATTTGCTAAATCATAGCCCCAAAAAACTGGAATCTCTTGTGACCCTAACAAGCAATTAATCAACCCATAACCTTAACAAGCAATCCAGACCCACTCATTGAAGCAATGATCATTTTTCTATAATATTGCTATGGGAATATATTACATTTAAAAATTGTCTTTCACCCTTTGCAATAAAAGAATGCCACAAATTACAGTTGTGAAAATGCCCTACCCCTGACTAGATTAGACTAGACAAGGGAAACAAAGTATACCATCATACATCAGTCACTAGATCAGAGAATCCAAAACACATCACAATAATACACATAGAATAAACAGCAAGTACTAGAAGTAGCAGGTGTTAGTAGACAGGGATTGAGAAGGAATTGAGATTCAGTCTGAAGAGGTGAGTCTTCAGTCTGCATTGGAAGATGGCCAGTGATTCCGCTGTCCCATGGGGAATTCATTCAACCACTAAGGGACTGGTACAGACAGGGATCGTGTTTGAGAGGAGCAACCCCATCAAGATGGGACAGTCAGTTGCCCCATGGCTACAGAGCGTAGTGATCTTGGCGGAACATAGGGCTTGAAGACTGACTGTAGGTATGCAGGGGCTGCATCCACTCACTGTGCTGTATGCCAGCACCAAGATTTTGGACTTGATGCAAGCAACAACAGGAAGCCAAAGAAGTGAGGTGAGGAGAGGAGTAACTTGCTTAATTCGGGTACAAGTCCATACAACCACACAGTGTATGGCCACATTTGTCTTGATCTTTTCCATTTTAATTTTCTTGCTGCATTACACCATTGCATCTTTACATTTTATTTGATTAGCAGATGTTCTTATGCAGAGTTACATGCATAGATTACCATTTTTACATGTTATCTGGTAGTATAGGTGAATATTTACTGAAGTAACAGTAGTAGTCCACCTGGGAGTCAAATCAGCAACCTTTGGGTTATGGACACTGCTCCTTACCACTACACAATACTCCAGCAAAAATGTGCTGTACAGTATGTTACAGTAACCTGGTGCAGTTACTTCAGTTCAATCCTTACTCTGTGTAATGGTGTTGGCCAATGCACCCCATATAAAAGGAACAGAAGGTGAAAATGTTAAGGAAAATAGGATTTTGTTTAAAATGCAACACATAACACATGAACCAGCCTCACCCAAGACACAAAACCAAACAACCTGCTCAAAAAATGCCACCAGCTCTGCAGCCATGCCTGCCATGCCTTAAACTGTGTATGCTTATACCATGCATTGCTACTTAAATCATTCAGACATTGTTAACGACCTGGCAGGAATATAACTTGTTACCACTTGTTTCAAAATGCCTTGTAACACTTAATAAAACCAAAAATATGGGTCTCTCCCTTGAAATATAGAAGGGATAACATACCACTCAAAGAAAAAAATACAGAAAACACTAAGACTGCCCTTGACAAGCTATATACCCCTGCCCCTTCACTTCATGCATCTGGAGAATCCTGCAGCATGTTAAGTGGGTAAAAAAATGAAACATATCTCTCCTAATCACAATGATACAACATCCTGATAAGCAGAACACACATTTTGCTTAAATGCCTGACGCACCTAACAGTTCTCACAGGATCCCTTTAACAGTATTTGGTACAATGTTGCGTGGATCTAAGAATAATGCTGGAAGTTCATGACCACACCCCTGGCTGATGTGGGACAGATTGAAATGGTGTATCTGTACAATGTATAGATACATTACCTGGTGCTGTATGAGTCAACATGCCTGTGTTATGACTTTCAGTCCATGACTCCTAAGTGTCAGGGATGCGGGGTGAGGACTCACACGCAGACCCGGAGGTGAGTGGCAGAGTGACTTTATTAAAGCCCCAAAACAGGAGCAGACGAGGACAGGGTAAAAGACAGGCAGGGTCAAAACCAGGGAAGTCAGTCCAAAAACAAACAGAGAGCAAGCACGTGGTCTGGACAGGCGAGGGTCGGCAACGGGCAGGCAGGCAGCGGGGCAACCAAAACAGAGCGGCAGGCAGAGACGAGATCCGAAGGCCAGGCAGGGGTCACAAACTGGGCAGGCAGGTCCGGAGCAGGGCAGACGAGAAGCGGGGAGTGAAGTCTGGGAAGGGGCAGAACCAGGGAGACCGGCAACAGGGAGCTGGGGCAGAACCACGGGCAACCCAGGCAGCCGAAGCAGAACGGCAGGCTGGACCGGGGCTGAGCAGGCAGGAAGCAGGGTCTGGACAGGGGCAGAACCGGGCAGGCCGGCAACAGGGAGCGGAGGCAGAACAGCAGGCGGCCCAGGCTGCCGGAGAGGAAAGGCAGGCGGGTGCCACAGAGACAGGAGCAGACCAACACAGACAGGGAAGACAAAGACAGGACGAAACAGAAAACAGACTGACAGAACTTACGTGACAAAACAGCAGGCAAACACAGAGACCCAGGGCGGGAGACAGAAGACCGTGGAAAACCGAGAAACAGAAGGCAAGGACGAAACAGGATACTGCGATTTAACTGGCCACAAGACAGAGAAAAGCAGGGTAAATATAGGGTAGGGCTGATGAGGTGATGGGAAGCAGGTGTGCAGGCAGGCAGGTGGAGATGATCAGGTGGGCGGAGACAGGGCGGAGAGTGGGGCAGGGCTGGAACACAAGGAAAAACAAAAGCACATGGACAGGGGAAGAACACAAACACACAGCCAGGGGGGCGGAGCACTGACACCTAAGTTTCTCAAAATGCAGATGTATTACAGAAACAAGAGGGGAAATGTTCAACCTCATACAAGTCCATGAGTATGGTGTAGATGGTCTTCTCACCATCCTTTCATCCAGTCTCTACTTGCCAGTATCTACTGCATGGTAAGTGGGATGCTACCTGTGGTGCAACCACCACACTTACAAATTAGAAGCTTTAGCTAGCATATCTGGCTGCCAGCACCATAATTCTCAAATGCTCAGACAAGTCATTCATTATGATATGTTGCCAAATTAATCTGGGCAGCTTGTTTTTTTTTCAATGCATTGTACTTCTTCTTTACATGACATGGTGGTTTTGGCTTTAGTTATGGAATAAATAACTTGAGGTGATCTCAAGGCTCCGAATTTGCCCAAAAGCAGCCACATGTTAATTACCAAATGATCATTTCACATAAAGATATTCCACCCAGCAATAATTTTCAGCCAAAGACAGGGAATTATACAACTAGTGGGCCAGAAACACAGAGATCTCCTGCAGCTCCTGCAGATAGCTGCCACAGAATGCATTACTATAAATTGGCCTAAATCACACTCCCCAACTCGATGAGTAATGGATTACTAAAGTAAGGGACCCATCTGAGATGGAAAAGATAACATTTGTATTGAAATGTATACTCAGACGTTTCCCCCCTACAAATGCTGTGTTGAAGATGTTTTTTTTTTTTTGTCTGTATTTCTGCCTGTTTGTTCTGTTAGCTTTGTTGTATGTCTTATAATGAAACAGACTGCAGGGTCTGCAATGGAGTATGAAGAGGTATTGTTTGTGTAACCCATTCTGTAATGTCTCATCATAAGTTCATGACTATAAGTTCATGATTACTACCTGCAATGACGTGGTACTGAAATGAAAGGAATACTCTGGAGAAGTCTTGAGGTATAGTATACCACATGCCTTATTCAATCAGCTCAAATATTTTCCACTTATTATTAGCATCTTAAAGAGTCACTGCAAAAAAGCAAATTATTAGGATGAAGTGTACTTTAAAATTATCCTGACAAAAAAGAAATAAATGCAGTAAGTTAATCTTTTATTCTTTATTTTCTTCCATATATCGATAGGTCTGCTATTTCATCTGACAGCTATCTGCACCCCATACTTAAGGAAGGGGTAAATATGCTGGAATTGTAAGGAAAAAGTTATTCACCATAACAAGGACACTATGCTGCATAAAAACATTAAACCTAACATTTGAAAGGAAAAGTGCACCCAAACTCCTTTTTTCACCCATGATATTTTTAGCATACTTTAACATATTCCTAATTATCTGCAGTAGCAATGCATTAATTTGCAAGGCAATACAAAATGGCAAAGCTGTTCTTCGCATTCAGTATAAGCCTTGTTAGTTCCAGGATGACGCCTTCCCAGGTCCCACAGGAATGAGGCGCTTTATTCATCCATTTTTTTCTGAATGAAGAGCTAAAAATACCAGGACCATTTTATGAATGAAATACTAAAAATACAGCTCACATTAATCTCTCCTCTGCTCTCTCTCTCTCACTTTCCCCTCAAACCGTGCTCAAGTGTTCCTGGATCAGAAGAATGACACTATATGCAGCTCACCCCAGCCATATTAATTTCCTGGGCTGAGACTTGAAATGTCAGTATACATTAACACCTGATCTATAAAGACAACTCAAAGACCTTGCTGGGAGTATTAGTCACTGAGCCTAGGGAATGCAATTGTGAGTTTCCATTGTCAGCTCATGTTGTTGTCGCACATGTCTGGATTCTCAATGAAACACTCACAGCATTCAATTCATTACCCTTATCCTGATTGGATGAATGTGCCAGGGTCTTTTGTACCCCAATCTCCACTTTTCTTCTCACTGCCCAACATGTGTCTTTACATCTCAAAAGCTTTACAAGGCACTGAGGGGTATAAAGTGTGAAAGTGCTTATCTTTAGAGGTATGTGCATGGGTAAGTAATTCCTAACAGAGCTGTACATAGCATGCCTATATTTATCCACCCACCTTCGATTTTAAGTTCAGGACTGCTATATAGCACATATTTAAAATTCACCAGATCTGTATTTAAAGACTGACATCGTAAACCTAAGTTACACGTATGGTTGATTGACATAAATCTCATTTATTAAAAAAAAATGCAAATAGTTATTCTTCTAAATACTACAATAATTTCAACAGCCTTTTCTCTTATTTTCCATAAGTGCAAATGGAAAAACATGTCTGTCAATCTTGACTGGAAAAGAAAATAAAGTGATTAAAAGTATCTCCAAAAGTGAAGAAAATGCCAACTGATATTTCACAATTTAATATTCTATTAACCCTGCAATTCAAGAAATTAATCATGTGTACTCTTACAAGCTGTGTTTAAGCTGCATCGGATCACATCAATCAGGATGTCCTACTAGAATACATAGGGAAGAGTTTCAGTATTACTACTATGTCCCTCTTGACACAAGACCATAAACAGGTCACAATATAAGTCAAACTGGCTCATGCCACAGCCCAAGCCTATCACATAATGTCACTGCTGTCCAAGGTTCGGTGTGATACCCTTTTATGTAGGGGTATGCTGACAACTTATGTACAACTACTTTTCCCCTACAAGAGTGCTAAACTTGAAACTGGGCCTTTTATCCAAACACTGAACATAAAACTGGGTTTATAAGTTTCAACTTCACTTATAAATATCTTACCTCAGAAGTTAGAAAATGGATCAGCCTTATTAGATTCTTTATGGCAACAATGGAAAAACAGCATGTCTACTAAGGAAAGAGAAAGGCAATCATTTCTTAGATTGTTATGTGTCATTGACATGAAGTCCAGTCAATGCTTTAGGAATATGTAATTAACATATCTTGCCTGATTTGGACTCTCACTTCAAATATCACTTGAGCATGTATTTATGTTATAGATCTGTGTTTTAGGTAAAAATGATTGCAATTTCATTGTTGGTGATACAATGCGAAACACCTTACTTACACACAACCCTTTTTTAATGCATAGGTGATAGCTTGCTAGACCTGCAGCTGGCTGCAAGCAGTGAAGTAATCTGTTCAGGAATGGTAATGCCTATGTTTTAACCTTGCTGTCATTACTTTACATACAACACGGTGCTTTTGAAAACAAATGACAGGAAACACATTTTAGAAATATATTGTTGCTAAAATGTCAACAGATCTAGCATCCATCCAGATATATTTTGTACTATGGATATTTCTTACATATTTCCAAAGGGCTTCTAACCTATTTGTCTCACCATAACAGCTTACTGTAACAGCTTACTGTGAGGCTGCACAGCAGGACATGCACAGTTAGTGAGGTTTAAGCTTTCTTCTGGTGTTGTACTATTGTAGCTTTGTTGATTTGTATGTATGGCTACCCCCATACTGATTATGTGTTAGCCATGAGTGACAGGAATGAATGAACAAATACTTGGGTAGAAGTACCATAGTATTTCTACCCAATTGCCCTGCCTTTTCATTGGACAAACTTTTAGTTGTAAATTTGCCCTACTACATGATACATTGACCCCTTTCAAGACCTCTGTTTCACGGTGAGCACATTATGAAAATGACTACCTGCAATTACTCTCCGAATTTCCACTCAATGAATTTAAATCCTGCACTGATCTTAATACAAAGAGAAACTCCACTCCATTACTACTATTTGCTTGTGAACAACACTGTAGGCAATTACATTGCTCTCTTTGCTTTGAAGTGCCAAAAACAGCAGTTGGGACTCCTACCCCCTGCACTTCTGTGAAGACCAGAAAAGCAAATCAGCATGCAAAGTCTTCACTCATGATTCTTTTCTCTTGGCATATATAATATAAATGGCTCCCATAACAAATATGGTAAAAGGTAAAGGTAAAAAAGCATCACTTTCTCATTTAATATCACAATTGATACACAGGTTTTCATCATAGAGATCTGGCATTGAAAAAGTTTTCATTGCCAGCACAAAATCACTGTACATACTGCTCTGACATCAGAAACAGTGCTTTACTAATCCACTGGAGGCCACTGGTGAATGTTTGTAGCAGCAGTTCCCTGCACTGCATGCTCTTTTCATTTGTTGCTGTAGCCTTTAGTAGACAAATGTTTGGCTGTTACCTGCACTTTTATCAGTATACAAATACGGATTTTATAAATACATCATCATGAAACGTGTTGATCCATGCCTTTGATGCACTGATGTCTTTAGTTACAATTTGCAGCATTACAATGCATCAGTACAGAACAAATGGCCTAAAACTAGTTTAGGAGGGCGGAAAGATGGCTACTTTTAATAGAGATTTGTGTGTGTTTCTAACATTGAATATGTTGATGCATTATGGTATTGGGAAGAGAAAGAATTAGATTGCATTTTATTGAACAAAACTTTATAAAACTTGATCTTTATAAATCTTGCACATCCAACCCTTTTCTACATTGTGAAGTATTGTCAGTACTGTCCCCGCATTTTCTAATTTACAGGTGTATTAGTGTACCAATATTCTGTTGATAATCAGGAGTATCTTGCAGTGTTATACCATAATGTTTCAGGAATACAGACTTATCAACATAGTTTTTGATAGTCAAGAGTACAGTTGTATGTGGTTAATACTACTTTGATTATTATCACATTTTTTAAGACCACATGCCCCTCACTATTAGTTAAATTGGCTCTTTTAATATCAATCAGTCAATTGTATTTGGTATAGTGTACCATAAATACATTTATGGCAGAGTGCTTTAAAGATACAGGTACAAGAAGGTATGACAAAGGCGCATAAGAGCAAGGCCAAAATACTGGCAAGGGAAAATACTTTCACATATTTATTTAGTTATTATGTAGAATACATTTCCCTAGGGACTAACCCAACTAATGACATAACTATATTCCCAAAAACTAATTACAATTTAATTTTCATTAAATGTAGAAAGAATTATGGTTACCCCTAGACATTATCACATGTTTGTGAAAAAGATGAAATACATGGTAATGTTGGGTAAATGTTGTTAGGAAAAATTCACAAGTTTGTGTACAGAGGTAGCAGTGAGCTAGATCACCAGTGCTCTCAGCAAGGACAACCAATTTGCATCAACACTGCTATTTCAACAGGGTGCTACTGGTGGATACCAATCTGATCAATCAATTTCCATGGAAATAATACATTCAGTCATTATATTTTCACCAATACCACACATTTAAGCAATTTGAAACACTTTTACTAAATGGTTTGAAACACCATTTTTGAGGTACTGACACTGACAAATAATGATATTTTCAAATGGCACTTGGATCACAACTTAATCAGAGCAGAATATTCCCCTAGTACATATGAAAATCACACCAATTTTAGTTGAAAATCTGTGTTATGAATAGGTGAGAAATTTCAGATAATCTGAAGTTCATACTCATTCGTGTGTATAATGCTTACCCATATTATGTTTCATGATGCCAGAGGTCTGTTTTCTCATTATTTTGCAGCTATACTTAATTGGTATCAGCCACATGTATCCACTCAGTTCAGTCAGCTACAGTCCAATCTTTACATGCACTTTATTCTCAAAATCCCTGTGGAGAGATCATCGGTGTCCCATTAAGATAAACACTACAAAGAAAGAACAGAAGTCTGACTAACAATCAGACCAAGGGGAAGGGGGAGGGGTCCAGAGTAGCTCAGTGGTTAAGGCACTCGTTTTGAATGTGAGATGAGCTCTACGGCCAGGCTTGAGCCCAGCCATGTCATCAGTGACTCGAAGTACAAGCACTAATCACAATTAGCATGTAAATACATCAGTGAATTGCTTTCACTACATGCTGTGCTGCTGTGTGAGTATAGGGGTTATCAGAGTGAGAGACAACAATGTCCAAGTTCCAATTCTAAAAGAGGGGTGCATAAAGGGAGAAAAGAATTTTTAAAAATCACATTGAAGACAACAACAAAGCTGGATTACATGGTTGGTAAGCCTTCACCAAACAGACAGTTTTTGTTCTCCCTTTTAGTGTAACACACCTATTTTTCACACAGAAATGATGCCTCAGGCAAGACCAACACTACTAACCTAACTAATACAAAGTGTGTTGAATATATTCGATTGTTACTTAAAGCTTATAAATATTTTCAAAAGTGGCTGAGAAGCTAATACAATCAAGCCCATGCAAACAGATTCTCTTAGTCCTGGGTTCAATCAAAACTGGCATATTATCCTCTGGGGAAGTGCTATACAGTAAATAAAACAAAAATCTTCTCAGATTAATCCAGTGCTACATTACAACAAAGTGACTTTTACCATTAAGATGGTTTGATGATTTGACTGAATCAAGCTGAATCCAGGGGTCACCTTTTGTAATACCACGTAACTTACTTAATATGCTCTCTAATGTGAAGAACAAATACATGACATTAAGCAGAGTATGATTTTATAATGTTCCAGTATTATCTAGTGGCACCTCTCCATGTGAGAACAAAGTCAGCAGGCTCAATTTAACAGCACTTATTCATCTATTTTACAGTTAAATAAAGAAAATTAATACATTTTGTGTATATTTTACCGCTGTACTTTACTACTCTTACATTATTACATTGGAGTGTGTTCAACCATAGTCTCCACATTGATTATAAACATCCTAGTAACCTACATATGCTAAGCATATGTCAAGTGTTATACAGTAATTAACATTATTTAGAGGACCAGATAAACGTAGCACATACATTAGTCAAAGTCAACATTGATCAAATAACCCAGCAATTGAACCACTTTGGATTTGATAAGTGCAATAAAATAGATTATATGAATAGTATACTTTGAACTTTGTGGTGTGTTCAGAAATAATTGCTTGCTATGTCCTTTGGGATGAATCAGAGTGAAATGGTGTAAAAATAATAAAATTGAAAGAAAGTGAACTTGCATAACACATATTCCCCCTGATGTAGCTCTCAGGGTGTTTATTTAAAACTCATTCAGAAAAGTATATCCAATATAAGAAAAATGTAAACCATTATAATCTTGCTGCAGAGATGAGTGCACTTGCCTCATCTCTTAAAAGTTGGTTCCATGCCAAAAAAACTTCAAATAACATTGCAAACCCCGTCACAATATTTACATACCCCATTGTCATTAGACTGTTTCAGACTCAACAAGCAGCAGAGAACTATGAGGAACATGATGTAGGTTCTTAAAAAGGAAACACACGTATTCCTGCTGTCTAGAGCCCCAGCCAACATTGCGCATGGAATGCAAGAATATCACACTAAAAAATCTGTGGAATGCAGACCATGTACTGTTGTGCCATTACTGGAAGACATCTTCTCTTAGGTACTTGCAAATCCCTAAGTATGCTGTGCTCTCATATTGGGAATATTCAAGTAATGTTTTAAGTGACTCTAAGTAAGGCTTTTCAGGGCTGTTTGCATCTCATGTTTTTGTTTGTTTGATTGTTTCTTAGCATGTTGACTATTAAAAATTGACATTAACTTCAGAAAGACCTCAGTATTCAAGATTAAGTTTAAGTGATACCCAGGTGTGGCACCAAGGTTATAATAGTTTTACATTTTCAAATTCGTTTTTATTTTGATAATATGTTTGCATTCAGTCTGAATTTCCGTTTAGTCTCAGTTAGTTTCACCACTGGTTTCATTAGTTTCAGTTTAGTTTTTATTTCATGGACTCATTTATATTTCATTTTAGTTTATTATAGTTTCATATTTAGTTTTAGTAATTTTAGTTAAGGACAAAAAATTCTCTAGGATTAGTGCACTGTGAAATATAATCTGCTTATCATTGAAGATATCAACATTTCAAGACTAAACTTAACTAACATATGCGATACATTTGTTTCAGACTACACAGAATTTTGGGAGTGTGACCAGTGGCGGCTCCTGCCAAATCTCTCGGGGGGGGGGGCAATTGTTGCGATGATGGCTAAGGTGACCCGATGGGTAAATTCACAGCTAGCTAACTCGATACTGTCATATTGTATTATGCAAATTAGTCAGCTAGCTAACTTGACATTGTCACGTTGCATTGAGCAGGAGTAGCAGAACAAAACATTAGCTACTTCACAGCCTGGTAGCCACGTTTTCCGCTCATACCAGCTCTGCGAAAATCCCTGGTTATAGGCTACGATTTACTCCCCTTTGTAGATACTTGCTTGATGTTTAAATTTGGTCTGGGTGGTCCTAATTCTTTAGTTGACAATTTATCCTGATTACTATGACGACTGAACGGTATTTCTCTTAATGACACGATCAAGTTGCTCTGAGTTAAGGTAACATTAGCCATGTCGACCTTGAATGTGACAAGATCGCTGGCTGCCCCGGCGATCCCTACACCAGGATACGTATGACGAAAGCACGTTAGTGAAAGCCCACCCGGAACCCATACAGATTGCATTGCAGTGCCTGTAGTTCGAAAAAAAAAAAAAAAAGCCTTAACATGAAAGTCTATCAGAGCGATCTGGGCGATTTTCAACCAGACTGAAATCGCCTGAAAGGGGCGGTACTCCACGGAACGTGACTTGACGCTGATTGGACTATGATATTCAGAGGCAGGACAAACTGTCTAGAACAGTCACAGCTGGCGTAACACTGTGGTAGAATGTGATAGAAAAAATCCCTCCCATTCCCCCTTTGGTGGTGCATCGCCCGATCGATTAGGAACAAACCGCCCCTGAGTGTGACACCCGCCGCCTTGAATGGATACGACGTCCGCCGTCTTGAAACGATAACGACAATTATTTTTTGTCTTTTCTTATATTTATTTTTATTAGTTTTTTTAGCAATCATTATTAGTTTCGTTTAGTTTTAGTTTTACATTTTCTTCGGGTAAATTATTTTATTTCAGTTTACAAAAATGTCTCAGAACCATTTGTTTTCGTCTTAGTTTTAGTATACGGTAATAACCCTGTGTGGCACAACCATTGCACTCTTGAGCAAGGATCTAGATGGTTACCATTACCTAGCTTGTTTATAATTAGGGCTGGCTATAGCATCCATCTAACATACATTAGCTAGTTAGCAAGGTTTAAGTCAGCACATATGAAAACAGAACCAAACAAAAGCTTCTTGACACAAAGGTTATAGCTGTCTAGTTTCAATGGCAAGACAACCTTTAGCTACCTTACAAATTTTATCAACTTCACTACTGAAAACCGTACCCTTCCAGACACAATTGGCAGGCTCTTGACTTCCGGAAGTCCCCTGTCCACCCCCAGGAACTTCCAGAGATTCTCCAAACTGCACCATGAAAGTGAGCTGAAGCTTATTAATAACATTTCACTCCAACCCCATGTGAAAAATATTTTATATACACTTTTCTGAGATCAATGCAAATTCCTTTGATCCACATTCACTCTCCTAAAAATTAACTATCACAAAATATAAAAACTAGCACCTCAGAAGTATATTCTTGAGTTGTATGACTTGGATTTCTTCAAATGACAGTGCCTTGTAAAAAAATGAATTAGCATTGCTTAACTGCACCATGATTAAAAACATTAGAAGGAATATTTTGACCTCTGGACTGAAGAGTTGGGGCTGTTGCAGAACAAGCACAAGAAAAGGACTCAAGCCTGATGCTTATGGTACATGGGAAACATAAGAGGCCAAGAAGGATAAAGGCTCAAAGAGTGCACAACGCACAAACCAAGCACTGTGCTAACAGTCTTCAAAAGTTCATGGAAGGGGCAGGCCAGCAAGCAGTCAGCTAAAAATAAAAAATAAATTACATGAAACAGTTTCTGAAGGATTTTCTAATACACTGTGGTATTGGTCTTAACTCATGAGAAAACAGAGTTTGCAATTTTTACAGCGATGTACACATACACACGCTCTACACACCTCTCCCTCCTCTGTAGTGCTCACTGCCAACAACACAGCATGTTCTTGTGAATGCTTGCAGGTCAGTAACTAGTTAGCAAGCTGTTACTGCGGTTGGACAGCAAATTGTGTCATTGATGGTTTTGTTTAATTTTTTGGAGGAGTAAAGTCAACATCATTTCATTAATTTTAATAAATGATTATTCAGTTGGGAGAAGGCATTGTACTGTTCACAGAACAAATCACTTGAAATGTTTAGCGAAAACTGTTCCGTAAATTGTTTGGTATTTGAGAGTAAAGTTTGCACCAAGGAAAATGCTATGATGAAATGGTTGAAATATTTGATGCTGAATTTCACCACATTTAATGCAAAGCTGGTACTACATTTTTTTTTTTAACAGAAAAAATTCCTTTAAATTAGATTGTCAGTTGTATTGATTTCATTCTTGTCATGGACATGATTTCATTTTAGTCATGGATACTTAAATGAAGATAACCTGTGCATGAAATTAGGTACATTTCTGTTTATTTATTAGTGTCATGCAACACTTATTTTTTTATAATTTTTTGGGTATTTGTTTTTACAATATGTATTTATTACAGGTATGATTTGACGCTTACGCATAAGTTCAATATTTTAATTTTTCATCAGCCAGTCTTTGAGTGACTGTAGAAATGTATACCCAGTTTCACTTCCCTATGAATGATGGATTTAAATTGCATTCCGGTGTCATTCCTCTCACTTTCAAGCAGCTTGTGCAGTTCCCTACACACAGATCTATTGCCCTGCCAATGACTGAACTGATTGAGTGATGCTTCAACACAGGATAAAGCATACGAAAAATCAATATGGCTGTGCTGCAATAGCACAAGGCAGCCTGGCAAGTGGACAGATAATTTCATCAGAGAATATTAAGTGTTTGGGAAACTTGCTGATTTTAATGTTGCAAGGAGTACCTTTGATCCAACCCTCTCACCCACACTGTCTATATGGTAGGTGCACCATGGCATGGTAGGAATGCAGATGAACCTGCTAAAGCTGTCATATAGCTTCAAGCTAGCCATTCAATGCTATGTATGCCAGCTAATATATGACATATAGTTATATGGATTTTGCTCATCTATTCTCATCAAACTAGTTTTAATACTTTACCTGCATGCCCCTTCTACTTTAATCTGTAAAATGCAAGATTCAGCAGAACATACAAAAATAAGTCATTAAGTGAGAAAGCTTGCCCACGTATTGTCACTGGCTCCCATGTCCCAACAATAAAAATGTTCCTCAGCAGGAAAATAGGAGGAAATTCCTTGAAAACACTGACATCCGTGTGTTGACAAAGATTATGAATTAATCATGTATGTTGTTAAATAAAATAATAGTATAAAAGCAAACTATGGTTTGGTATTTAGCACAATTCAGAAAGTAGGAGTTGAAGACATTGACATTATTTTATTAAAACTGTTGTTGCTGTTCATACACATTAAATGTCTGCATTACTTACTGAGCTATTGCTTTTGTTGTTATTGTTGTTTTAGATTTTATACAAGTTAATTTTAATTATTTTATTTCCCAGATCCAACAGCCAGTTGGATGTGTTCAGGACAGTGATCAGTGCCTGTGCCCTAGCCATCTCTGTCACATCTCATTCACAAGTCTTGATCATGTCATACTTTTGCCCTCATGCAGGACTAAGTCAAATGCTTCAGAGCCCCGAAGCTTCAAAATCCAAAATTCAGATGGTTTGTTTTCTCCCCATTAACCCTGCACTACAAGCAATATTACATAATCATGGAAAAAGTGTTAATTCCTTTTTCTAAATCAAGTTAATGTCGGTACCTTTTGGGTCAATGTTTAGCAGTACACCATCAACAATATCCAACAAAGTATCTGGTTTTAATTTATGGAGTAAATTATCCGCTAAGTATATAAAAATCAACTTTCATTTTCAAAGAACATTGTACCTCCTTTCTTCTAGTCCAATTTTTGTTTCTTGAGAAAGTCCATGAAGCAGTTTTTGTATGTGTTTTAAGCAAAAGTACACTACACGCTTGAAGCAACTTCCCTCCCTTTTTCTGTCATCATTACAGGTCAGTGATAAATTTTGACCAATCACATGGGATCCAAGGGAACTGGGCCCACAGGTCCTCTTTTCTACCAGACCTGGTTCCAACCTTTGCGATGACCTTCCCTTTCACTCCCGGATGTGCTTGTTTTCTTTGCGAAGGCAATGTACATCTGTTTTGTAGTCTAGAAGGCTAGAAGTCTAGAAGACTGAATTGCATCTTCTCTGCAACCCCCAGGTCTCTGAAATCCCTGTCCACTACTGTGAGTTCCATAACATGGAACACAGTCTGATGGTACCACTTTCTGGAGCTGATCTTGGTGCAATACAGTGCTAATGGTGAATAAAAGAGGTTGACTCCTCCAATGCTCTTGCAATATACTGACTGTTACTACAACAGCCTCTTTCTTCTTTTTGTCCCATATTTCCATTGCATTCCATTGGGTTAGCTGCTGCATAAGTGCTCAGGAGAGTGGCTGGACGGTTTTCAAACTATTTTACTGCTTTGCCATTGACACCATCATGTGTGGTCTCCTTTTCAGCATCTGAGCCACGTCATTTGGTCTTCATCAACTTGTCATTCATGAAGGTGCATCTGGTAAGATGATTCTGTCTGACAATTCCAACACTGTGAATCTTTGCTTTCTCAAGTATCACTTGCAGGTCAATGCTATAGAACCAGTTGTCAAAGAAGATTTTGTGGGACATTTCGACAGGGATGATGAAGGCAAAATATAGTACTGTGCTACTACTCGTTCCAATATCTGGAGGAATTGTAAAAAAAAATAAATAAATTAAAGTTGTACACAATGCCATTTTCACCTGACATTGCAAATACGTTGTAGCTCTGTATTTGGGTTTCTTTGAGTTGTGGTGCTTGAGTTGGCTCTTGCCCATAAAAGGGACAACCTGTTCAGCCACAAAAAGATTCCCATCCATGACAATACCTTTGAAACTTGTCAGAAGTGCTGAGAGTAATGGCCCCACTTTGTAAAACTTGTCATGTTCAGAGTGCTCTGCTGGACCTCACACTTCATTACTGGCAAAATTAAGGAAACTTTTGATGGTTTCGTTTTGATTTGCATTGTATATGCCACACAATCAACTCTGGTCCATGGTCCATGTATGAATGACAATGAAGTTGTGTCTGAAATATTGAAGTAGTTCTCACACACACACACACACACACACACACACACACACACACACACACACACACACACACACACACACACACACACACACACACACACACACACACACAGCTTGTTCTGGATTGCACTCTCCAAAGTCTACACCTGTCTCTTCCAGCTGTTTCTGCTAACTCTTGACTGTCAGACTCTCCCTCACTGCTTCCGTCTGTGGTCCAGTTGACGTCACTGTCCTCATCATTAAGTCCTAGCTCATCCTAGCTGTCACCTACAGGAAGAGCCAGTTCTGCCCTTTTCTTTTTCTCCTTGCCATAGGACATAGAAAGTTGTATTCTTGTTGTAAACATATATATATGCTGTTATATAATTTTAGTTTTTTTTGTGAAAAAAGTATATGTTATTTATGCCAATCTGGCTCGCTAATCTATTGGAAAAATGAGACACTGCAATTATTATTATGCAGTTTTTCTTTATAGTAATGTACATTTTTGTTCCATTATTGTAGAGTGTTTCCATATGGCAACAGCTTCCTCCATGTGGCCATGTGTGGGAAAGAGAGCTACTGAGAGGGGTGTACATGTCATGTGACCTTACCACAGTACATTATTGGCTATGTTCAGCAGAAAAGACATGCATTTTTTTCTTAGTAGTAAGGAAGTGAAAGGAAATGGTATGTTGCAACACTGTGCAGTAGATGGTTAAAACGAAAAAAAAAGCAGTTACATAGATATACAACTGATATGTAATTCGATGTTTGTCAACAGAGCTATTTTTCTGTATTGATTGTCCTTTGGAAATGCAAATAATCAGGCAGGTTATCCAAATCATTAAAAATATGCGCCAGCACCATTCAGCCTTGCATGTGACTCACCATGTCTGCATGTTACAGCCTGAAAGCCTGAAGCACGGCGAGATGTCAAAGTCAGCTATGTGGAAACATTTGCTGATGATGAGAAAAAGGTCAAATGCCAAATTTGGGAGAAGAAACTGGCATGCCATTGTGAAATGAAATACTTAGCAAATCTGAAGCTGGCGATGGCAATGAAACACATTCTCTTCATTCCTGCAACCCCAGAGTGAATTTCCTCGAAGGCTTGTAACATCATCAACAAAATGAGAAAATGGTTACTGCCAAAAATGTGGACAGTCTTATCTTCCTGGCACATAACTTGAAGAAAGTTGACGTTGTATATGCATGGGCATTTCATTCTCTGTTGGGTAGGCTTACATTGAATTTACAGTATCAAATGAACAGAGACTCTGAGCTTTTAGCTTGTTTAGGTTGTTTTTCTAGGCTTTTCTAAGCTTTTCCTCCTCTAGACTTCTTATTTTACTGCATACATTAGTAAAACAGAAACAGAAAAAAAAAAATGGATGACTATAAAAACAAAGCTGCGGAGCCTTGCTGAAATTCACCAATATGACGGTCTGGAGCATGAGAAAGGCATTCGGGCCAGCCCTGCTCTTATGGGACATTACTGTGGAAAGAGCCATTGAAAGAGCCATAGTACTCTCATAATGCTCTCACGCTATCCTTTCACAGACATAACACACCTTTACAACACAATAGACGGACAGACCAGTGTGTGCCCTGCTTCTCCTGATTTTTCCCACAAGCCTAGTGAATGGTGTTGACTAGCTGAGGGGAGTCCAGAGACATGGCGGTGAGAAAGAGAACAATGGTGGAGAGAAACTTATTGGGAGTGCAGTGATCCATCCCAAGAGATCATCACTACAGCGATCCAGCATGGAAGGAAGAAACAGAGAATCAGAGGTGAAGTACAAGGGTACTGTCAGATAATGGATGTACACATTAACCTGTGTGTGGGTCCGATGCTGTTGTGTTCTTTCCTGATTGGGTCAGCACAGCAGTTGATTATCCCACTTGTTCCGCAGGTTTCCCTGTGCCTTGTAGAAGGGAAATAAGTATGGGTAACTGGTGAGGAGCTGGTAATGACACTTGTCTATTTTGAGAAGTAGCTTTTGTGGGCTGCAAAGCAGCAAGGCTACTTCACCAGGCTACCCTCTCATTATCTTGTGGCCTGGAAGCTAGATGGGACAGTGGTGACTTGTTAGCTGTCAAAACCAGCACTTAGGCAGTAAAAAATGTATTTTCTGTCATCACCTGTTCCAGTGCATAAATGTTCTTGGTTGGTGCCAAAGGTGATTGGATAAGTTTCAAACTGTGAAAAGATTGTCCTTTATCATGAATATTGGTGTGGCTAGGGGTGATTACCTTGTACAATCAACCAATGCAAAGCCATTCCATGCTAAAAAACAAATACGTGGAATCATCTTAGCCTCTCAATGTACCTAGTTAACTAATTACTGCCAGGGTAGATTCTCTATGACATAACTGGAGGATTTGCAATGATGTAATGTGAAAAGACAGTTAAAGATAGTGAAGAATAAGATTAAGAAGAAAGCATAACGGTTCAAGTTTGGCCATTTATTCTTTAGCTATTGTCATAGAATTTATACGTTTATTTATTACAGGTAAATAGTACTAGAACGTCCTACTACTCCACCATTATTGGAAGAGGTGGTCATAATTCAAGAGTTCTTATCACTTGTACTAACAAGGCGTTATAGCCTAATAAGAGTTTGGATCCCCTTTCTCCAGCACTCTGTGCAACATGTACCTGTCCTTCTTCCATAGAAAAAAATGACAAAATGAATAGTGACCTTATTTCTACATCGTTCCTTTACTACCCCCCTAACAAGCACTCCTATACTTGAGTTCTGGGATTTTACCTGTTAGTCTGTCACTCAGTTCTGGTTTAGGTACCAAAATGAGATCTACAAACTACCCTCTTGATTCCTTCTCCACATCTTGTTAAATCCTCTCTCCATTCTTGCCCCTCTTGGAGCTGTGTCCATTGTGTTTAAAATGCTGCCATCACTTCTCTGCTTGTCCTGACCTGAAGTTATTGAGTAAATACTGTCTGGTTTCAAATCTCCCCTTTCTCTCCAAACTTTCTGAACAGCTTGCCTCTACCCAGCTCCAGAATCACCTGTTTCTAACAATTTATTGTGGTTACTGAACCATTTCAGTCTGGTTTCAAAGCAAAACACAACACAGGAACTGCCCTTTTGTGGGTCACTAATGACCTTTTCTGCTTTGATTCTGTCACTCTTAACATCCTGCTGTTGCTTGATCTGAGTGCTGCATTTCATACAGTGAACCGCATCCTTTTACTCTACCAAATTGTGCAGTATGCTGAGCTTACTGGAACTGCATTCTGTTGTTTCTGTTCCTACCTGACTCATAGACAGCAGTTTGTTACATGTTAGCTACAGATTTGAAAACGTTCTTGTTCTACATGGAGTGGCACAAGGTTCTCTTTTAGGTGCTTTGCTATTTTGCATTTATCTGCTCCCTCTTTGCTGGATTATTCATTACAATGGTATTGTTCTCCATTTTTAAGCTGACAATATGCAATATCCAAACAAAATGTCAGTGTTGTCACCTCCCATCTGATTGACTACCAGGGGATATTTAGACCTAAATGTGTGAAAACATCCTGAAATTGACAAGAGTGAAGTGATTTTAATAGCTTCTCATTCAGTGATACAATGACCAGATAATTTAACCTGGAAGTAAATTATGTCAAGGGTAGATGTGAAATTTGCAGGTATGAAGGTTGCGATTTCTGAGAATATGTTGTCTTTTGAAGCATATGTAAAAAATGTAACCCAGGTTGCCTTCTTCCACTAATGAAATATTGCCAATATCAGACAGTTTCTCCCCCAAACAGACACAGAAAGAATTGTCCATGCCCTCATCACTTAATGATTGGACTAGTGAAGGTAAAGTAATGTAATGTAATGTACTACAGTGCCATACTCTTTCAAGCTTCTTGCCAAGATTCTGGATAATCTGCAGTATGTCCAGAACTCTACCACTCATTTCCTCAGTCACACTGCATACCAAAACCACACCTTCCTTGCACATTACTGTCTCTACAGCCTGATCATCTGCCTCAGGATCCTCACCTTCAAATCACTCCATGATTTTTTTGCCCTTGATTATCTGCACAATTTCATTCAAATCTACACTCTGATCTACACTTTAATCTATAGACACATGTTCAGTACACCAGCTCACTGCAAGGCTCAGTTCAATGGTTGATTGGGCTTTTTTCAATGCTGTTGCTCAGCTCTGGAATTATCTACCATATCCCATGACATGCTCAGAAACCATAGTAATATTTGAAATCGGTCTCAAGGCCCAACTTTTAAACTAGGCCTTCTTTTCATAAGTAATTTTTCTATGTCAGTGTATATTGTCTTTTAACTGCTCTGACAGAATGTTGTACCTGTGAGAATGTAAGTGAAATTAAATGTATTGTGTGGAGGAAATATGATATTTGGTCAGCACCCACAGATAACATCTTGCATTTTTAACATGATGTTCCTGATGTTTTGCCGCTGATGGAGATAACATTACTGTGTGGCATTCTGGAGAGGACAGAGATGTTTCGCTTAATAAGTGCACTGCCAGTGCTCAGGTTGCAGTAAGGGCAATGGCTGTTATCTTATACCCCAGGGGGGTCCCCTTTAACTGTATAAGAGAGAACCCAACTATATTGTCATTTGAACAATTTGTGAACTCTGTGTCATGATGATATTTCCACAGTCAGCTGTGAAGTAAAACTCCCTTCTTTCCTTATGAACATCGGGTCCATTTCTTTCTCAACATGGAAATCAAAAAATGTCATGCCAGCCCATTTTTGTGAATTTCTTGAAAATGTATTATCTTGTAGTTTTACAACAATATGAGAATATGTAAATCAGTCTCAAATTTACTAAGCACAAACAGAAATGTCCATGTTGATGATAACAATGATGATTATTAGGTAGATAAAATGAGGTACATTTCAAGCTCAAGAGCATCTCCTGCTGCTGTGCAACTAAATATACAATATACCAGTGCTTGTTTCCCTTGTTAGCTACATTATTGCCTTTTGCATTATTTTATTAATTTGGTTCCTTTGGGGAAAATATATCTGACTTAAAATAATGACTTATTATGATGGGGATTCTTAGAGCTGTGCACGGCAATGTATGGTCATTGCTCAGATCTTCCACCATTTTTGAAAAACGGCCAATGAAATTCCAAAATTTGACAGGTTTGTAGAGAATGATGAATCACATCAAATATATTACACTAAACTTCAGTTTGTTTGGTTGTTTGTTGTGGCAAATGGTATAATGGTTTAAACAATGTATTTGTTTAAAGAAGTATTTATACAATGATTAGTATGATATCCTGTCATTTCATCATTGAGATCTGTTAAAAAAAGATTTGTTTTGGTGATTAATATATAGCCACCAAAATGAATTTACCAGACAATGAAATTGCAGATATTAATGATTTCCATATAATTGCATATATAATGATCGGAACTAAATAAACCAAAGCAATTGATCATTTCAGCTGTCAGACATAATTTATTTGCAGTAAATTTATTTGCAGACATTCCAATTTGTGAACACTCTTTAGATCTACATGCAAAACTGCTGTAATCTCTTAATTATAAATTACTTAATAATCACAAGGTCATTAGGACATTTTGAAATTGGAATGTTTGAAACATTGCTTTCAGCTATGCTAAATAATACTAATAATAACAGTAAGACAAAGAAAAAGAAACATGATACTCATCAAAAAGTAAGAACTGCAGGGAACCTGTCTATCCTTGGAGTCAATGATTTTCAAATCTTTAAATAGCAATATTTCTGTATTTCAACCTTAAAAAGTGTGCTTCAAAGTTTGAATATTTTTCTGAGTTTCTCAAAGATGTGAAATGGAATGCAAACTGGCCAACTGAAATAACTGTTGTTTGACGTCATCACGTTATTTATAGAAGGTAATATTTGGATGTGCGAGTGCCTTTTCATGTCAGAATCAAAGTACCCTCCGACACACACACACACAAACACACACAGACATACACACACTCACACACACACACACACACACACACACACACACACACACACACACACACACACACACACACACACACACACACACACACACACAAACACACACAAAATTAACTAGTATAACGCACACCTCAAAGTAATGCAGTAGCGTAGAGGTGAAGGAGACATTAAAGATATATCAGAGTTGTTTGAAAATGTTGTGAGAAGATAGATTACACAAAAAAAACAAATACAACTTTGTCTGTATTGCCTTTGCTCTCCAGAGTGATTTTCTTTTATAAAAGTAAGGCTGAACTTAACCTCTGTCCTGAATGTTTACACCTAAATTAAGTATTACCAGCCTTATAAATGTGAGATCAGTTAGATGTATCATGAATATACAGCATACTGAGCCCCTGTACTTTGTACAATATGGATAAGAAAGTATTATTAGTAATCTATCTCTGGCTTGCAGCTGTTCCAGAACCAGCTCTGAGACTGGAGTCAGATGCCAAAAGGACAAAATTTTGAAGACTGGGCCCTTAGGATTTTTAAATACTTTTTTAACTTTTTACTTTTTTAACCTACCTATTTTTCACATCTCTAAAGCTTACATCATGAAAATTTTGTTTGGCTCTGGCAAGACACTGAAAATTCTCTCATTTGCTATACACAGAGTACCTGTTGATCATGTTGATCTCTGGAGAAGGAGGAGGTTTATATTGTATTCCACCTTTACAGCAGTGGGTTTCCGAACCCCTGTGGCTGGTCACAGTTGTCAATGTCCTTGGGGAGGGAATGGGGAGCATGAGGTGCAAAAATAGGGAGAAGATGGGATGCATGGGAAAAGTGCAGTACCCCTGGTTTACACCGCTGTGTAACTCATGTTTGTTGTTGCATTATGAGCTGGTGGTAAGGAAAAAAGGCATTGATATCTTCATCCCCTTTTGCTATGTTCTTCAGAGCTAAGATACATTTCTTCAGCAGTAAAATTTAAGCTCCTGTACCTTGTTGCAGTGGTCACATTTAAAAATGTTCATGAAATCACAGATCTATAAATGTCCATAGAATCACTCTTCCATTAAAACATGTCACGGGTTCCACAGAGCATCACCTTCCTTTAATGATCTGCCTCCACACAAAACGGATGTCACACATAATACCTAAAAAAAGTCTACTGCAGACATCAACTCAATCTTTCCCCAGGTGCTGAAGCAGCAGGAGAGTGGAGACTCTCTTACTGTCAGGGCAATCGGTTCCTCTGAGGGCATGACAGACAAACTCAAGGATCTGAAAGCTAAAGGTCGGGCTGGGCACTTACCACAGCAGCAGCAAGTATGCGGCTTTAGGGAATGCCAGGGGCTGCAAGTGGCTACACCAGAGAAAGTTACAAAGTTGAGGGCCAAATTGGGGAGAGCAGAAATGCCACAGTGGCAGGAGGTAGCATGATTTTCAGGAACCTCAAATGTAGAAGAGGCACAATGGCGGGAAGGCATGTACAGGAAATGTCCGTCAAAAAGGTAGCCACGGGATGAATGCGAAAAGTAAAACTGTAGTAATAAAAAACATCTAAATGATTGTGGTTTGGTAAGACAAACAACAAAAATGATGATTTAAACAGTAAAAAAGTTAAATGATAGAACAACAAAATAGTAAATAGCAATAATAAAAGCCAAAAGTGCTTGCATAGCACAGTGTGTCAAAAATACATAAAGCAGCTACTAGGAATTTTGTTTGGAAGACTGCCAGAGAATCCCAAAGAAGTCACAGCAACAGTCAGCTAGTATAAATCAGCTATTTAGCTGCAACATAACTCACTAGCTAGTCTGACAAAAGAGAAGCAGATGACTAACTAACTAGCTAACCATGACCAATATTGCTCTTCAAGACTTCAGTGAAAAATGCTGAGACCCTCTGGAGACTTGAAAAACCCTGCAGTGCCTTCACACTTAACTACCAAACCACAGCTTGGGAAAACTTTTCAATGGATACAACTATACGTTATGATGTGATTTGACAGTGATTTTACAAAAGCACTATATCACCTCATTAGACAGACATAGAATTGGACCCTGGTGGCAAGGTAATGAACGTAACCTGTTAAAAGAAAAACAAAAAAAAAAAAAAAAAAATAAGAATATATAATATATATTAACTAAAATATATAAATATAAATAAAAATATGAGGACAATGGCATAATGCTACTGAAGCTGAACAAAGCCAGAGCACTGAGGTTTGTCAACTGGGGTGCACATAGCCAGCAATTTGTAATCCAGTAAGGCATTTCTGGATTACCAAGAATCACAATACCCTTCCAAGTTTGTTTTCTTCTCTCTCTGTGATAATTTGGCCGCTGTCTGTTCCACAGCATTGAAAAACACCTCAGCCTCACTGTCGTCATGAAAATCTTTCATGGAATAGGGAATGTGAGTGCAAACCTCAATCCCCAGATAAAATCTCAGAAGTAGAACTTTGGATGCAAACTGTCTGGGAAACATTTTGTACAAATTCCAACCATGTATTGTAAACTCTTTGATGTACTGTAAATGTCTTGCTTATTCAGTCTGGGTAGGTAGAAAAGATTTATAAACCCACCAACATGTTTCACGATGTACTGCCCTTTGACATTCAGAATATGTCAGTGTTGCAGAAAATACATATGATGCATATTTATGATTAATGCACCACAATTCAACTTTGCCCTCCTTCCCTCCTGCTCTTTCCTATTTTATAGTTGTCTGAAGAGCATTCTAATGACCCACTTTGTGTAGTATCTTGTGTGGCCATGTTGTCCTCTGTCAAGATCAGCTCAGGTCTACTTAGTCAAGTGTGTTCACTTCACTGGAAAGACAAAACAGACTGCATTCAGTCGGTAGGGGGAGAAAACACTACACCCAATGAGACCCTGGCCTCTCATATTTGCTATCCAGACAGGCAACATTACTAGTTAAGGAACTGTATTATCACAAGTGGCATAGCGAGCATCACAGATAGAGTCAAACAGTGTACTTGCTAAAAACACTACCTACTATTCTTCACTTTGCCATTAATAATAAATGAGGCTTACGCATGCCTTCCCTGCCAGTGTTTGTTTTTGTTTCTTTCTTTTTCCCAAAGATGTCCTGAGAACCAGGCCCGCTCTGTAAAGAACATAGTATTCAGTATCCATTCTTTCCTGTGTGACTCTAGGCAATGTAATATTAATTATGGCATATGGTATTTCTGACACTGTTTATGGCTCAACCTCAGAAGTGAAGTGCATTCACATGCATCAAGCTCCTGTTTAGAGACCTGCAATGGCTCATATTTTAAGGAGTTTAATTATGCTTCATTCACTGTCTACCTGCCATGGAATCCCATTGACTGGACACTGTGATGACATAAAAGTCACATTGTCCAAAGAGGGCAGCAAAATCTGAAACAAAAATTCACAGCTTAACGGTGTTCAAAATTTTAAGAATACATTAAAAACATGTTGGAAGCCAGCAAAGTAAATTGTGATTTTATTAGGCACACTGTCTATGAATCTGGCTAGGTTTGATGTTTCTCCTTACCTTAATACAAAGTGACCAATATGATCAAAATAGCAATGTTTTGCTTGCACATTATGCAAAATGCACATATTACTGAATGTAAATAACATGGGGGAAGGGGGTGCTGAGGTTCATGGCTTCACCATTCACCATGTACATTTATGAGTGAGAACAATGTGAAAATGCTATTTTCTTGCATGGCACTTTTACTTGGTGCATGGCACAGAAGGGGTTGATCATGTCCATTATGTGACTATGGTCTGACCATCTCTTAGCCAGTCAAAGGACAGTAACATTTCTTTTACAAATGCATCATTATAATGGCATGACTGATGGGACATGCTGCTTGTTGTCCCTTCTAGCTCCAAAGAAGGCGCTCACTTCAAAATCTGACCATTGATGTTTTTTACCATGTATTTTCAGAGATGCTTTTACTAGCTCAAAGAAATACTTTAAAAACATGGCAATTCAAAACAGTGCAAATGCATTTGCTTTTTACAAGTAAAAAAATTGTGGCCTTCCTAAAAATCTCAAATTTTTTACCAAAGGAAGATGACCTCAATAGCCTAACCTTGCTGGATGACATTTTAGGTGTTTTCAAAAAACAAACTGGCTTCCTGACACACAGTCCACATGCACACCCTAGAATCATGTCATAAAATGGAACATAAATGGCAATAAGCAAATAAAACAAATAAACAAATCTAAATATCTTATTTGACTTGACTAAGAAAATGTTAGATTCCTCTTTAATACAAAAATGAATCAGTAGCATGAAATCCAAAAGAAGTGTGTCCTGATGTATGTCTTTACATGTATGGTGAAGTTGTGCTTTCCTCTACATTAAAATTTACATTGCTTGTTCCAGGAATTTTTTAATTTATCCTGAGTGAATAAATCATGTTTAATGTCTTGCTAGCAAGAAAAGATAATATACAAAAAAGTATTATTTAAGTATAATCAATCACATTTTACTTAATGTTGGTAGCTACCTAACTATATAATCTACCCAAATAGCAAAATCTGAGGATGTACATTGATTTCAGTATCAAATAATGTCACGTTGCTGGCTTCTCACACAGCACAGTCAATGACATTGGCAATGCAATATAGCTAAATAGTTAGCTATCATGAGGTTGTGGGTATAGTCTAGTTGCCTAGCTAGTCTATATCCAGTAACATCCAGCTAATTAGTTATTATACTACCATGTGAATCCTATTAAAGTATCATATGAGCACCATAACAGTTAAACAGCTGATTTAGCTAACCTGGATGGTACTCAAGTGTGAACATTAACTTCTCCTACATCTTTGGTGCTGGTCTGCAACTTCTGATAATTTCTTGTAAAAGGTAAAGTTTAAAGTTAACCTGGTTGAATAGGTCCACAACAAAATCACACTCACCAGTTTGTTCACCACGAGTCACCATTTTTGTGGAAAGTTAGAGTTAGCTAACACACACAACATAATGTAATATTCCTAGAGCAAAGTGGCTACAATTTTTGGCTGATGGTAATGTCATTAACCAAAGCCTCAGAGAAGGTGGAAAATGGAAAAAAATCAACAAAATCTATTCCCACCCGCTCCAAATCAAATGGGATTGGTTGATTTTATTGTCATTCTTTATTAATGCTGCATACAGTTTGTAAGGCCTGTAACAGACCATAGCGGGTCCTGTTGTGAGGAGGTCATTTTATAGCTCCACAGAGACTGTTAATGTGAAATTGTAAGCTGTAATTGTAGCTTCACAGGTTAACTCTTTCCCTACTCTTCCAGATATTTGACAGATATCAGGTTGTACAAATTAATGAAGACACTTCAATGGTTTTTAAAGCTTAAAGTACATTGTCCCAAAAGATTCAGTCCTGGGGCCCTTGCTCTTTTTGATTTACATTCTACTTAGAGATGTCACTTGAAAATATGGAATACATGTTCACTTATATACCAACAACAAAGAGGTATATGTATCACTGGAGCCTGGTGAAAGTCTGCAGAAGTCCAGGCTTGAATGGTGTCTTAAATAATAAAAAAAACTTTGGATGATTTCAAACTTCCTGCTTCTAAATACAGACAAACCACAAATGACAAAAACACTTTTGTAGCACCCTGGAAAATTTGTTCTCATCCCTGACCAAGCCACCCTGAACATACTTATGAAACACCTTGGGGTTACAATGGTTTTCAGTCGATTACAATTGGATCTCCCTATTGAAACTCACACAAAAATATTTCAAGGCTGGCATTATTCAAGTATAAAATATTGCTAAAATTAGAAGAGATACAGATTAAGCAGATCCATTCATTTATTACTTCTGCATTGAATTTTATTGTTATACCCTTTTGTAAGGACATTTGAATGGCACTTCCACTCCCCTGCAACATGTTCAAAATACCCTGTTAGAATCTTCATGAAAGCAAATAAATAAATAAATAAAATGACCACATGACTGTGGTTACAGCACCACATTACTGGTTACCAGTAAAATATTAAATGGATTGCAAACTACTGCCCCTACCTTATAAGGCATTAAAAGGAATTCCACCTGCCTGCTTGCAGTATCTGCTCTTGCAATATCTTCCCCCACAACAACCCCTGGATTATTTTGTTCACAAGAGGCTGGCTTTCTGGGGTTTCCAAATAAATATACAGTGTCACACTAGTGTCACAGCCTGGTAGTGCCTTGCCAATTTAGTGACACAAGAATACAGGTGCTCCTACGTCTTCCACCGTTTTAGTGGATTTGCATCCAGTGTCCTGTATGAGCTCACCTGCTCCTTTACAACATTATCCAAAGGCTTCACGCCCTGGGTCCTGGGTCTTGGAAAGTTCCCCAAATACTGCAGCCATGGCTGAGTTCTTTTCTGGAGGAGGTGATGTTCATAGCTTGGGTTCTAAGTCTGACTCTAGGGAGGTGATGGTCCCTGTGGTGTTTGTGGCTTGAACCTGCAGAATTAAATTACCCAAATATTACCATCCTTATAGTGGCATTAAAAGCAGGGTTTGTTCAATAAAAAGATTTACCATATCTTAATAACAAACTATGACAATTCAGTTAATGACAGATTCAGTATACACGTAATCTGATAAAAAAATAATTGCTTCAACAAAATAACACAATACCTGTTGTTCATTGCTTACAATCTCTGTGGTGACCTCATTGCAGATTCTCAGATGAGAGGGAGTATCCAGGTGTGGAAGAGACTTGAATTGTGAGCTCCAAAGCAGTGGTCTAGTGGAGGATGTCCTATAGACCAATCTTGCATATCGCTCCTCCAGGTCATTTCTGAAGGTAGTCTTGTCATCACTGACTGTGGGGCTGCTTTCATCACATTTCTGGGATGCAAGATTGATATTATGAGGAAAACATCCTATCTGTGGCCCCAGCCCAGCCATCCCAATTATGTTTGCAATGTTTCTGGCATTATCTGTGGTCACAAGGATGGTTACATTGGTCTCTCCAACTTCCAGACTGCCACTGCCTCTCTCTGCTCCACTCCAATATTTGTACCAGTTTGGTTCTCAAGTGGGTGTGTCTGTAGCAAGGGACTTTTCATCTCTCACTCCGGAGTAATGTATGGACAGTTATTGTCAGGTAGTTCTCAGTGGCTCTAGACATCCAACGATTAGTTGTAGAGCAAATGAGTATGTCTGGGACAATTCAAAGGCAGTTTAGGCTTTTGTTTGTTTATACGGAGAATGTTCTGGCTGAAATGTGCATGAGAGGGGAGAGGGGAAACACCAGACCAAAATTTTTTTTTTTTTTTTTTTTGGGGGCAGTTCTGGCTTGTCTGTTTCACTAGCCATATCATTTTGACTTAGCTACCTTTGTGTTTTGGCTGCTGCTGGCTCTCTATAGTTTGCTGTCTCTCCAAGAGAGGGGAAGTGGGGAATTTATTTATTTATTGTGTTGGCTTGCACTGTGACAAGGAGAACCATCTTATCAAATTATACATTGTTGATAAATGGCTAGCAGTGTGGTGTAGTGGTCAGGTGCAAGACTGGTAACCAAAAGGTCATTGGTTCAATTTCCTGATGTGGGGTACTGCTGTTGTACCCTTTGGCAAGGCACTTAACCCACAATTTACTCATTACATATCCTGTTGTATAAAAGGATAAAATTGTAAGTCTGTAAGTCTGTAAGTCTGTAAAACTGTATAAGTCGCTCTGGATAAGAGCATCTGCTAAATGACAATAATGTAATGTATTTCAACCTGTAACTAATGCAACCACATTTCAAAGTAAGCAGCAAAGCCTGAGTATTTAATGAACCTTTAAAAATTAGCATGTGGATCAATTGCATAAAAACTATAATACACATGCGGGTTCCGCCTCCTATCTAGTGACTGCATCACTGTCATGCCAATAATCTCAACAGCACAAAACCTCCTGTGTATTATTACTTTATCATGCCATTTCTTTGCCATCTAACTTCAATTTGCTTCAACAATCAATTCATCCTATGTGTGCACATACCCAGCTACAAAAAAATTCATCGCTGACTTAGACTCCCATTTAAGCCTGCAGAAATTCAAAAAATTGGTTCCACCCTGAGCACCTGGTCAACTTGGAATGATTTCGCTCATTTATTTTCCTTCCCAATTTAATTACCATATCCTCCTTCTTTTAACAACTTTAACAAATTTCACACAATCACCACAACTTGCATATTTGCACTTTCACCATAAAAATATACCTCTGCAGAATTAATGTATTTCATAAAGTCCTTTTTGGTTCCAGTTCTCATGTCATTTCTAGTCATTAAGTCATCCTTTTCTTCAAAGGGTTTCAACCCAGCCTACCTAAGGCTAAACAACCGATCACAACAGACCTTCTTGCTCTGGTTTCAAATCTCATTGACATAGCTTTAGAGTCCTGTTAGGGCCTGCCTTCTATGATTTTCTCAGATGTTCAGAATACATCTCTTTCTCACCCTCTTTTGACCTGTCCAGACACCTTAGCACCTCTGATCTCATTATTATCAATCACACAGTTGTCAGATTCCACCTTAGTAAAGTAAAACTAACTAACAAGGAAAAGGAGCTGTTTTATTTTATTGCAGGCTAAATACTCCCATTCAGTCTTAGAAACACTCTCTGCCTTCATTCCATCATACTCCCAGCAGACACCCATTCATTTTTTTTTTCTAAATGCCATCATAGCACACAGACATGCTTGTTTCCCTGAAAGACTGGCCTCCAAGTCAAGAAAGTTTTCCACCTATCCTGCTTCTCATTGATTTTAATGCTTTACCTCTCCAATAACAAATATGTTCAAACTCATTCCAACCATTTTGGAATTTCATGGTTGCCCTGGCCTGACCCGTCTGACTGTAGACATGATATTTTTTACCTTTGCCCAGAGCACACTGAAGTGTCTGAGGAGTCCAGATATTAACTTACCAGTCTTTTGTATTGAAATGGCCTCAGAGGTGCGGAAGAGTTATTAATGCCACAAGCACAGCTGCATTCATACATATGCAACCACTCTACCATGTATAGTGTTGTAGAAATACACAGGTGACAGAGGTGAGTAATTTGTGAGTACTTCTGGATAAAATCTGGAAATTGGTTGCCTTTTATGGTCCCTCAGTATTCACCATGTCACAATAAATTGTGCATCAACAGCCAACCCCCAATAAGGGTTGTGAGAGGTCAAAACAATCATGTCGGTATAATAAAAGTCTTTCACTATTTTAATGGTATATAAATCCATACTTTTATTGGGCTAATATGTTATGATGGTGCAGAACCCACTGACCACTGGTTAATTTATTGTGATGTATGTAATTCTCTGTGGATTTGAAACCTTTCATCTAAACACAGGCCAATATTTTTTCCTCCCCTTCTGTTTAACAGTGACCCAAACACATTAGCTCTTAGCCTAATTGACTTTCTCAGCATTACGTTCCCTACATACTTTATAGATTGAGTTATGACAGAGTTTTGAATCCAAAGTTTTGATTAATTTCTGACATGCATTTGATTTATGTCTCACAACAAAATCTAGCTTTTCAATCTGTTGGAATAACTGTTCAGTGACAGCAAAACTAACAGAACAAAAAGCAGGAAACATTCACAGTAGTTGTGTAATATATATATTTCAAGGAACAAAAGTAAAGATTAGTTATGGCTTTGTCCATAAAACTGATCAAATTTTCTTTGTTGCCTCTGAAATAACCAGATTTGCACAGGGTCAACACAAATGGTTAAACCACAACCATGAGATAATTTCTGACATTATCTCATCCCCATTGCAATAGTCATTTGCAATTGTCATTTTCTATTGTGGTTAAGCTGAATCCATGCAAAAATGGTATTTGTGTGGAACATGTGTGAAGTCGGTTGCTCAATTATAATCTGGAATGAATAAAATCTTTGTTGCCTCTAATTTTACCTACATCCTTAGAAAATTCAAAGACACACACATATAAAGTGCAAGAACAGCCTAGGAATGTCTTCAAAAAGAAATCGTAAAAGGTGACAGCTCCTGTTTTATAAAGAAACGGGGTATCACAGAATTTATGCACAGGGAGGCCCGGATTTAAAAAAAAAGTTAGCTATACATGCATATGAATTGATATAATATATAATGAATAGACATGAATAAGTATGGAAGACCATATAAACACAGATGCTGACAGTGTGGAGACATTTAACATTTGTTTGCTAGTGAAGTTTCATCCATGTGGTCAACATCCATTGGGGAATGATTTGAAAATATGTAATCTGATGATATAGTAGATGCAGGTCAGAATGCAGTGGCGCAGAGCAATGGTATTTTGACATTGTAACGATTTATGTGGTTTCTCAGTTCCACAACCAGGTTTACGTGCTGTGCTTTCTCTCTTCATCCTACCATCTATCACAAGAGCAAAGACAGGTTTTTAGAACAGAAGAGTTATTTACCTGAGTGCCAATGGAATTAAATATCCCTGAATTACAGCAAGATAATTGGAGAGAAAAATGAGTGGGATTGATTGTAGGAAGGTTTGTGGCAATTTGCTAGGTGACCCAAAGAGCTTCAGGGCAGAAATGCCATTTTGCTAGTGGTTCAGTGGTGTTTTAACATTCTTCTTTGAACAAACAATTTATTAATGAGTAAACATTTTTAATTAACAGTTTTTGTCCCAGAAATTAACTTTGTTCTGTATTTGTTTTTGTTGTCCTCCTAGGATATTAATTTCCATATGCTGAACCTGTCCCTTGCTTGTGACACATTAGTTTTTGAACCCATATTCAAATCAAAGGAGGTGGAATACCAAGGGGATTTCTTTTTACAATAAATGATTTCTGGATCTTGTGTGACTTCCATTTGCTGCCAGAAGTACTTGCACCTGACATAGCAGCAAAATTACAAAAGCATTAATGACTCTCTAGTGAACCATATTCCTTTGCAAAGTGCTGCACAAAGCTCAGCAAGGTTACATTGTCTTGGTCACAGTAATACACACAGATTCAGAGAATCCCATATGTGTTCAGTTAGGTTCACATTCTGTGGCAAAATGGCCAGTTTATCACACATGTTGTGCCATGCCAAACAACTGGAATGTCTGTATGCTCAGGCACACAGAGTTGCCATAAGATAATGATTCATAGAAAATGATGCATAGAAAATGTCCTAGAGGCAGCATTATGGTGAAGTGCAAATTTCCAAGCAGAGCCCTGGCAGGCTCCCTAGCCCCCAGAGAAAAAAAGCAAACTAAAACAGCCAGTTTAGATGTTTTGACACAATGGGAAATAAACTTATTCATTTAAGATCTCAACCAATTAAGTGACGTATCCATGACATCAAGACTAAACAATCTACCAAGTAATTCATGATTCAGTGTGCACTTAAATCAGGCAAAATATCAAAAGGTCTATCTTAGGCAGTTTTGACTCTGCGCTGAGGGCAGAACCCAGAACTGAGTTCTTCACCTCAAACAGCTTTATGACATAAAACTTAGAAGATGAGAAGCAACAACACATTCAACTGTCTTAGGTATAAATGGCAGGTTGGAAATGGTAGGCAATTTGTTCAGAGTGTTTGGGTGTGAGTCAGAGTTTGTATTTTAAAAAAAGAGGTTACTGCAGCAGCCTTTAAAGCATGGGGTATAGTACCTTTACCTAAACGTTAATTGTAATATGAGGGCATAGAGCAAGAAGACAGGTCTTGATCAGTGTAATTAGGACAGGATCTAATGTGTAGGTAGTAGCTCTGGGTTTGTTGATGAGGTTAGTAAAGTTGGCAGAGTCATCCAGAATAAATATGGACAGTCAACTCTTAAACGTGGCAAGAGTGGTGGAGTCAGTATTTAAAATTAGATTTGTTGTTCGTGGCTCAGCTGCAGGAGGGGGTGTAGCAGACATCATATTTATTTATTTATGTTAGTAATCATATTTTGGAATAACTAAAGAATTTAACTGCATAGTTCAGGAGAGTTTATCATCTGTGGGCGTAAGTAGTTCATTTGTTGTAGAAAACTGAGCTACAGCATTGCCGTCAGAGCTATTAATGATTTTAAACAAAAGCAGGACCTTTCAGCCTTCTATATTGTCCCAAGTATTGTTCATATGCTTGAGTATTGACAGAGAGACCTCTAGACATTCAAGGCATTGTCTATAGTGCTTCTCAGAGTAGCTTAGACATAAACAAGGGTGAACAGTGGATTAAGAAAATGTTTCGTTTTAAGGGGAGCCAGGGAATTAAGGGTGCCTGGTATAGTCATACTGAACTGAGCACCTCCTCAGGTGAGCTCCTCAGAGGCAGGACTTCTGCAAAGTCCTGAGCGCTTCTGCAAAAATGGCAGAATTTACTGGGTTAACCCCTTAGACCACTAAGATTGTCACTTTTGACAGTGGCCTGGCCACAATGTCAGTCAAGGGGGCCTGAAGGTATGTCCTCCACAACACTCAAAGAATCAACACCTTCTTCACCATTAACTTGGCCCAGCTCCTGTTCCAGGGCCTGGTCCTCTCCCATCTGGACTAATGCATCTCCCTCCTTGCTGGTGTCCCTGCATGTGCAATCAGACCTCTACAGGTCTTCCAGAATACTACTGCTCTGCTGGTCCAGAATCTTCCGAAATACTCCCATGTGTTGTCCTTACTAATCTCCCTCCACTGGTTACTGGTAATGGCTCACAGCCATGTCAAAACACTGATGTCAGCCTACCAGGTGGCAGGGGAAAACAGCTTACCCTTGTCTCCAATCCATCAACAGATCCTACACACCAAACAGGTGTGGACAGGACAGCAGAGTTTCTATCGAATTTTCATTGCTGAAACTGCTTCTTGGCTCCCCTACCCAAGCATAACTCACCTTCCTCTTATATAGTCTTGTGGTATGTTGTATTGCGCCTATGCATGGCTTGGTGTACTTATTTAAGCATGTATTCACTAGTTATCACAGCGCTCGGTGAAGGGCCTATATATTTGGATGTGGTTAATTGTGTCCTGTGTGTGCTGTTGTTTAATGCAACTTTATTAGATGCACTTTGCACTTGTCCTTTGTAAGTCACTCTGGATAACATCATCTGCTGCTTGAAAAAAATGTCATGTAATGTAATGTAACTATACTGGTATCATACTGTGAAAGGTGATTAAATAACTCTGCACTTGAGATGCAGGGCTTGAAAAAATGGATACCCTTATGGTCAGAAAAGGACTAAAAGCTGTTATCTGTTATTGTGCTATTTTCTAAGCTAATGAATTGAGGGATAGCAGGGTTGCTATTATGTGATGACAAGGACTTTAATTATCTTTCAAAACTCTGAGGAATCATTTAGATTCTCAGTGGTGTTTTCTCAAATAAAAGTCTGATTTTGCCTTAAGAATCAAAGAGGTACATCTATTTTGAGGTATCTAAAATGAATCCAATCTTTTTTCAATCTGAGAGTTCCTCGCAGTAGCCCAGGCCAAATGCCTCTCATAGAAAAGTTCTTAAAGTTGACCAGGCAACCACGGATTTCATGGACTTTTAGCTTTTACCTTTCTAGTTGTCTTATGATTGTAAAAACATATTTTCTCGTTGTTTTCTCTTATCAATCATTGTTTGTTATTTTTGTTGTTAGGGCAATGCTAGATAACACGGACTAATTGTACATGCAGTAGTTGTTGTACTGGTCATCAACGAATTTTGTGCACTGTACAAAGAATCCAAGGAAAACAACACCCTATACACAAAGACACACAGACTAATAGGACAACAGGAAACAGTCAAAAGAAAGAAAGATGGGTGGAATGGAATTCTCTGATTATTCAAAGGACAAACAGAAGAGGTGAGTTTTGTGACAAGACTTGACAGTGTCAAAGATGGACACAGAAGAACGGACAGGAGGGAGGAGGGCACTACAGAGCCATGGGGTATCTCTGGAAAAAGCACGGTCACCCAGGGTATGGCGAAGTGATGGGGGGGAGTAGAGGATGCCACTTTATTACAAATGGATTAAACTGACAACTATTTATCACTTTATTGTTTTGTTTTTTTTATTCATTACTATTCAAACAAATTGCCATGGGTCACTTTTGCTTTTAAATTGTGGAACAACATAACTCAACATCACACACCAACACAATTCAGTGTGGGTGCAACATTCCATGTCAATGCTCATTTCTGTAGGAATGCAGGGTCACTGCAGCAACTTCTAAGTAGCCTTTAGATTTTGGTCAGGCTACTGCTGATAAGTTAAACTGAACAACTAATTAGTATATAATGGTATATTGTGTTATATGTTGTGCATATCATTGGATTCATGTTGTTAGAGGATTCACTACCTTAAAATGAGAACTGAACATGACTGAAAAGGACAGACACACATATCCCAGCTTCACTGACTGATTGATTAGATAGCTACCTTACAAGTGTAAAAAAGTTGTGTCTTACCAGTCATTAGCCTATCTGTGCAGTTGTTACTTATTTTTGAGTAACCCCCCCTCATCAAAAACAAATGGAAACAGTTCACCTGGAATAGGTCAATTGATCACTTTCATACCAGGTTTAGATACATCAAATGTACATTAGGATGGTGGTGGAAATGAGCACATTTGTTCATTGTCTCTACTCTCTTATCTATATTTTGTAAGAACTGTTGGATGGATAGCTCGCAAGCTGACTGGATTCTGTAGGCTAACTTACTGCTGTGAGTTTTGATATTACAGTTAAGGCTGCTAATATTTCTTTGTCTCAACAAAACTGCTTACAGAGAGTGAGGTGTGTTTATTTAGCTAGCTAGCTAAATCAGTGATAGTCACTACTGGCTGCTTTTCTGTCTTTGTGGGTTAGACTGCAGTGCACCACAATGTGAAATAATAAATAAATAACTCACAGTAAGATTAGATATTTGTGTCAGTATTGGTTGGTATAGCTGGTGATTTTTTATCTAGGCTCTGTTGTCTTCAGAAAACTGACATTGCTACATTAGCCTTATAGCCAAATGAACCAAAGGAGTTCACTGAAATAGTTTAGCTATGAAGTAACTGCCCCCACATTGCTGTTTGACTATGTGAAATATGTCAATGGTTGTTTAAATATAAATTCAAATGGAACGCTGGCAAACAGGTGTTTGGCTCTACAGAATTTGGTTGAGAATATTCTTTTCTGTTTCATACCTACAGTATATGGATAGGATTGGCTTTGTATTATACGAGAGGCTACAACAGTACACATACCGTATATTGTAGTTAATGCACAACTCCTTTCATTTTTAGTTGCTTTGTCCACATGGATCAGTAAAATCCTACCAATTCACAAACAGCAATGTAAAATGTGTATACAGCATTTGTATAAAGTTAGCAAAACAGATGCGTTTATAACAATTATTAATCAAAAGTAGGTCTGATGAGCTTATGATATTTTTCCTGTAGTTTTATTTCAGTTACCTCTCTGCTGTCTCTCTATTTCAAACAGTCCTAAGCACTAATGGGAAAGATCATGGAGGAAGAGGATAGCCTACGATTTAAAAATGGCTTCTGTTAAAAACCCAGTTTCAGATTTTCTTTTAACTGTACCAATCAACATTGTATGCATTATAATTTTGACATGATTTCCACAGGCCACCTAAGTCAATGAATTGGTGACAGTGGAGTGACTACCAAATTTCCAGCCAAACCACCCTTCCCCTCTGTCTGCAAGTGCAGTATATACGTCGTGCTACCGTTTGTATCATGTGTGGTGAAGTATGGCCTCGTTCACTCTCTCACCTAGACTGGGAGGCTGCTGCATTCTCAATGTGTTTTCATCTACTTTGCATAAATGAGCATTTATTCCCTCTTATGGAAAAAAGATAACCGCACCGCAAATTAATATTCATGAGTCCATCAACATATTGCCACAGTGGCAGTGGCGAGAGGCACAAATTAAACCAATGCATCTATATAGTAAACTGGTTTCATAGACAACTGGGCAAACTGTGTGCTGTAATGGTAGAGTGGTTGAATGACCATACCCATCTTCTGTCCAATACAACAGTCCATCCTCATTACATATATCAAATATAATGCCAGAGCTCAGGATGCACAAAAAGTGCATTCACTTACCACATAAGAAGTTTTTTAATCTATCTTTAACAATTATTTCTCATATGAATTGTTTAGTGTAAAGAAATCTGTATGAGAAAGGTTTGATTTGCTCATTTTTATTCCCACCACATTTTAGTGATGCTGGACTGAAAAACAGAAATGCATCAATAATTTGAACTTTTGAATTGGAATTAAATTTGGCAGATTTTCAGACTGTGTTAGCCCTCAAGATCACCTCTTAAATTCTTGTGTCCAGGACACTGTGACACAGCATGATCTCCCATAATGCTGCATTAAAAAACATTGCAGAAGTAATTATTTTCAGAACTGAGCTGAATTTATCAACTGCTTTAAGGAGAAATACGTCCATGTAAAGTATCCACTGAAAATGTAAAATGTTTTCTGCTCTTGATCTTGGCCTCTGTGTTCTCCAACCTAAATCCCTAATACAGCTCAATGTGTGCCTTCAGTGATTGTAAATATGTGTATTGATTGATTTGTCTCTTTCCTCTTAGTCATATTTCTGTGTAAAATGTTAAATGGATTTTGGTTATTAGTCAAACTGCTCACAGTTTAATTGAGGCTCAAAAACAACTTTCTCGGACCTTAGGTTTTACGTATTTACGTAAGACTTACTTGAAGCCACCAAAATGTGAAGATCAATTCCTAAAGAGATGAGTATGCTGTTTGTTATCCTCTGTGCACATCATGTGTTGTATTATTAGTAGGGATATCATATTTCGTACTAATAATTCCATTTTTAGTTTTCATTATGGTTTTTGCATTGTACATGAAAAACAAGGAATAAATAGTCATATATTTCTTACATATTTTCACATTCAGCTTATATACTGTTTCCATTTATTTTTATTTATTTTGGTTCATATATATGTATATATATATATATGTGTATATATGTATGTATGTATATGTGTATATATGTATTTTAATTCTACAACATATACAGCATATGTGGAAAATTACTCCCTCGCTATAAATAGAGGGAAATGTGTGTAGATATAGCATCCCCCACCCCTACCCACACTCCCTTGCATTTTAATTGTCTTGCTGTTTGAAGTAACTCAAAGTGAATATGTGATTTGTCAATTGATTCTTTTTCTTCCAGGCTATGAATAAAATACTTTAATTATTGATGTGCTGACGTCATGCAGCTGTTTGAATGTTGTATGTGGTGCAGACCTCTTTCTCCAGGCTTGCTTCGCTCTGACTTTCCTCTCAGCAGAGGATATTAATGTAACTGTGCTCTTACGTAGCTGCTGCTTGCAGAGAGATGGTGTCCAATAGAAAGCAGTACCTTGGTGTGGAAAACTATGGCAATTCACAGCCTTGGACAGAAAGGAATCATGAGCAGTTCTGCTGCATTCTCTTATTACAGACCTGCCTATGCCTTGAAAATAGCCACAGAAGGGATGGCGTTGTAATCTTCAAATGGAATGTACTTCATAATTAAGTGACGATGTAGAATTTCTGGATCTTCAGCTTACTTTTTCAAAATTCTTGGATGAATAAATATTTCTCTTTCTTCTTAAAAAAGATAAATAGACCTGCTTGATATGAAAAGCAAATAAATGTAGTTGCTGGAAGCTCAGAAGCAAATACTATGCTGTGTTCTTGTTCAAGTTTGTCACACTTTTGGGTGGAATTTCATAAGGACTGGACTTGCAGGGTTTTTACTCAGATTCAAGTGATATGCTCCATATAAGAATATACTGTTTGCCAGTGTTTGATCAAATGGATTGCTATTTTAGTTTCATACAATGTCAAACTATTTGTCATACACAATACAAGCCATACACACATTTAAGTGAGTACTCTTATATGACAGTTCACTTCAATTTCATGGCTTGCCACAAGCTTTAATTGTGCATCATAAGGAACACAATACCATTAAAGATGAAACTGTAGCCACTAGCTGGGGAAGAAGACAAAGATTAAGTAAAAAAAGGTTTTTCCTTCTAACACATTATGAACAAGCTATCTTCCTCTATGCAGCAGTGGTGCTTTGCTCTCTGAACAAGAGGGGTTGTAGCTTAAACTAAATATTTCTTTGTCAGTGAGAAATATATGATCTTAACACATAACAAATAGTTTAGTGGGGATTAATAGTGAGCCAAAACCAGGTAAAACCAGGAAGTACATTTTTGTACTCTCACAATATTATCACATATTAGGTAGCTATGATGCAGCAATCACAAAAAAAGATAATAATCTTTGTAGACCAGACGGCAATGAACGTGATATAATCTGTTTATGTCCCTGTAACTGGAAGGCTAGTAAGTGCTGTTGGAGAGTGTCTACATTCCACTTGCACAGTTAGTCATTACAGCTATTGGTAAAACAGCATAATATATCCACATTTTTTTAAAAAATGATCATAATGAATAATAATGATAGTCTTTTTTCCTTCCTCTCTGTATCATCATCAACATCATCATCATCATCATCATCTCCACTGTCATTTGAAAATTTTTTGTGATTATTTCATCACCTGAAGCTATGAGATTTATATTTCTATTCTTGTAGCCCAATCACTATTGCATTTGCAGCAGAATCGTATTTACACTCAGAAGATATATGTCTGTTTCTTCTGTTAGTACAGTGATTAGTTCTTTGTATTCATTTATTCTAACAATATTAAAGATTAATATTTGAAAAGTGTAAAATAAGTAAATCATCTACAGTTTATGCAGTTAGAGACTTGCACTTTTTTGCCTCTGCTGTTTGTGCTCTGGTCATTTATGTGACCAGCATACCGGTGGCTCGGTGCTCTGTGTTAGCTTATATTTGTTGTTGTGTCGGCGCTGAAGCCTTCTGATCATATCATCTGACCATTTCATTTGCTAATGGAGAGGCTGGGTGTCTGGCTTTAAAGATAGGTGAAGACAATAACTGTCACATAAAACAGCACTTAAGAAAGGATTCTTCATCTTTCACAGTTCCCCTGTCGACAGAAGGTCTCAGCGCATTGCTGCAAGAGTAACGTCAGGACAGTCACTGACACCAGATTAGCATCAGAGAGGGGAGCCTAGGACTCAGACTGAAGAGGGCCCTTTCAGGGCAGACTGTAACCATGGCGGTGCATAGAGACATGAGAAAAAAAAGCAGTTTTACAGGAGACAGCTTGAAAAGGTGACGAATACCCAATCTGTCACCAGGCTAAGTCTGTGACATATGGCCAATAGGTTGCTTGTAAATAATTGATAAAGTGAAACATTAGGCTGTGATGCACGGTCAGCTCTCCTTGCAAGGGCCAGGTAGAACTACTCAGCTACACAGCAATTTAGCCTGCTTCACAAAATTTAAAATGTTTTCACTTCCACTTAAAGTCCATTTGTCTGCAGTTTTGTAGGGGTCAGTAGGCACACCTGTCTTCAAACATTCTGAAATGTAGCAGTTGTTAGGGTGCCTTTATGAACCAGCAACTAATCTAAATACTCTTACACATTGCAATAATTTGATTAAGATGATGATGGATTAAAAATGAAAAAATATTTAAAGTGCATTTATAGCTCGTATACTCCAAATCTGCTGTTACCAAAGAATGCAGTTTGAATATAAAAGATGTAGGCTGGCCTGGTCACCATCAGTGGTTGATCATTGGTAATCACCAACAACTTGTGTGGCCAGAGTGATATATAGATATTGAACACTAAAAAGTGGAAAGTGAGGACAAATGAAAAGAAACTGAAAATGATACACAACATAAAAAAAAAACACGCAAAGGAATTTTATCACTGTACTACATACTTGCATTTAAATTTAAATGCCACAGAAAGAGTAAAAGATAGAATTGCTGTAACTGATCATCAACAGATTTCACAAACAAAACATGATTGTTTGGTTAAATCACAAAATACATTTCATCAAATATTCTACAGTACCTATCTTGATATTCAGACATTATATACTTTTCATAAAACCATTTTGCCAAATCACTTAAATGAGGACAAATGATCAGAGAAAACAGTCTTAATGTTAATGGAGTGTGCTCACTTCCTGACCTTAGTGTTGTGTAAACACCCAAATTGCAATCACGATTGTGAGCCCCTTCATTTTAATCACTAATTGGTTTCATTTACTTGTTTACAACAATAAATGCAAAGGTCAAATATTTGCTTACACCCACCTACCCAACTGTGCCACAACGGGTTGTATTAAACACAGATCAGAAGGAAATAAAGTCCATAAATGACAGCTATGTATCTATACACACACAGACGTAATGCCCGCCATAGTGTCTTCATACCCCTAAAAATTAAGAAAAATGCTATAAAAGAAAAAAACAAAAAAATACATAAAGTACACATTCATTATTTTATTCTGCTCATAGAACTTGAAATGTATATTTTTATCTAAATAGCTTGTTTAGAGAAAATGGTCACAAATAATGAATTGCAATCCAGAAAACACAAGTCACATTTATTCACACCTTTTGAAAAACCTTTAGACTAAAATCTGACAAAATAAATTTACACCAACCTTCCACTTATTGGATGTTCAGTAGAAGATTCTGGAACTATATAGAGGCATCCAAAGGCTTCTTGTTTCCCTGTGGTATAGAGGTGGGTAACAAGCAGAAGAGATTCATCAGTAGAATGCATTATCATTGTTAAGGTCAGACAGCTCTCTGAAGACTGCAGGTAAATGGTCATTGACCTTCACAAGTAACTTGGAAGATGGCTATAAAAGGAATGCACAAAAAGGTGGATTTACAGTTGAAAGTGGTAGATTCCATTATTTTGTTAAGAAATGTAAGGTTGTTGGTACAGTGGTAACCTTGTTAGGAAGAGGATACAAGTGTATCTTTGCACCATGGGTTGTGAGATAAGTGGTCGAGAGGCAGACAAAACTCCAAAGGCAATAGTTGAAAACCTCCTCAACAAACTGGCATCTTCAGGCAACAAACTGTCAAAAAATCATCAAAAGTTGCATACATCAATGTTGCATTCATGATCGGGTTGGAAGGAAGAAGGCAAATATAAAAAAGAGGAAACTTGAATTTGCCTAGTAACATTGCAAGCATTACCCATGGTCAAGTGAAATGAAAATTGGGCTCTTTGAATATTATCGTTATATTTGGCATACAAATATGATGCTCATCTTGACAGAGAGCCGATGTCCACTGAAATAGGGCAGTGGTTGGAGTGGTTCCTCAGGGCCTTCAAGGACAAGGATTTTTAAAACATGTACATTATTTTTTATCATTTTTTATTTTAGTTTTTTATTTTAAAGTAATTATCTAATTACAGTGATTTATTAAAAAATCATTAAATTATCAAATTAATAAAAATCTCCAAAATATCTGAAAGACCTAGAACCTAGAGGGAAATGGTCAAAAAAAAAACCTCCAACTCAGAAGTTTCAGACACTACAGGAGGCATCTTGTTGGTGTTATCTATGCCAGAAGAGGCCAAAGTACTGGTGACATTAATATATTTTGCAAAACATTGTGAACAATATGAATTTGCTCTGGACAATACTATTAATAGTATTAATAATAATAGTAATAATAATAATAATTAATCTTTTGGCCCCTAGTCAGGGGTACGAATACGGAATGGTTTAGTAGCTTATTTAAATTTGGGATGAGCAAAAACTGTATTTGTTATATTTACTCTAAATTAGCATATATACATATTTTATGAAAAAAAATTACTTATCTATGGTATGAAATATATGACAAATAGGGAATCTAGAACTGTAAGGGTCCTAATTAGACAAAATTAATGCAATGAATAAGTTCTTTGCATATTGTTGGCACAAGGTGGAAAAGTGCCACAGTTCATACATGATATACAGTACACTCTTGCACTGAGGCCACCGAGATAAGCATTGAGTCACTGATCAGTTGGAGTGAATAAATAGGTAATTACAGCTAGCCATGATAGTATTATCTAGCTAGCTAACCTGGTCAGTATGACATATCACAATGCCACAAACCAACAAAGCATACGTTTCCATTTTAACACAGTTGCTAATATTTCATTGATTTAAACAATTATCTGTTAATTATCACATATAATAATGAGGACATAGAATAATCCTAAGGAAAAATATAGTCCACATGTTAAGATATTTGTATATTGGATATTTGGGTTTTGCTCATTTTGCTTTCATCATTACATTGTTTGGTTGGTTTTCTTGTTGTAGTTGTTCAATTTGTGATGCATTCACATGCATGCATTACTATAAAAACAGTGACTTTCACAAGCTTCTCATTCACATAGGCCAGCATGGCTTTACACCAATATGTACACGCATTAAAAAGGTCACAGGGTATTACAGAAGAACTTCAGTAATGAGAAAATTCCTTGTAACAAACACTTGAGAATCACTGGCCTCCATCACAGATTAAAAGAAATAATAAATAACTAATTGGTACTTTTACATGCTTTCATCTTTGTTTCAGCTCCTGTGTTGAGAATAGGTGGCAAACTGTTCTTGTGAATTTTAAAAAGTGCGTGATGAGAGTTAGGCAATGAAAAGTCCAAAATTGCTTTTGCGAGGAAGAGCCAAAGTCACTAATGCTAAAAGTGACTAATCTATGACTGCTTCATTTGAGATAATACATCTGCTCATACTCTTTTCATGTTAATTATTGATAATCCATTGCAGGCTATTGAGAAATTGGATGGGGATGGGTAAGAGGAGGGTTATGTATCCTCTCATTGAAAAGTGTCTAAAATCAAACTATTAATGGGGGTGGTGACTCACATGCTGCACAAGAAAAAAGGCCACACTAATGAGAACCCCCATTTGAATTGCGTCACTCTTTGGTCGAATAGGTGATTAATTGTGGACTACTCCCTTTAATCAACCAGAAAAACCTTGTTAAAGATTTTTTTGAAGTGATACACTAAACTTCTTCGAACAGTATGTTCTGGCAGAGAAATTATCCACTGCCCCACCCTGTTTCACCATAATTACAGTAAATCTGATATAAAGGTCCTAATCTAGCATAAGGCCACATCATTATACTTAAAACTTGAAATTTATTTGAAAGCATTTTAAATGCCTTCATTTCTTAAACAACATGCATCTGTTTTTCCAGACTGAAAAAAGATTCTGTTACAAAAGTGATACATCCTTAAATTTTCATCTAGGATAGCCATGGCTTAACATTTTGTGGAACAGTATTTATTTGTAAACTTTGGAAAAATGAAAAAGCAGATGCGAAAAGTACACACTCCTTCAGCCCGCACTGTTATAAAATATATGTTTAACTATCTGGCACTGTGTAAGTGACAATAGGGTGTCTGATGCAGGCTGGCAAGTGACAAAAAGTGCTCCTTTAAAAGTTTTGTGTAATATTTGTGTGAAGACATGCTATGTTTCATTAAAGGTAAACACAGTGCAATACTGCTTCTCCATTGACATTCCATGGGATGAGAATTCTTCTGTAAGACAAAGGCACACAAATTCTCTGTTATTATTGGAAAGCTGTGTTGCAAAACAACCACAGAGCTAGGACACATTCACACAGATAAGTACACAAGGGTATAGCAGCAAACAGACAAACAGCAAAGTCTCCTTCCCCAAAGGCTTCTGTGAAGTCCATGATTATTAATTAGGGGCAGCTAGAACATGCTCAGGGATCCCATAATATAAGGTGGCTATCACCTTGCTGCATTATGCCATTCTTGTAGCTATTTTCCTGCTTCTATTCACCACCTATGGTAGAAGACAGTCAGGTAAGCCACTAGCAATCCTTTCTGGTATGTAATATACAAGCAGTCTCAATTGCTAGCAAGCTATTTAGCAGGGTTGACTCTCTACCAGATATTGGCCGTAGGGTCTACCCACTGGAGTGTGTATTAAACATATGAAGATCAGCCTGGAGATTGGAATATCGTTTGAGTCCAACCTCCTTCTCTCATATTTGCTCTACTGTTTGCCATGGTAGCTACTCTATTATCATAATGTAATACTGGCCAATATATCAGCCATTAGCCTACCTGCTGTATACATCATTAGTATTGACACAGGCCCTGATATTGGTCAACCTCAAGTCACTAAATTGCCAGCTAGTCATAGCTACCCACGGAAATAAACTGTGTCCATTTAAAAATCTATATTTATGGTACATTGTATGAATCTCATAAAAGAATCACAGTTCATGTATTGTGGAGCTACAGATCAACTACAGAGAGCTGAATACAAAAGGTTGACTACAGAACTATCACGTGTTCCTGTATCAAATATTAAATCCACTCACAGCCACACAAAATTCCATGTAGCTATGCCATAGCAGCAATGTTTATTTGCAATGTAATGTGTTCATTTTAATGCAGTTTGCATTTTAACAATTTAACAATACATTTTTATGCACTTAATTGCAGCCACCCATTTTACACATCCATAGTTATTATCAGCTGTCACTGCCTGATTATTTTGGCAAAGTGTATGTGATCATTAAAGCTGACGTGAAATCCTTCATAAGCTCACCTTATGAAGAGGAAGAAATACATCTAATGGAGGAAGAATACAGAAAGGAGGCCGTAGGAGGTGTTGACCTTAAGTCTGACGTAGGCAAAAGTTATACATGCTTCTTTGGATAAAAACTACGCTACTAATTTCTCATTAGTCTAAATGTCAGTATTTCAGTACAATAAGTATGCCTTGTCATCTATGAGCTAAACATACATTTGCATCTGAACATCAAACTTCTTCCAGTTCCTTTACTGCAAACTGACATAGTGAGTTTTGTCAAAGTAATATTTTAGAATGTGGAACTCATTGCACACTTAAGAAACAGACATTGTACACCAATTTCACTAAGTATTGTCATTTCAGAATGAATAGGTACTGAATGAAAGCCACTAAACATTGAGGAAAATTGGTAGAAGACATAACAGTAAAAATGACTTTTCACTCTCAGGTAATACTGTACAAAGGAAGAGTACAGACATCCTGAGACAATGTGAACAAACTAGTCTGTCTCAGAAAATGGACCAGATCAAAGAAATTGGACTGAACTGAATGATTGGCTATAGCTCTTATGATACTGTTGAGATGAGCTAGGAATGTTAAGTTTATCATTTTCCATGAGAGTGAAGACTTTACAATTAATTTCCCTTTTAAAATGTCTAGTTTTTGCCCAACTGTTTTGTGAAAGAGCATTTCCCTCTAATATTCACTCATGGCACAGCAGTGGTTTCCAGTGTAAAATGAGAATGTACTGCATTGATTGGGGGATTGATTTATCTAGTTAAGTATTGGTCATGAAAATGATGAGCTTTAATTATTTGCATCAAAAGAGGTAGATGATTCCTGTTTTACTTGCTATTATTTATTTTGTAGCTAATTAAAATATACTATTACTGTTTAAACCTTTCTTTTTCAGTTATATGATGGCTCTATTTATTAGCCCAATCAGACTTAAGCATGAATCCCGCTGACATGCTACCACAGAGAGTTGCACCCCTCTGTTATTATTAAGCATACTCAGACATGGGCCACTTAAACTCAAGCTATGTGGGAAGCACATCTGGGGCCAAAATTAGGGTGTTTTGCTTAAAATGAGGGTAAGTCTCATTATTTGAAAGATACACTGATCCCACACTTTGTTTGTTTTCTCTCTTACATGCATGAAATAAAAGTCGTGCAGCATAGTGGTGATTGTGTGTAACAATAACATTGTTGGTGAGAGCTTATACTTAAGAAGTATTTGATTTTATCATATTTGATAGACTTGTCAATAAAATTGTGAATATGAGCTGTATTTGAAAATATTAGTATTTGATAATACTCTCTCTTACCCCTTTTCCACCAACACTAACTAGGTGCTAGTACTGGGCTGGTGCTAGTGCCAGCTTGGAGTTGGTTCAACTTGCAAACCTTCTAAGAACCGGTTTGCTTTTCCACGGGCTAGAGAGCCACCATAAAGCCACGTCATTACATCACTGTATACGTCTTCATTTAATAGAGTAAATGCTCGCGAAACAGCAGTCTGTGTTCTAAACGTTATTGTTCATTGCACTCAACCTAGCCGAAACGTTTATTCTCAGTAAGTTAAATTGATTTAACTAAATTTAGCTCCGTTTTGTAAATTGAATTTTGTAACACAAGAAAGCTATAATGTGAAACATTTAAGAGAAAGCTTTGGGATTACTTGCCACTTTATTATTCAAATTGCCGTCCTTGTTAATTAAACAATCTCATGCTGTACCTTTCGCAATAGCACACAAATTTCAGACAATCTGCAGCGTTTCATGAGTATAATCATTTATTCTAATTATGCGATTGGTGTCGATTATTCTGTAAATTATTTGTTCTATTGTTAATCACAATCGTAACATTGATGTGAGAAATTAGTAGCTCACTAAACAGCTAAGAAATACATAGCTAGCTGGCAACATGGCGAAACATCTGAAAAATAAAACTCTGGTTTTTCAGCTTCTTCTTCTCCTTTTTACGCAGACTAGATGCTACACTAGCTCTGTTTTTTTTTTTTAAATGGCAGTCACAAAGTTTTAGTTGGTCTTGTTGGTCACGATAATCCCACCCCCAGCCCCTGACGTAACGGTTCTTGGTTGTAGACCAGCAAAGTGTTGGTGCCGCTCTCAAACCAGTTTTCCTGGCCAAGAGCCGGTTCTTTGGCTGTCAAAACGCGAAGAACTGGTTCGAGATTAGGCACCGGCTCCGAACCGGCCCTCGAACTGCCTTGGTGGAAAAGGGGTTTCTGAGGTTTGAAATATGGAGGCAGAGATGGAATACACTATCTACATACACTCCATAAGGTTTGATAATTAACTCAACCCAGAAAATATATCAGCCACCAGGCTCTAGGTAGGGAGGCTAGTTTTTTCAGAGCAATTTACATTTACTCACCAGATACTTGGGTGCATCTTAATCCCAAAAATGGACAAAAACTCAGCACCGTGATTCCTATATAGTTTTTATGTTGTGTTACTTTCACCAGTTTGCTTGAAAGTCTACAAGAAATAATGCACAATCCATACTTCTCCAAATGGTCAATTGTTCTCTATTCTGCACTTGCTTTAGACCAGATGTCTTATTTTAATGGTAATACCCTAGCTCTCCTGTATCATTTTAATGACATTTAAAATAGAAATAGGTGTGTTGTTTGTACCTTTCATGGCACATGTGAAAGCTGTTGGAAAAACTGACAGGTATGCATTTGTATGCAATGGTGTCTGTGGTACCTTTAGGGTTACCATCAGTTTACAATTTCATTGATAGCTTTGTGTGGCTTCTTACTTTAATTTCCTCTCAATACCATATTATTTACATACTAAAGCTGTAAAAGAAAAGCTAGCAGCATATCTGCAAAAAGGTTAAACTAGGTCAATCGAATCAGTTGCATGAACCGGGCTCTCTCAGTTCAGCAGTGAATTCAGTAGGGTTCCAATGCCCCTTCTAATGAATCAAGCCTAATTTCATCTTTTCACTTGACTAAAATAATTAGCTCAAACAATTAAGTTTTAACGAATGTACTTAATGTCTTGAAATCGCTTCTCTCTGTTGAACTTTGCAAAGAGATCTGTTCTGTGACAGTTCTGCTGCAATGGGAACTACATTAGTTAAAATTTGATTAATTGATAGAATACATTGTTAGAAAGGACATACGTTAAACCAAAAGTGACAAGTGATGAAGTCAGAGAAGACATAAATGAAGAGAGGGACAGAAAGGAGTCTAGAGGGACTGCCAGTTCCAGCAGAGGGGAGAGCATGACTAACTGGAAAGGTGAACAATGAGGCTGTAAGGAAAAAATAAAAGGCAGGATCCAGTCAGATCTAGGACAAGGCTGCTCAACAATGGTCCAGGTGAACCAAATTAGATAAGTTTTTTAGTTACTCTTCGGTTATTTCATGAAATAATTTGTGCCTAAATTGAGCAACGTACAGTACTTCAGATACTGTGGTCCTCCAAGATAAGGGTTGAGTAACAGAGATCTAGGAGACTATGTCCCAAAGGCATGAAATAAGATGACAAGCCTGAAAGTCTCATGAAGAGGGGGCAGGGAGAAATAACCATACTATACTGTGAGGAACAATGAGAGGATCAAGAGAAGGGCAGCTGGCCCAGAACAGGGCCTTGTGTTACCTGAGTAGAGAGAAGGTGATGAGCAGAGAGATCCTCTGCAGGTGATCTGATAAATGTGGGCAGCAATGTAAGAGGAGAACCAGGCTTGTACAACAATCCAGAGATGCCCAGATAAGCAAGAACTGGAAGAAGAATCAAGTGATCTACAGTATCAAAGCCAGTAAAGACACCAAGACCTGACACAGAAGAGAAGCTGCTTGAGAGGCAATTGTATCAGTAACAGATAGAACAGCAGCAGTTTCAGTGAGAGATGTTAATCTATATTTCACAGGATCAAATAAAAAATACAAAAAAGGAATGCGGAGAGTTCAGGAGGGACAGCTCATTCCGTGGTTTTAGGGATAAACAGAAGTATACAGAGCAGTAGTGCAGAGGTAGTGGGACCAAGATATGTCATGCAAACCAGCCTCAAAGTAGGGAAGGACAGCCTGGAAAATGGAATGTGTTTGTGAAATAGGAAACAGAGTGTGTGTGTAGTTACCAGAAAATGCTTTAACAAGAGGCAGGTAGGTTCACCTCTGAGTAGTGAGGAAGAGAGGTCAGGATTAGACAGCAATTCATGGATGGTAGGAGGGGATAATCATAAATCAATAAAAGATTCTGGAAAAGTTGTGTTGGTGTGTGTGTTTGTGTGTGTGTGTGTGTGTGTGTGTGTGTGTGTGTGTGTGTATGGGGGGTGGGGGGTGGTGTTTCAAAGGCTGTCAGAGTTCACAGACTTCAGTAGCTACCAGTTGCCTATTAATTCCATACCATTTCAACCACAGCCACATAATCAGTTTTGTTATACAGCATTGGACTGGATTGAATGGGTCAGAAAAAAATGTGTTTCTAATGTGAGCCAAAAAATGGGATCCTCTAAAATGGGACCAGCAAACCAAAATTTTAAAAAACTCACATAAGCTACAGTATGTACTGTATTATACCACTGTCAGATAATGCATGTCAAGGAATGGGTCATTTATTCAGTTAAAATAGAAATTAGACCAGTTGTACAATCACCTGTGTTATATGTCATATGTCACCCGAGTTGTATGTCATAATATTGTCATGGAGGTATACCAGTCTGCTATCTACACTCTAACCAGGGTCTTTTTACCTCTACAAGAATTGACCCAGCCCCACCAAGCAGACTACAGAAGTGGTGAACTCTCCCCGACCAGTAACACAGTCACCTTTCACACTGCCAGCCCCAACTGAAGAAGTAACAATTAGTTGGGGGGGCTAACCTCACGCACCAGAGCACTAACACCAACACAACAAAAGAAGAAAATACAACAGGTTGTACAACTGAGTTGTATAAAGAGGTTGTATAATAACCCATGTCATGCTGCCGGGCGTATTTACGCTCAGAATAGGAAGTCCACCCTCCTGGTCTCATTCAGTTGCCCTGGTTTTCACATCTTCTACCCTTTTTAACTACTGCAACCAATGTCTTAACTTCAAAGAGGCACAACTGATAATACCACTGATGCTCTGCCCTCTTGGTACTTGCAGTCCTACCTTTCAAGCTGCCTTCAATTTAGTGTAAATGTAGCCTCACATTTGCAATCTGGCTTTTATACAAAGAAGGTAGTGTAAAGTTAGATATAACTAAGATTGCTATTTAAGTCAGTGAAAAATTTACAGAAACTGACAGACTGCTTTATTGACTAGCTAGCTATTGTACTGGATAGCTCACAAACAGATAGCTAGATAACTAGCCAGCTAGCAAATATCTAGCTGGCTGAAAATAAAATAAGTAGAATGTGGTATCTAGCTAGCTAATGCATTTTAATCTTAGCAGCCCAGCCACAGATGCAACACTCACAGTGTGTTATGTCCTCTCCTGTTGCTGTTCTGCAGAGTAGAAATGAAGGCAGCAAAACTGACCAACCAAATCAGCATTTTGTCAAAAAATGACTATAGTAGCTGCCAGTTCAGATTCTGTCTCAAGTGGGTCAGGCAGAAGCTTTAAAATGGGGGCCCTTTGGGCAGCTCAGGTTAGCCCTGCTGAAACATGAAGGTGAGCAGGTTCCTATTGCAACACAGAGTCTGTGGACATAGCTGATAGCATATGTGATAGCATATCACTGCATAGCTACAGTTGTGGCATTCGTTTCCTTTGTCCAGTTTCTCTTTTGTTTTTGTCTAGTTAGCAATGTAGATATTCTACGCTGGAATTTTCAGCACTTGTGAGTGTAGAAAATAAAATTATCACAGGTTTTCTACATCCACTACATCTATGCTCCACCTTACCTTCAGCCAGCACTCAGCCAGTCCTTAACAATCTGCATCAACCTCCTAACCAGTCCTCAAGTAGTTTTTTGTCATTCATTAATTCATTTAAATCAGACCAAACTCATTTACATTAATCAGATTAATTTCTTTAAACACTGTACAATTATAGCAGGGTGTGATGTAACATTACATGTAAACTGAGTACATTTTTCAAACATCTTGAAATATTTCAAAAGAGCTTGACTGTTGAAGATTACCTGGATGCACTGAAGGCTAATACAATGAGAGCAGCTCATGGGAAAACGTGGGGAAGGCCATTACTATAGGGCCTAATTAGAATACTGTCACAACATGGTGATCACACCCCAGACCAATGTGTGACACATTCTAGTGGTGTATCTGGAGCTGGCCAGCAAGTGTTTTAGCCTTCAGCCCATCCAGGTAATCTTCAGCAGTCAACCTTTTTTGAAATACTTCAAGATGTTAGAAAAAATGTAGTCAGTTTACATGTAATGTTATATCACATCCTGTTCAGGGTCCAGTCCAAATGCAGCTTTACACAATGCAATGTAAAATGTATCTGAACAAGACAGAGATGGCTTATTGGGAGTCCCAGGTGCGAATGATGATCACAGGGTCAATCCAGCCTGGCTGAACTGGCTTTATGGTAGCTAGATCTGCAATGGGCTATGCTAACTTGTAAAACAAAGGAAGATGCATTCCAGAAACTTCTGCTGCACAGGTACAACTGGCTATGTATGTTTTCAGCTGACAAGAGCTAAATGGGGGATTTCTTCTTTGGTCTGTTAAGGGAGCTATGACAAAACCATCAACAGCCTCTTTTCTCGCAGAATTACCCTCCATTGGTGGGTTTTGTTCATATTCAGGCCAGACAGGACAAGACAGCTTATCTATATAGCAACTGACCCCTAATACTTGGCCTCATCATTGTGATGCTGCTTTGTAAACTCAAGAACTTGCTTTGAGGTTTAGGCTCAGGTTAGAGAAGCCCTTAAGCATCAAATATTTAATGTCAACATCATACAGTAAACTGTCAACACATAAACACTACAGAGCAAGGTTCAGTGTTCAAAGAGAAAAATATTTCACTTTTCTGTCATCTCTTATAAATTTACATGAAGACAAAGCTGCCTGGATAATGGAGTGATCCTCAGAATGGTGGAATGTTCAATTTGCTTGCCATTGGAGAAGAGTTTTTTTCTCTACTTGTTTTCTTGTATGCATTTCAACCCTCACACCAAGAGGTTGATAAAGGTTTATTTTACGCCATGTGTCAAACAATTATCCCATTGCAGTACTTTAATGATCTCAATTAATCTTTTAATTATAACAAATTAAGCTTGCATGCATGAAGACTGACAGTTTATGTCCCTTAACACCATCTCAGGTCAGATTCAATGTTATTCTTTAGCAACTAAGACAATGGGGTAATAAAAGGTTCATCAGGAACATGTACACAGGATTTTTTCTTTGTCTGACGGGGTGGCAAAATATTGACTTTAGAAATCAGTGTAGTCACATGTTAGTCTGCCATATTCTATAAAAAACAGAGAAAAATTTGTTTGCAAAGAATATGTGAAATAAATAAAAGGATACCTGAATCACACATGCAGTTCAGTGAAGTCAGGTGTTTAATGTTGGAGTTAAATTGAATCATTCCATGTTGGTTTAAGGTTTCTTTCATCATGGATTGACAATACTGGGTGAATACATGTCCATATGAAGACACTGTTCTCTCAGCATCAACAGCATTGGTAAGTGACAAGTATTGCTTAGCCCTCTGTATTACACTATGGGATATTTTCTCAGATTCATCCTAGAATTCATGCAAAGACATTCCACTGACAGTGTATTCGTACAGTCATACACAGTTATGCATTTTTCAGCACAGTCATAGTCAGCACAGTTTAAAAATCATCTTCAAATGCATTAAACATCTCATGATAAATGTATTCTCTATAACAACAGGGCATAATATCATGCAGTTGCTTTGCTGTGTGTTGCTATGTGTTCCTTTGCCTTTAACAAGAATTAGTTGGTTTCAGTGTTGTAACTATCATAGAATTGATTCCAATATATTATTTAGTAGACTGTGATGCAATTTGAAAAAGAAATAAACAGTGTTTCCTTAAGGGTTACTCTCCAAAACTGTTGAAATCACCCATTTTAACTTGTAACTACTATCTTGTAGATACTTGGCAAAAGCTAAAATCCAAAGAAACCACACATTACCCTGTCATGTTACAAACTGTTTTTGAAGAATATTTCTTTTACCTCACAAGAACTGATTGAACTATTAACTTAAACTACTTTTCACCAAATTCTCATCTCAAGCCATGGCCATGTTACCAACATTCTCATGTCACATTTTTACCATGCAGTGCTTGCATGAACGAAACATAGACCAAAACAAAAAATTCAACAATTTCTAAAAAGTTTTCATTGCATAAAGTTCTTTTTTTAGGATGACTCAGCACAGTATTTAAATAGTCTTTCTAAATGCATTTCAATGTTCAACAGACAGGGAAGTTCCTTTAATCATATTTTTGTGCATTTACAAATTTTCTACACCAAAAAAAGAATCCATTCATTTCTATGCAACAACATTATACAAAAACCAGAGCCAGAAGTATCCATTTAACAACTGGGTAATAGTGAGCAGGGTAACCAGTTCATTTCATTCCTTTAGCACAGCATTACTTTGTTGAGGGGAAGTTAGCACTAATTAACTGATATCTGGATGCCTTTCTTACTGTGATTATATAAAATATAGAAGATTTCCTCCAGGTATTACCATTACTCAACATGAATGCTGATCAATCTGTTGAACCTTCTGGGTAATAACTCTAAACAGTCAAAATATTAGATAAATTCTAACTATACTGAGCAACACAAAGTCATTATTAAGACCATCAATGCTAAGTTTATGAATTTAAACATACAATATTCTTTGTATTTTATACACTACTGGACTACTTTCCAGAAGCATGGTGTATATACTCACAATGATTGCTTTCTCACAGGCCAGGTTCTTTTAGCCTTTTGCTAATCTGGGCAAGTATTCTCAAGCTTTGCCCATGGTGGATTTCAGAACAGCATCACTTTTGGTTCACAAAATGGTTATGATTATGCGTCTTGGGTACCTTCAGAGGAAATCACATAAATGCAATGTTCCACAATGCAGCAGGTATTTATTATACCCATTCTGACTTGTTGGAATTCACACATGAGTCACAGCATCATAATAAATGAATAAAGGCAGAGCACACAGACCTCAATATCATACAATTGATTGCAGGATGTGCACCATTAGCATTCATCTTGAACTGCTTAATGAAATGAACTAGTCACAAAATTTAAGGAATGCAGGCAGACAGCCGTAAATTAAGGGGCTATCACTCTGTATGATGACATAAATGTCAGAAAAGTCATCTTGAGTATTGCATTGAGACAAAACCCGACAAGTTTGTCTTTGTGACTCAAATTGTGATGCTGGATATTTTTAGATCACCTAGAATATGGAGTCATGATGATGTCAGCAGCTGGAGCCACTCATCAGGAATGGGAAAGGGGGTAGGGTCCATGGACCTAGGAGCATCTAGCAAATGAAGCACAGCTGACTTTTTGGTAATTAGCAGAGCAGGAAGTAAAAAGGGAGCAGTGAGAGTGCAGTTGTGGCAAGCAGTCTGACTCCCTAACATTGCTGGGGCAGGACCATTTGTTTTTGGGTGTTGCATGTTGCCTCATTTTGTGTTCTGTGTTGCTGATGGGGTTGTTTTTAGAGCCCGTTAAACAAGAGATGTCATAGCAGGTGCACTGACAGCCCAGACTGACATTTGGGCAAGTGAGTGATGAGACCAAGGAGCCGGAGGATGAGGAGGGGTTGTCTTTCCATGTATTTCTTCTTCCAGCAACAGAAAGCTGACCAAACTGGGAAAAATACTGGTGGAGGACCTGAGACAGCAGGTGCCACACAGCCCTTGAACACTGCCACTTGAGGGTATGGAACCACAGGACTACATTTGGGGAGGTTGCTATTTGCTATTCCATCTCAGGTTTGGCTCATCTGTGTTGGCTATGGGCAGGCAGAACATGTCAACTATTGTTAGTGCTGTTAAAAGGGAACCCCTGGCTGTGAAAGAGCATGCACACAGGGTATCGTGAGAACTGCCTGCTGAATGCCCTAGTCATCTGTCCTGGGAGTCTGTCCATAACTAGAGGTGGAGGTAGGAGCACTCATGGTGCATAACATCCTTGAAACAGGGGACAGGTGACAATGTTTAGTTAAAGTTTTTTTTTTTCCAGAAGTGGTGGAAGGACCATTTGGAGCAAGGCACTGCTGTCCTGGACTGGCTGACCCTCTGGGCTGCTAACAGACTGTAGATCCCATATGTAGGTTATGTGGTCTTGGACTTTGCAGAAGGGTCCACTTCCTCCTAAGGGGGTCAAAATTACCCATGACTCAGAGGGCTCCAGGCGTGGGGTCCTGAGGATGAATGTCATAGCACAGTGTTAGGAAGAGGTGTTCTGGGGTTTGTAGAGAAGAACAAGGCCCAGGTAAGGAGCACCTGGCTGTTCGCCCAGAACTCTGATGAAGTCCCTGCATAGTCTGAGGGGTTGTTGTGGACCCAGTTTGATCCATACCTTCACTTGGATAATGACTTTTCCCTGGTTGAGGACTTGGATCAAAGGGGTGAGTGAAAAGTAGCCTATGCCCTCATGGGAGTGAGGGAGAGCCGTGTCTCACTTCAATCCTGAACGTACAGCCCTTCCTCTTGTTAATCCCTCATCAGTGCCACCTGGCAACTGCAATTTGTATGGATCCTGTACAGGTGTTCAGAGGGACATGATGTGGTGCAATAGAACTCCCAACCTGGCGAGGTTGTGGCGGAAGTAAAATGGTCCAGGTGCCTTTGGAGGGCAACCCCTCCGCAGCAGTCAGAACCTCTTGGCCCTCTTGCAGCACTGGACACAGGTTTTCATAGCACATGAAGAGAATTTCAGGAGGACTGATATGGTGCTGCATCACATCCCTTTTGGTAATATCACTCTCAGATGAGAAAGGTCTTCCCCTCTCGCTCCTAGCCTTTACCCAGAGGTGTGGACCCTGCTGAAGGGGATGCTTGACAATGTTGTTATCACTGAGAGAGTCAATTATGAGCTTGAAGTTGGCAGAGTGCTACTCTGCCCTGGTTTTAGCTAATGGGTGCTGGCAGTCCTGGCAAAGGTAGCCTTCACAACTCTTCTGAATTCCAGTGCACGTCCTTCCAGACATTTTCCAGAGGCTGACACATTATTACCTTGGGGATCAGTTATATGAATCACTGTTGACTTATTTGGGTGATATCAATGTGTATTTGCCTGATTCCGGACACACCTGCAGCATCTGGAGCAAGTGTTCCAGCAGTTGTGGTAGCATGGGTTTGAAGCTACAGCCCCAGAAGTGAGGCCTACAGAAATGCTAAGTGAAATACCAGGGCCATTTTGTCAGGTGTGGGGTGGCCACAAACTTGGAGAAGACAGCCATGGTCCAGGACTAGCTATAGCCAGAGACAGCATGGCAGGTGTGAGCCTTACTGGGGTTTGTGGGGAATTATCAGCATATTTTCCTTCTTTTACTAGTTTTGCAGGCCCTTTACATCAACCGCTGAGTGGGGCCACACTCTGAGGAAGAACAGTCTTGTGGTATTGTGGACACCACCATGTCAACAGTTGTTTTAGGGAGTGAAGAAGACCTAGGGGACCACACCTTTCCTAGTGTATGTGGACTTTCTTCTCATTATGCCTTAAAACAGATACCAACATGGATCGGTCATGGACTGTACTGTCCCAGGTGCATGTCGGTAAAGAGATGGTGATTGCCTACAGCAGCCAGAGCCTGCATCCCCCTGAGCAGAATGACCAGAACCATAGCGTATTGAAGTTAGAGCTCCATGCCCTTAAATGGGTCATGATGGAAAATTCAAGGACTACCTGTGGGGTCCTGTTATATGGACATTAACAATTATATTCCAAGGTGAGGTATCGTCCAAGCATTACATCAGGCCCCCAAGTGTGCCAGGGCCCAGGGCTAAGGACAGAAGCTGAAAGGAACAACAGATTTGTAATGAGTTGGTGTGTGGGATGGGCTCTAGCAAAACATGTGTGTGGGGGTGTTGGAGAAGACCAGAGACAGGTGATGGTGGAGAGAGTGGGAGAGTCTCCAAATTAAGCACTGTGAGAAAAGGGAAGAGTGCAGTTAAGGGAACGCAGGCTAGCTCCCTGACAGAGTCCGGGTTTTGTGTTTGTTGCTGTCACCTGTGAGGAGGCAAGAGCTGGCTGGTGGAGAACAGGACAGAGAGGGTCAGCCATGGACAAAGTGGGAGAGTAATTGCTGGAAAAGATCTGCCAGGTAGATGGTGCCAGACCAGCTAGGAGAGTGGAGTATTGTGCCAGGGAGTGTGCCCCCCCTTTGTGAAAGGGAGCAGTCATTTTGCATGGTACTGCTAGGGAGTTAATGGCGACTTACCTGTTGATAGCGGACCACTGTCCTGGAGGCAGGGGGTTGGTTCTGCAGTGGCAAGTCCTTCTGAGAGATTAAGGGACAAATGGACGCTCTAGTTTCAAAAGTTTTTAATGGTTCGTCTGACCATGCAGTGTGGTGCTAGCCAAGCTACTATCTCTAATCTATTTTATGGGTTTGTTTGTGTGTGTGTGTGTGACTGGTGCACCTTGCACCACTCCTAGTGAGAAGAGGGGCTGGGGGAATCTCTGTCTGTTGCCAGGGTAGAATGTCTGTTTTTCAGGGAAGCAAAGAGGGAAAATTCAGTTGTCTGCAGTGTGGTCCAGCTAAGTCCAGCAAATGTATCCTTGGCATGTTACTGCGGAAGCACTTTTGTGGGTATTGAGTGTGCTGTGTAATGTCTTGCTAGATTTCTGTTACATTTTGTAAGCATATGTTGAATACAATAGTGCAAGTATCTGGAGGAAATATAGTTTGCCAAACATAGAATACATGATTGGATTCATTAAATATGGTAGGCTCTGGTCTATTGTAGCAGAAATTAATGAAAAAATAGACATAGACCAACAGAGCTAGATCACGTATACGAAATTTAAGGTTTCATTATGCAGATGATTCTTACTGGTACAATTTTTATTAGGTAATGAAAGAAGCCATTTCAATATTTCTAAAGATGTAAAAAGGCTCAGTTTAGACCAATTTATCAGTAATCTGAAGAGTGTGGTGTCATTTTCTACTGAGCCATATGTCACAGGTTTAAAGTTTAAAAGTGGTCAGCTATACCTGGAGATGTAGTTGTGCAGAAAAATAAGAAGTTTTTGAAGGATGCTGTAAAGCATCCCATGGCCCAAAATATGTAAAGGAAGAGATTCAAGAAAAGTAGAAAAAATCTGATTCAGGTGTCTTTAAAGTTCAAAGTATCTGAAATCCTAAATCCTCCATGGTTACTTCTGTCAGTACTTCAGCCCCCTAGCTGTTGTTTTTGTGTTTCTCCCTGTCTGTCAGTGCCATCGATGTGCTTTTCTTTATAGTTCCCATGTGTTTCTGCCCTGCCCCGCTCTCCACCCTGTCCCTGCCCACCTGATTTCCTGATCATCTCCACCTGCCTGCCTGCCCACCTGATTTCCTGATCATCTCCACCTGCCTGTCTGCCCACCTGCATCCCATCTCCTCATCAGCCCACCCCTTTATATACCTTGCTTGTCTCTGTCTCCTTGCCAGTTCGTCTCAGTTTTTCCTCTGTTGCGTACCCACCTGATTTCTCGTGTTGTTGATCCTGTGCTGACTTCTGCCTGACTTCTGACTTCGTCCCTGCCTGCCCGGGCAAGGGGATCTCTACAATACAAGATTTAACCATGAATACCATGTTTTAGCAACATTTAATACTTATTACTGAATGCATTGTTAAAAGAGTGATCAGTCAGTTTCTTCAATTAAATTAGCAAAATCCCATTAGATTATATGTGAGTCCTCATGCTTTGTTCATGAGTAAAATGAAAAGTTATATGTGCTGATCCTTGTATCGAATGGGATACTAGGATTGCGCCAGTTCATGTTGAGTGCCAGAAAGGTATGCTGTTTGTATTCTGAGCAAATGAGATGACAAAATTAAGGCTGGCACTGTATTTATTTATTAATTTATTTAAGTATTTTAGGTTAATATAAAACTAACAGTGTAAAACACACAAAACACTGCACAAAACACTCTGATTTACGCTTAATGAATGAATGCACTTATAGATGCAATCTGAGCAGTACTGTTTCAAGTGCAACTGAGGACAAATCAAGTCAGAACGTAGGCCTGACTCCACAGGGAAGGTGAATCCTCCCATCTAATTATAGTGCTCTCTGTCTGCTACCATCAGTGAGTCAATCTCAGTACTGTTCCCTTCTTTATATATGTAATATATTTAATCTTTTACTCATTTTAACATTTTTGCATGAAATGAAACAGTGTAACTGTTAGTCAGCCAGCTAGCTAAGCAGCTAAGTTCTTAATAGCGGTAAAGTTATCATTTCACAAAATATGCCAATTTACCTGATATGAAATGTGGCTCACAACAACAACCATTTATATAATGTCCTTCATTCCATCTATCAGTTTAAGAATAATGTCTGGCATCATAGGCAACATTCCTAGGATATCATTGGAAATGTTAAGATCATGATGATGTGCTGTAAAAAGTACTTTGGATTTTGTCTATTTTGACATCCAACAGCAAAGCAGGACATCTTATTTGTAATGCTCAGCAAGGAAAGAAGATTTTTTCCTAAGAAATGTATCTTATATAGCAACTGGCAAGTGTTTGGAGCTATAGCGAAGATATGTTTTTAATGAAAGGTCCACATGAATCAGCACATGATATATGCATGCATTACGTGTTTGTCATGAAATCCTTGGATGAGAATTATGAAAATTATGAAATTATGGCCAGGAAATATATCTGCTGGTTTAGGAAACCCCTTTTGGCTACTACATTAAATATCAATTAAATAAGCGATGCAAAAAGAAAAGTACCAAAGTTAAAAAAAGGCAGAATGACCTGCTGAGACACCAAAGATAAAATAGTTTACAGTTGAAAATCTGTATCTGGGATGGATGGGAGTCCTGTTAAAAGGATGCCATTAACACCTCAGAATGAGCAGGTGCAATGGTCCCCTAGAAAACAGTTTGGTTCTGTGTGCTTTTGTGGTGTAGCAGCACTACACTGTAACGGTAATCCTGAACCCAACTGTGGAAATGTAGACAATAAGGAAATTGTTTAAAGTCACACTAAAAATTCCAAAATCAATTAAACAGAGAGAATACAGAAGTAAGGCAAGGTGTTTGTGTAGCCTGGTACTGCCATCCCATTATTTCATCCAATGTTTAGATGGCAATTTCAGCTGTGCATGAGGAGTTACAAGACCCACCAGCCCAATTTTACATTTACATTTACATTTATTCACTTAGCAGATGCATTTAGCAGACGCTTTTATCCAAGGCAACGTACATTTTAATTCAATTTTGACATATGGTTTTGGTTTTTGCTGGTATACCCCCTCAGTTGTCAGTAGGACAGAGAGAATAGGACAAATTTTTCCACTCTCGTTCCCACCTACCAGCCTCTGTTGTTATTAATCAGGATTTGAGGTCATAAAATAATTAATGGTGGACTTTCAATAAGTGTATATACAGGTGGTTGTAAACCAGATCATTGTGAAACTGGTGCTGCTTTTGTGTATTTTTAATTTCTGCTCTACAATAAATGTCAGACAATGCAGGTGTTCTGAATTTATTGTCATTAAGATGTATTCAAAATGTGTTCTCATCTTAGGTATGGAGGATATGAATTGCGGGGTGGAATTACAGCATTGTTCATTTAAATGTTTGAGCTAATTTGAAATGCTCTTTTCAATTTTCAGACCACCCATTTATCATGGGAGGAGTTCAGAACAGTAAAAATGTTTTCAATAAAGTTTCATCTATTGTATCTAAGCAGCTAATTTAGAAAACTACCTTTGCTGTCCCTTGGATCAGTGGCTAATATGTGTGAAGAAATCAATGCTCAGTCTAACCACTAAATTTGCTACTAACCAATGTCAATTTACTTTAGCTTGTAGTAGTCCTATGTTAAAAATTGAAGGATCTTCAAATCCTGTGTGTAGGATTTTGTAGCTAATTAATAAATTCATTTGAAAATGAATGACATTTCAGAAAATAGTTACAATATGGTTACTATTGGACAATTTTGTTGGTATACCTGGTAATGTGGGACTCATGCCAAAGGGAGTGCTAACTAGTTTTTTTGGTTTGTCAGAGTAAGAACTTGTTAGGGAATAAATGCTGTTTTAAAGCAACAACAGAAAACTAGCAAACTGTGGCAAGGTGACAGGAGTGGCTACCGTTCCAGGTGAATTGGACAAGAATACAAGTTCCAGATGGTGTATTTGGCCAGCAGCCATTTATTCTACTGGCTAAGGGTAATTGAAAGTAGATATAAACAAATTAACAGGCAGCGCTATAATGTGAGTAACAAAGCAAAACCTCAATACACACCAGTACCATCCAGTATTTCCTCATTGCAGGCACTGCTGTCTGTGCCTTTCTTACAGGCCTAACAAAGACAACAAGCAGTGCCTGGGCTGATTAGCAATCAGCCTTAGTTGTACGGTTGCCTGTCTGTAAGGCCATTGCTGTTCTTAAAGCCTCCCAGGTTGTCGGAGACAGAAGGAAAACAAAATTCTGTTCTTTCGCCTCGCCTCATCAGGCATATATGCTCTAGTATAATTAATTGTGTAGGTTCTGTTCATTCTGTTCATTTATTTTCTTTAGAGAGCTGGTTTATTTATTTAATCAGTAATATGCTTGAAATGGCCTAGCTAGCTAGATCACCATATGACAGATCCATATTTACCTGCTCAAAGCAAAGTTTGTGTGGGGATTTATTCAATCTGTAACCCCTGTGGGGCTGAAACACCTCTAGTGTAGGGAGGTGACTGCTGAATATGTAAATCACTAAATCCCGTAAATCTGTTTAATTTTGTGCTACCAGGTAGAATCATGTAAAGATATTAAATTGACCAATTTCAGTTCAAAATCCAGAGTTAGTCTTAACACCAGCGAGATAGTTCACTATTTAATGAGCTGAAAAAGGTGACTATGTACACTAGTCTATCTTTATCTAGACTATCTGTGTCCACAATCTTCACATGACATGAAGACTACAGTCATTACGAGGAGGAAGAAAAATCTGAGATCAATGAATTTCAAATAATTATGTCAGAAATACTTTTGAGGATGAAAGATATGATGTGCTTAGAGATTAGTCTATACTTTTCTGAAAGTACAGGCTGGTTGCATTTTTAGAATTGTGGTAACTAAGAGTGAGTGGTGATACTCTGTCAGGTATACCTACTACTCTCTAACTGGCAGTGAACATGAGACAAACAGATTATAGGAAAAATCCCATTAATAAGAAGCTTGGTGTGATTACAGATTGGAAGCACATGAATTAAACATCATAACTGCTGAGGCTATTCAGTAAACATTAATATTCGGACAAAAAGTCTTGTTTGTATATTCATACCAATACCATGTTTTGATATTAGGATTCAGGTACATCCCTAATGTGTGTGATCCCATTGTGTAATACATATGTACACGTAATATATAAACAGATTTGACGGGACATTAGTGGGTGCCACATGTGTGCCATTCCTTTTAGATTATTTCTTCTGGTTGTGGCAGATGCAGAAGAATCGGAAGCTTACACGACACATGTAATAGAATGAGAATTTAAAAGCAAAACACAAGAAATGGCGTCAAACTGTAAAAAATTAATTTAATACGGATAACTGCCTTTAAGTTTAAATTTCAGTCGGACCAAAATAGACCTGAATTGAAACAGAAGTACAACTAGAAAAAAGACGACAAATAATGATGCAATGGGAGATAATAAAATGCAGACAAAATAAAAAAATATCAAAAGCAAATGCTATTAGGTACATAGTATTTTAACAGATATTGAGAACATAAATCTGTGTATTAAAACCTAAAAATTTTCTCCCTCCTATTTGATGTTAGAATTTTCTAACCGTCTGTAGCCGTCATCTCTTTGTCTTTATCTTCCTTGCAATCTCAACAACTGTACGGGAGCAAGCAAGCTGAAAGTAAGCCTTGAAAAACGAGGGGGGGGGATGTGCATCCCTCCCCAACAGCAAACACGCCGGGAATAGCGACCCTCGTAAATAAAGCAGCCTTCGCAGGAGCACATTGAAACAAATGCCAAGGAATGTGAGAAGGTGTCGTTGGGATTACCAATGACGCGCTAATGGCTGCTGCGGCGCTCCAGTGGCCTCGGCTAGCTCTGACTCACCGCATCCCCACGGGGTCCTGACTGACGTCACTCTGAGACTGTGGGTCAGACTCAGTCCAGAGTGCAGCCCTGCCGGAGCCCGGCTGCGCAGACAAACTCCAGCTTCACTCTGTTAGGGCAGAGGCTGCATAGCCCCTGCCTCCCCCGCATGAGGGAAAGAGATACCTGAAGGTTTTACATTTCTGCTAATGAATCCCACAGAATCCGTGATAAGGTCTTTGTGTTAGTTGCACTGCCATCTACCTCAGTGCTCATCTTAGGTAAATAGATAAAAATGACAGATATGCCTGTCCATCTGTTTACAAACATATATAAAGCATGTGTCTTTTCATTACTATTTTCTAGGTCACAATACGTCTTACAATAACACTATTATAGAAATACTATATGTAATAAATAGCTGAGCAGAAGTACAGGTTGAAAAACTCATAATGTGCACTTTTTAAATTTGAATTTTTATGTTAATTTCCATGGTATAAAAATATGCTGCATTGCTTTTACTGTGCTGTAAATATGTCAAGCTCCCAGGAGAACATATTCAGTGGGAATTCAGGTGCCTTTTAATAGGTCTACCAGTGAGAGGTAATAAAGGCACCCAGGTCAGCAATGGTTATATATGTATTTATTTTACAGACATGGTAAATGGGCTGTAAATACAGGATAATTTAAGCTTAATTTAGTCATAAGTAGTAAGTAAATTAGGCAAAACTGAGTTGTCTCTACACTACACTAAACACAAATCTACAAAGTGCAAGACATACCTCATTGTACCTTTGCTTTGTCAATCACTCTAAGTAAGAGCATCTGCCGAGTAACTAAATGTAAGTGTAAGATATGTAATATGAATCATTTTCATTACCTGATAATTTAACACACCTACTTGTCTGGTAATTTCCTTTCACTTAATTTTATATCACCAGTCCAGTCCAAATTACTAGCAGTTTTCCATTTTTCAAAATGTCTTACAGCAGAGTATCAAATGCTGAAAAGTGTCAGAGATTAAGGACTGTGTTTTTAATAATATTACCTAGTGTATCTGAACATGAGGAAAAGGATAATGTTTATAGTTGTTTGTAAGCAGTGGTGGAAATGGAATGTATTCACTGCAAGAACCTACATGGGGGGTCTGGGGGATATTCCCCCATGGGAAAAATTTTAGAATTAAGTGTTTAAATTCTGCATTGTGGTGTGTGTCAATCATTAATTTGGCACTACTTAACATTTATCAGTTACTACACTTGGAAATATGTTCAATCTAAGGTAAATAAAGAAATAAATGTACGTAATACTCATAAAAATAAAATAATAATTTAAAAATGCTTGAAAAATTTTAAAACTTAGACAAGAGACCTCACCAGTGGTGGAAGTGTGGACGTGGAGCGCTTGAAGGCTGAAGTTCACTACTTAGCCGTCAAGCTGGGGATGAAGGTCCAGAAGACTGGAGCTCGTAAGTTGGCTGTCCAGAAGTGGTACCGGGAATGAAACTAATGGTATTGCATTGTATTTTATCAGTGAAATCATGATTGAAATTAAAAAACATACTCCACTATAAGTGCAACATGGTGGATTTTCTTTTCCATACCTGTGTTGCCAGAATACAATACAAATATCTGTTCCTAGCCTGTGGCGCAGCAAGAGGAAATGCATACTCTTACCTTTAATCCATTATCACACCATGCATTCCTGCCAGACAGCTCTGCCCTGCAACCTCTAGTTGTCTGGTCATCTGTCTCTGAGAGGGTCAATCTTCTTGGTCACATCTGTTCTTTACTATGGCCCCCCAGTTTGAAAGGAACCCCCCACAACAGTCAGAGCCGCTGAATCACTGAACATCTTCTCTCGCAGACTGAAAACTCATCTGTTCAAACACCATTTTGGTTCAGTTCACACAAACTGTAAACATTTATGCTATATCCTCAGACACACTTGCTATCTCAGGCTTCCTCTTGCACCTACTACAACATGTTATGTAATGACTCGTACTATTGGATTGTAATACTTGATTTAGCACTGTGTCTGCTCTTAGCCTAACATTCTTGTACACACTATTGTAAATGGTTCTGGGTAAGAGCATCTGCTAAAAAACTAAATGTCAATGTGTATATACAGTATATATTTTTTAAAAAACAAATGTTAGTGTAACAGAAACATCAGTAAACAGAACGCGCCTGGCTCCCACAATGGGAAAGCTCTTGTCCTGCTTTGTGCATCAGATGGATGGTTTTGTGGTGTCCTTGAAGTACTGGAAAATTCAGCAGTAACATGTATGAATAAATTGAACAAGTTGATTCAGGTGAACATTTTAATTACTCACAAAGTCACTGAGTGTGTATGTAAACTTAATTGCTTGCTATGTAGCATAGTCAACCCATGAGTGCTTCTTCTTGCCTGTAACCAGTTAGCTCCATAAGTATAGCCATAATTTCATTTAGCTGGGTAGCTAGGTAGCTTGGTAGCTAGATAACTAAATGCGTTTTTTTTTTTTTCTCTGAAAAATAATCTGCTTATCATTGAAGATACCAACATTTCAAGAATAACCTTAACATATGCGATACATTTGTTTCAGACTACACAGAATTTTGGGAGTGTGACTAATGGCGGCTCCTGCCAAATCTCTCGGGGGGGCAACTGTTGCGATGATGGCTAAGGTGACCCGTTCAATGGGTAAATTAACAGCTAGCTAACTCGACATTGTCACATAATATTGTGCAAATTAGTCGGCTAGCTAACTTGACATTGTCACATTGCATTAAGCAGGGGTAGCAGAACAAAACATTAGCTACTTCGCAGCCTGCTAGCCACGTTTTCTGCTCATACCAGCTCTGCAAAAATCCCCGGTTATACGACCCCCGTAGATACTTGCTTGATGTTTAAATTTGGTCTTGGTGGTCCTAATTCTTTAGTTGTCAATTTATCGTCATTACTACGACGACTGAATGGTATTTCTCTTAATGACACGATGAGTTGCTCTGAGTTGAGGTAACATCAGCCATGTTGACCTTGAATGTGACAAGGACTGTGTCCCAATTCAGGGGCTGCATCCTCCGAACACTGCATTTGAAGACCGGCACAACAAGGCAGTCCCATTTCGAAGGCTCCTTCAAATGCGGCCAAGAAATGCGCCTTTCCTCTCCCGGGCAACAAAGGATGCAACGGGTGTATCCTTCGATGGCCAACCTATCCCAGGATTCACTGTGCGCCGGTGATGAATCACTTTTCAAAAAGAAAATGGCGGGCACAACAAACACAATGGCTGAGGAGTACACTTTTAAATGTAAGTATTGAGTTTCAATTTAATCGAATAGCTAACGATACAAATGTTAAAAAACCAAGGAGCCTTAAAACCTCAAATTTTCATTAAAATAGTTATGTGTTAAGTTACGTGACATGAGTGATGTTAGGCTTCCCGCATCTGATCTATGTTTCAGCCTTAAAAAATAAAATTAAAAATTCTGGCTCCATCTTTTAGCTAGCTAGCTGTGTCCTGATTTTTAACTGCAGCTGTCAAGGTTGCTAGGCGAGAGGAGCGGCGCTTGGTGAAGCAACGGTAAGGGCTGGAACAGCTGGTGACGCAAATAGGAAATCCTCACGTAGACCAGACCGTCTCATTTCGGTTCGGCCTTCGTGGTCTACGAAGGCCACGCCTTTGTAGACCGTGTCCTTCGAAGGATGCGGCCCCTGAATTGGGACACAGCCAAGATCGCTGGCTGCCCCGGCGATCCCTACACCAGGTTACGTATGACAAAAGCACGTTAGTGCAAGCCCATCCGGAACCCATGCATTGGTTTTAGTATACGATAATAACCCTGCTAACCATATGCAAGAAGAAATACAAATTTATTTTCTGTTTGTATTGCAAATACCCAAAGGAAAGTATGGATTTCCAAGTACTTCTGTAGCTTCATAGCTTCTACTCCAGTGAACGAGAGTGGAACTTGGCACTCTTATTTTGTGAGACATGATTTGTTTTATATGATATTTCAGAAATGGAATATGATTCAAATGTGATATGCTAAAAACAAAACAAAAAAAATATTTATTTTAATTTTTACATTAGAACAGCTTTTTTTTAATTCTACCATTCTGTTCAATATAATTGTAGGCTTCAAACTTTGATGATACTATTCATTTTTGAGTAGCCCACACTTGCAAATGTTGCCCACCCTTGATATATACCTATATCTTATACCATATCTTTTTATCTTTTTTTTACAAAATGGGAATAAACATGAGTTTAATTCAATATTCATAAAAATATTAATAAAGTAGGATTTTAAACAAGAAGTTGAGTATGGATATTTAGTATTGTGGCATGCAATGCATGATGGCTCAGGAATGATAGGACACAACAAGACACAGGTCATGAATTCAAAAAAGTAATGTACCATTTTGTAAATATAATAAGCATATATCACCCTAAACCATGTTATCACAGGAATACTGGCATAAGAATCAACAGGAACTGCCTATATTTTGTATTTGTGCATTGCAGTTGATTTAGAAATCTGAATCTGCATTTTGTTTGTGTGTGTTGTATTTAATCATAGCGCTGTTAATCATCATGTTTAACTAGCTATCTATCTCGTAGAGAGGTCCTGTTTAGACCTTATCAGGTCCCCAAATGTTGGGAATATTTGAAAAATGATGTGGCTGACAACCAAAACTAATGGAGATGAGTACAAACAGTTAATTCAGGAATTCAGGAACTAAAGCCTCAGCTGAGGCCAATTTGATCTATAACTCTAAATAAATAATGACGTTCACTATGGTCAAATACCCATTTGGCATCAAATTAAATGTCTTCTGGTATTGTGTATCAAGGCTTTTGGCACAACGTAGTAGTAATCCAAAACATGAAATTTTAACATGATGCTATGTTTTTAATATGAAACCTGCAATATTTGGAAATCAAAAAATTAACTCTGTTGCTTGGATCATGGTTATGGTCAAACAGCTGCCTCAAGCTTCAATATCAGAATTAGAGAAACTGTTCCAAATTCTGTGAGCCAAATGATAATTCATGTAGTGGCAAAACAAATGCTAAATAATTCTGCCAAATCAGTCATCCTCTAGTGCTCCTCAGCCTGATGTGTTGCAGTCCGTTGAGCATGCATTCTGCAGAACAACACAGATGATGCATACAGTGTCTCCTTTCCTTTTCAATGCTTATGAGATTCATGAGATGTCTGGGTCTTGTGATGTGGTCCAAATATGGATTATCTTGCCCAGTTCAAAAGAGAACCTGAGTGAGAGCTGACTGAAGCAAGACAAGGGGAAATGGTCTTCCCACACTTTCTCTTCTCTTCTCTCAATTATGTTCAAACTGATGAATGCTCTTGCCCGGATGCCATATTACTCAACCCAAAATGATACTTAATGGCAGGCATTCTCTGAAATAATGAGTCGGCTCCCAGATTAATGTGGTATATAATGTATAATGGCTGTCTTTGTACCCTATTAGAAAGAAACCACTGCTGACCTCAAAATCTCAACAGAGTCACTTTTCACAGTATTAAGTTACTATAAACCAATGTCAAACCAGCAGGGTGATTAAGTTGAAAAGGAGTTGGAAACTGAGAAACTGCAAGTATCAATTCATAGATGGTTTGCGCAAGAAATTTGTCATGGGTTGCACTACCCCTAAGTTGAAAGTCCATTTTTGTAGTGTAGTGTCCCTCTGATCTCCAGGAGATGGGAGTCAAGTTGCTTTTGCAGCAGCACTAAGGTAATGGTTCATTTGCAAAGAGTCACAAGGCTGCATTTCATTCAAATCAACTACTCAATGTTAGTGTAGTAGGCTTTGTAGAGTTAATATGTGAGGATCCCTGGGGTGCAGACCATTAGACATCTTGTTACAGAATAAAAAAAATATTCTGGGAAGTGCAGTGGCTGGTGAAAAATCACACATCCGCCATGTTACATCAGCAAGATCCGATAACACCCTCTTGCCTTTTTTCTCTTTTGAAAGCTATTACTGTAGAATGAGAGCAAGGCATATTGTTTCTTTCTAATTTGCACTCATACTCTTTAAGCACAAGAGAACAGCAGCAAGTTTTACAGCAATATTATTATACTCAATAAAGTCATAAGTGGGCCTCTTCAGATGTGAAAATTGTATATAATGATCTCCCCTGTGCAATTATGCACTGGAAATAATTGCAGAGGGACTTGAAATATACCTGTTTTGATCAACGACTTGTAATCATCTTTAATCATATAATGCACCTGATATGGATTGGTCAGTATAGAATATCCTTGCCATCTTTTTCTTAGTCTGAAAATGTCAAGCATGAGGTAAAATAACTGACTGCCTGACTCAATGGTAATTGTATCCTTTAATAATTAATAGACCGGTCTTAGTCACACTGCACCACTGTGAGAATGAACGGTTAGTTATGGAATATTGAACTTAAAGACAGACTGCTCTGTTAAAAAAAGGAATGACAAAGGAACCCTCCTGTATCAAAATCTTGTGAGAGCAGTCTTGTTTTTTTTTTTTTTTGTTTTTTGTTTGTTTTCTTGACAAACAAAAAATCCTCTTAATACTGCAATATAGTTTTTTATTAACTTGTACCACAGATCCTATAAAACAACACAACAACAGAATCATAATCAGAATCAGAATCAGACTTTATTGGCCAAGCATGCCTCTACACATACAAGGAATTTGACTCAGTTTCCAGTGTCTCTCATAGTGCTTGCATACAATGTCAAAATGACAACAACAAATACCAAACAACAGTAATGCAGGACACAGATATGGAATAAGGATGGAATTACAACATTACAAAATAACAAAACAGGAAGCAACATGCAGTACAGATGCTGGGTGGTGACAACCTGAAACCATTTTCTGCTATTATTCCCAGAAGGATGTCAAAACGATAGCTTTGGAGCTAGCTAAATGTATATGCTAACAAACAGGCATTAAATGGCCACATCAGCTAAGCTGTAATACTACATATATCATAAATTTAAGGGAGAACAATTAGGTAAAACACAATTACAGCTGCAATTTATGTTCAGGCCTGGGTGAATAAGTATAAAAAAGGCAGATAGAAAATGCTGTATTTTGTTTAACAGAATACAGCATAACAATGATATTAAAACCTGGCAGATCCTTATTTTTTCCATATGCAAATGGACAGGGATGCTGTATCCTCATATATTTGCCAGTGGTGAATTAACTCTGGCAGGAATTTCCCCCACAGACTCCCCGGAGGACTCAACAATGTCATTTCCACTTGACATGCGATCTTAATCACTCAAGCAGCTCTGTCAGTCCTCCTCCTGAAATACCTCACTGCACTATTTCACATTCTGCTTCCTCTCTGATGGCACCCAGTACTCCCACAGAGAAGATGTTTACTCTCTGTTTGAACTATGTATTGTGCAAACAGCTGTAGGACTTTACTTTTACTATTTTGTGTATATTCTATGCTGTGGGTCACACTGTAGTCAGGGATGTTAAACCAGATAAATTGCATTATATTTTTTCACTTATTTCTTGATCAATCAATTGGCTATTAGATTACAATATTAATATTGTTGTTCTAAGTACCATTCTGGGACAAAGAGTGATGGATCTCCAGGTTGGGGCAAATGGTGTATGGTTTTGCAATATCTGTACCTACAATTAGAAGTGCAAATTGTTCATTGGTACACTTTTTAATATGGATAATTAACTGATTGTGTGGTTAATATTTTATTAAAGTAAAACCTGCCTTAAAATTCAGGTTCCAGCTAGCACCAGGCCTTGTGCAAATTGTAAATGTTGGCTTACTGGCTAAAAAAGTAGCTCAAATGTAAAACTGTGTCATTTATCTTGTCTAATGTGGTGTTACTGGCTAAAGATCATAAAAGAGAAAGAAACAAAATATGTGCATGTATGTGTGTGTGTGTGTGTCTTGTTCTGGCATCAGTTTATTCTAAAATCTGTATTTGCTTAAATGTCTTTTCTTGTTCAGATTGTTATAAAACCAGTACATATTAAAAATATCAAAGTACATAAAATTACAATATACCACCAAGTAATACATTGCACAGATAGTTTTACTCAAGCAAAATCACATGATCACACAAATACATTGGTAAAGTCTTGTGCACCATTCCTCTCTTACCTACATGGAGGTTCAATCAAAACAGTTTTAGATACAAAAAGCATAATAACTAAAGCAAAATAACATTCCTTTTTTTGCTATGTCTTTAAATGTTATTAAGTTTGCTTTAATTACTGCATGACGAGCACAAATACCCACCAGCACATTTACACACATATGTTAAATATAGTACACAGTTTACCTAAAATTATGAACCAAAATTGTGTTGCGATATATTTGTAACTGCTGGCTTACTTAAATAAATAATATTTAATGCAATAAAACTGCTTAACTATATTTAAGAATAAGTATACAGAGCACCATTTCTCCCACCATTGCTGTATTTGCATGGTCACTACCATTTCACAGTTACTGTACATTAGTGCGAGTTCCATTTCACATTCACCGAAAAGCTCAAAGCAACTCATAAAAAGCTCATTAAAAAGACACAATCTCAATACCTTAACTTGTAAATATCGGTAGAGTTATGAACAAAGTTACTGCTTGTAAATTCTAATCTAATTAATGTACATCTAATTAATGCATAGCTGCCAATAATCCACCATTTTACACATGAAGCTACATTAACAATTATCTTTGAAGGCATGTATAATGCTGTTGGGTTTTTAATAAAAATAATCATTTAAACAGGCTTCTATCACTACAGTATTCCTCGAACATGTTCATAAACAAGTTCTCAAACCAAACAAATATTGAGCTTTATTCTGACAAACTGTTGTTATGCAGCTGAGGAGGAACTTTCTCCCTAACATTTAATTGCAATTGCATCTACAGCATGGGTTGAATGTACTAATTAGAAAGATATTAGCAACAGTGAGGTGTACGTATGTATGAAAAATGATAATGAACTGTGTTAAAAATGAGGGGGTGCCCAGGCTCAGCACCAGGAGAAAATACAGAGGGGTGCAATTGCAATCCACAGGGGTGCACAAAAAGTCATAAATACTATGTAGACATCGGGATATAAGTAGACAACTGGGGGTGCACTGAGGTCTGTCTGGGGATGCAATGCACCCCTAAGCAACCCCATAGTGCCTGGGCCTGGGGGTGCCTGTGTTCCTTGTTTATATTATTTTTCAATGTGTAGCAGCATTGTCTGTACTTCACAAACTGTCTGTGGCTCCCTCTCCTTCAGCTGTAAAACAGATTTCAAGTCTTTTGGGTCCTTTTGCAATCCTTCTCCAGAAACCATCCAGCCAACCTATTTCACTTGTGGTGAAAGGCTCACATTTCTTTAGACAAAGTTTGATACTATGCTGTCTCAGACACAGGTTGGATGAGAGAAGTCCATCTTAGGTACTTCACAGGTCTGACTTAGGTCTGTCACATACTTGTCAAATGTCTTTGAGTAGCAGAGAACATCACCCATCTATGGAGAGCAACAATCTCTCATGGGTCAAGAACAGCCTCCATGCCCCATGAAAAGTGGCTGAGACATTCATTATGCCAGGAGTCTTCATCCATGCCTTAATGATATGTGTTGCTTTGATCTGGAACTGAAAACCATTTGTAACCTCCCAGGCTGGACTTCTTTATCCAGCCGCTCCCCAAGAGGTGTTTAACAATGCTGAACATTTCAAAAGGTATATAGTACTGGTCAAAGGTTTGGACACACCTGATTAACATCATGGGAAACATGCATTCAAAGACATTTTGATCTAAAAACTTACCCTTAAATGCTTGACATTTGTTTCCTATAGACAAATATAAATATTGATGTTGATGTCTATGTAGGAATTTCTTTCCAAAAAATTTTCTTTTAAAAACATTTTTGGCTACTTTTAAGAATTTAAAATGTAATAGTTTTGATTTGTTTAACACTCTTGGTCACTGCATGTGTCTTCAATATTATTCTATATGGAAAATGTAAAAATAAAGAAAAACCCTCCTATGATTTTATACATATTTGTACAAAATATAAATATGACAAGGCCTTCAATCTCTCTGAAATGCATCTGTATACTAGACTTAATCTGAACATCTTACACACAAGCCACAACAAAGAAAGAAGCAGTGCCTAAACAATGCTTAACACTTGAAACTTTAACATCTAAACTAACTGAAACTTTAACATCAAGTTAAACACATTTTAATATATTTGAACGGAAACCAAGACAAGCAAAATGTGACAAAAGACAAAAGGTAAGGAAAACCTAATTTTACATCCACTTTTAGACAATCATAGAGTCAATAGAATATGAAAATGTTTTCTTGCCTGGTCCCCAGTCATATTAGCTAGGTCATTAGGGTTAATAAGAAAATGCATGACACTAGTAAAACAAATTTACTGTTGCTAAAACAAAATAATTATCATTTTCATTTGTGAAGTCTGTTATTACGGGTGAGAAAAATAAATGTCTGTAGTAAGAAAATAACCATCACTAGTGAAAACTGAATTGCCTCTAGTAAGGTTACAGAGCTAGTATTTTTAGTTAACAACCACCAATGGATGATTAAAGGTTAAAATGGTTTGTCATACCTGTGGCCATAGCTACTGGCTTGTTGTGTAGTATCTAGCTACATGCCAAGAGAACAATACAATTGTCAATGAAACCAGTAAACTTTTCTTATTATTGTTAATGAATTCATTTCACAGCAGGAGACTAAACTTCTTAGCATGGTGTTAGACTTATCTGCAGTGAGTAGCTGTCACCTTAGCTTATATAGTAGAATTGTTGCATTGTAAAGTTAGAGACAAATGTAGATGCTAACAAATCCCTCAGGAATGTACAGAACCAATTATTATTAGTCATTAATAATAACTGAATTAATTGATAAAAACTGGGTTGGATGTGGCGGTGGGTTCCAAAAAAGTATAACATTAGTGAAGCAAAAAACAATTATACATCATCACATGTCTCATGATAATTGCCTCCCTTTCAATCCAAGAAATACATTACAACTGTAAGGTTTAAGTCAGTTGCCCTTCATGTAAAAATAGAAACAGAAAGCTGTTTCTCTGTGGCGACATGTTAAGCCGTTTGTATTCAGCTTATTTAACCGAGCACACTTGAAGAGTGCCCTTTTCTGTCTCACCAATTTGTTTGTATTGTTTTGTCATGACACTTTTAAGAGGCATCGATTCAATAAAGCTCAGAAAGTGTGAGCCATTGTGATGGTTTGGAGCCAGGGACAGCAGCCATCCACCAGTCATGCTGTCAAGACCACGACAAGACACACACGGCAGTAGACAAGATTCAATATATCATATAAAATGTGTGAAAGCCTTAGCATGAAAAATATGAGAACCTACATACCAAACTTAAGTGAAGCACACAACATCAGACATGACAACTGTGCTCATATCATCTTCTAAAGTATGCACTACACTGGATGTTAATCAGTCATTCCACATGGCATGTCATTACCCAAATCATCCTTTAAAATGTTTTCTGTCATTATTACCACTTAGTTAAGAGCAGAGCATCTAGTGAAATGTGATGGATTACAATGCGATTAAGTGAACAAATCTTAATTGCTAAAAAAACATACAAGTGCAGTTTGTATATACAATATGTGTTATGGAAATGAATCTACATTTAACTGAACATTTTTTATGTATTCTCAACATCATGCATGGAATTACTGTATTTTATAACTTACATAGAGCCCCCTGTTGAGACCCCAGTAAGCAAATAGAAACAGATTGTTGAGCGCCTTTAGGGCTTAGTGTTCATATTAATGTGAGGCTCTCTTAGGTACATGATATTCTTTATCTCCAGATGCTCAAAAACCATCTTATTGTAGAGCATTCAGAAAATATGAACAGCCTTATGTCTTTGATTCCAGGGGAAGTGCCAACAATGAATATCTTTGCCTGTCCTCTTGATGACTTGAACTAAAACTAATGGTAATAAGGATGGATATGATCTAGTTCCTACATTAGCCTACAGATGATGAATCCACATTTGGTTTGAGTTGAAAATAGGGGGTGTCAGTACTGCGGCATCTTAGCCGGCTTGTTTTTGTTTTCCTCGTCCATGTGCTCTTGTTTACTGTTTTTTTTTTCCCCTGTGTTCCAGCCCTTCCCTGCTCTCCGCCCTGTCGCCACCCATCTGACTACCTGATTGCCCGCCTGCTCACCTGCATCCCATCTCCTCATCAGCCTTGCCCTTTATCTTCCCTGCTTGTTTCTTGTCTCGTCGCTAGTTCGTCTCAGTTCTCCTGTTGTGCTACCAGCCGTTTTTGTCCTGTTCTGCCTGCCTGGTTTTTCCCGATCTCATCTGTTTCCCTTGACCGCGTCTTTTGGATCTGTTTTGGTATTGTTCGCCGTGCTTTCCTGATTTTTTGACTTTGCCTGTTTTGACCCCGTTTACTGGATTAAGACTTGGACTGAATAAACTTCCATTGTGCTTCCTGCATCCCTGTCTGCGCCTGAGTCCCTGCCTGAGCCCTGACAGGGGATGATGGGAAGCGATTTAGGAAAGATAAATTCCTGACACGTACAAACAAAAGTTTAAAAGTTTCAATGCTAAACTTTTACAACAAAGTTAAATGTAGGTCCTCTCAAATGTGTAGCTTTAAGTACTCTTGGCAGTAATTGCTTTCTTTTCAATTGCATTCAGTCATAGAATGTTCTCAATATCAAGACATCTTCCATTTTACTGTTACTACATCAGGCCAAGCTCCCCAGACATTGCAATTTTGCTAAAATTTGTAGAATCTGCATTAGTAGACATAGTAGATTTAGTTAGCTTGTGTCTTGCTCTGCTGATGGGTGGCAATCAAGAAGAGGAGGTCCAGCTAGCCAATGACATTAAGACATTAACATTGATCACCATAGTAAATAATGAAAATATGAGGCTTAATTTCATAATTCAAAGTTGATGACTAAGTGTTTAGAGGTGTACAGTATGAGTGTAGAGATCTGTGCCGCATTTAGAAAAGAGTACCATTGATATTTTAAGACTATTTTCAGAATATCAGTGCTATTAGGTACACATAAATAGGAAATGGGTTTGATAAATGCACACAAAACAACATAAGGACCACTTTCAGTGGTGTGATTCCAGCCCTCTATTGTAGTGTGCAATGACCAGATACATGGGCAGTAGTGTGGCTAGAGTACTGTAGTATTTTGTCCAAGCAAAAAACTGCTGCTCAAGGCATTATATTTTCATCTCTCATTAATTGCATATTGGTCTTGTCTCATCACCATATCCTCTGCACTCATGCAAGAGTGTTGGGATATATCATATCCTCCAATATACTTAACAGTGACAATGTCAACAGTGCAAATATTTCACACTACAAGTCTCACAATGACGGCAAACATTGAATGGATTGCACATGTATCTCATGTCATGTGGGCAACTGACGAGTTGCATGGTGCTTAAGGCCAGTGAGACAAGCTGCTGACATACCCACCCTCATCCCAGCAGAAAAAAATCAGTTTACCAATGTGGGCTCCCAGTCATTTTTGGCTGATGACGTAGCTGGGATCAACCATAGTGGGCAATGTTGTGCTTGGAATGAGCACCTTAACTGACTCAGCCACCAGAGTTCACCAGGAGCCCACAACAGAATATAATTTCATGAGTTGAAGATGTGACAAAGTTGCGACCATTTTTCTGGCAAATTTCAGCAAGGCAAGATAATCTGGTACAACTGCTTCTCTGTGCAACTAAAAGCTAGTGCGACAAGGTCCTTAAAGTATGCTCCGAGATTGCTGGCCAACCACTTGAAAAGATCTTTCAAAGCTCATATAGCAAGAGCATGCTGAGAGGGACTGAAAAGGCTGAATCTGATCCAACTTATGTTCTTTATGAAGAGTACCAACTCATGCCCTCGGGGAAGTGTTTCAGATTCCCCAACTGTAGACATAACAAGTTCAAAAACTCCTTCATCCCACACTCAATGAAACCACTCAACCATCACAAGCTCACAATGTTAGATGCTATTTATAAATGTAGGTATTTATTTATATTGCATGTATTGGAATGTACACATTTATTTATGTTTTTAGTTTGTCTATTTTGTGCAATTTTATGGCAATGACAATGAGAGGCAAAAGTTATAACTGATGGTTATATCGTGTGCAGAATGTCAGGCTTTGTACCGTACATGGTGTCTTTCTAACTAGTATGTTGCTTAAAATATATGTGATACATAATGCACTGCGCATTGACCTATAACTACTAATGTGTAATGTATTGTGTATTGCCTACTTTTAATACTGCAGTGCAAGCTTTTTGTAATGCAAAATAAATTTCTCTGTAAACAAACAATGAAGTATTTTCTTATCTTATCTTGATTTAATCACATTATCTTCCATCATGCATGCAACATTGTGCCTTGAGCCAGTCAAATTCTGTCAACAATGTTCAATAACAACATCAGAGGAAGGCAACAATGAATTGTTGAAGACTTGTGTTAATAAAAGGAATTCAACAATATTTGTATTAACATTCTTTTTTTGTATGTGAAACAAACTCACATTGATATACTTATAGATAAGTATATGTACGTTAAGTGAAACTGAGTTTTGAGGTGTACGGGGCAGTAATATTTATACTGCACATCCAAAGCAATGGTTGCTTCATAGACAGAATGGCTCTAAGATAAATAATCCATTTACAGATTAAATTTTAACTAAAATAACTAAAATCCAAAACCCAGTGTCACGTGCAGTTCATGCTCTGCTGAGACCCTTTAGCAAAGAGAACCTTTTTGTCGACTTTTGTGATTTCCAATTGTACATGTAAGGCCTGCTTCACCTTGACAAATTCTGAACAGTCGCAATACTGCAGGTGAGGTGAATGCAATCTTCTGATATGCATGCATGCCAACAAGACTTTTTTCACAAGTCTAGCAGGCTCCCAGTCATTGTTGGCAGATGATGCAGCTGGATTTTTAACCCAGGCTGTATAGCTGAGCATGCACTTGGAACAGGTGCTTTGACTATCTGAGCCACTAGGGTGTCCCAAAAATGACATCAACATTAGCATATTTTTTCTTTTCTCTCTCATTGTGGTTGCAAGGTCACCCTGCCAGAACCATAAATTTTGCTGCCAGTGTTTCAGTGTTTGATCAATGAAGACTATTTTCTTGATCGTTGCCTTTCACACGGAAGGTAAAATTTGTTCATATTTAAATAGACAATGTTAGAAACCAAGCAAGACAGCTAATTTTCGAATTTTTGTTTTATAATATATGGTAGAGAAAGGATCACACTAGATTAAACTCCATAAAAAAACTGTTTAAACCAATAGCATGATTAAAATGATTAACATTGTTAACTAAATGTTGGTGTTCATCAGCTGATGCCTTTCCCATGTCTCCAATGGATGACTCATATTTTTGGTATAAACATTGTGTTATATCTCTGATGTAGACACAGCGCTGTACTCTCTGCTAGGTCTCAGTTGGCAGAATTTTGCACAAAAGGTGCAAATTCCAAATTCTAAATACAAAACTGTAGGACTGTGTCAAAATACCATTATTCCCCGAATATTCACAACCACTCATTTTTTATTAACCACCAGTCACCCTCCTACATAATACAATGTGTTGGTACAATTGGGACAAAAACTCAATAGGTGCTGGCATTTTTTTATGACCTGACATGAAATAAACCCTCTCAGCAGCTTTAAGAGATGTTTTTTGTGCAATCTCATTGGACTGGCTCCAAAGGGAACTTCAGTGTTGTTGGTATGTCTGAACTGAAATAAGCTTTGTTGTTAAATAGCCAACCAGTGAATAATAGATTGAAATGATTGTTATTTATTTTATTATTACAGAAATGCCAACCTCAAGGTACAGGAAGTAGAAGTGAGGGGTATCAAATTTAGTTTCTGTTGTGCTGATGTTAACATGTTTTAAATTTCAGAGTTATACTAATACAACATAGCTCTGTGTCAATCAAAATGTTTCTGTGGTATTGAACATACAATTGTAATTAAGCATGGGAACTATGTTCGACCTATTTGAAATTTGCCTGAAGCCATGCCATAATACAACATAGCAAAAGCCTGCTGCTCACATTTCAGTCATTGTTGATGCAGATGAATCTTTGTAAAATATATATTTAGCAGTGGTTTTGAAAATATTGATTAACTTGTTTGTGTAAGACATTGAAATGTAACAAATTATCTGTAAAAGTACTGATGACACCTAGGTGGTTTCACACACACACACACACACACACACACACAAATACTATTCGAGTTAAATTTGCCATGTTCCCAGTGTTAAAAAGTCCCTCCAATGCTCTAAAGTTCCTGGCAAGGCATTATGTATGACATAGCATGATTTTTCCAAGTATAACTGTCAGCAGCCATTTGTGGCTCAGTTCAACAAATAGACAAAACTACCAGCAAGGCATCTGATTGGATTAACTTCATTATGGAGCACTTTGGTTGTTGCTGTTGGTGTTATAGTAGGGGGCAGTCTGCTCCATGGAAAACCAATGCCTCAGTGCAGTGACAGGGACATTGTACTGTAATAGATGTCATCTTTTGGATTAGACATTAGATTGAGGTCCTGATTGTGGTCATTGATGATCCCCTGGCACTTATTGGAAAAAAGAGAGTCAGTTCCCCAAAATCCTTGCTAAATTCACAGGCTCTTATAATATGGCTGTCTAATAATCCCCCAGTTTAAATGGCTAAATAACCATCAACTGACGTATAGTAAACATTCTGATGCAAAATGGTGGGTGGGTCCCTAACATTGTTGGAGGCTGAGGAAAGTCACTCCCCTTTTCACTCTAAAGCAGTCTGAGATCCTTGAAGGCAGCTTATAAATGCAATCTGTGAGGACTGCTGCATCCTCACATCCCAGTTTTAGGAAATCAATATTTCCAAAATTTTCCCCCTTTATATGTACCAACAAACAATAATATTCTGTCAGCCATTTAAAACATAAATACATGGGAACCATTGGTTTCCATACCTGTTCTTTGCTTAATGTAAGGTCCCCCATGCTTCTACAGGCTACTCTCCATTTGACCTGTTCTTTGGCCGTCAGGTATGTAATTCACTTCATATGCTGAAGGAGGTGTCGGAGGGAAAGTGACCAACCACAGAAGCAGTTAAATATCCTGTCATATGTCCTGAACATGCAGGACAAAATGAAATCCCTGAAAGGTTTTGTTCATGAGAACATGAGCAAGGCAACAGAGACAGGTTGTTCACATCAGGACAGATGGTCCTGCTGTTTTTGCTGATGTCAGATGGTAGATTACTGGAAAAAAGGAGAGGAACCTTATGAGGTCCTGCAGAGAATAGGTTGGGTGACCTATGAACTAAGCATACCAGATTGCTGGAAGAAAATCAAAGTCATCCAGGTGAAACTGCTTAAGCCTTAGCAGAAGAGACAAGGGCCAATCTCTGACCAGCTATAGGCTCAAGCAGGCCCAGAGGAGCAGGTTTCTCTGGGCAATATTTTTCAACAACACAAGGGCCGTCTGCATCACTTGACTCAGGCCACCTTTCATCAGTTCACAGACAGCAGCTTGAGGACTGTATTCATGAGGGGATGCTCTGGGAGAAACCAGGCTGATCACAGGAAACTGAACACAACATTTTTCTCTTGTGACCTGGTCCCATCTGACAGAACCACTGCAGGATTCCTGCCGGGCTCATTCCAGATCTGAAGTAGGCGGTTTAGCTAGTACCCAAGACTGGTGTAATTGAGCTATCCCATAGTGATTGGTGCAGTCTAGTAGTACTTGTGGAAGAGACGAACTAGGGTCTGAGATTCTATGTAGGCTCTTCAAAGCTCAATAGCATAGGGAGCAGTTTTTGGACCATTTCACTGACATGTTCCAGAGGATCCACCATGTAGGCTTGGTGGTGAAAACCAAGAAGTGTTACCTGGCCAAGCCTGAGCTGACATACCTGGGCTATGTGCTGGGTGGTGAAGTTATCAAGCTCCAGACAAGCTGTCAGTGTTCGTCCGCCACCTACAAGCCTGTGCATGATTTCTAGATTCTGTCTGGATAACAGCATCTGCTAGATGTCAACAATGTGAATGTACTGTTAAATGTACTCATCTTGTACATGACTCTAGATAAGAGTGTGTCTGCTAAGGCACAAAATGTAAATATAAACACAATAAATATCAGGTTCATCTTAACAGTAGCACAGCACCACATCAAGGCAGTTGGTTCTTTTTTGTTTCCAGCTGTTTAATTTCTTGGTTTTATTTACTTTAATTGCTGTACATGGAAATTATCAGTGCACATTCATTCACATCATGGGAGCAGTCATTGAAAATGTCACCACATTAATCAATATTTCCTTAAACGCTACATAGAAATCTTACCAGCAATGTGAAATTATTATTATTATTATTATTATTATTATTATTATTATGCAAGATAAAAATCAAGCAGCAGCAGTTTTTAGGGAAAAATTGTTAGAATAAAAAGCATGTAGTTAATAACGAAGAAGCAAACTGAAGGCATTAAATGAAGTTTGAAAGAAGAAAATGTCTTGTGTGGAAAGGAAACTGAGGTGGAGTTTAAAGAGCTGAGTTTTTAAGAGACATTAATCTGTTCTTGTAATCTGTAGTCTCATAGGATGAAGTTATCAGGGCTAGTGCTTAAGATAAAAAGGTCAGGTTGTTGTTTGAAATGAGACCCCAGGAAACAATTTGTTGTCAAGCACTCAGTAAATCATGTGTTATTACTTCTCTAACTACCTAACACTAGTGGTTGTTACACTTAGTTTTCCTCATTTAATCAATTAATGCAAGGGGGATTCATTGGGTATCAAATATACAGGAGTGATCCTTGAAACATCCACTTTGATGATTGCTTTTGCTGATGAGTGTTGGGAATATTTGCAGTTCACACTTAGACCCCCCCCCCCCATTTCATAAGTTCATGTTTTTCATATTGTGGCACTTGAGAGTAAGCATAATATAAGAGTAAGCATAATATAATGTAGATAGTAAACCATATTAGTGTATTATATTTCTAATTATTTCTTGCTTGGAAATGGATGACTAAGGATAAAATGGATGAAAAATTGGATGGCATGAAAGACAAATAATACAATGCTATCACCTAATTTCCATCTCTAGATGTGTAGGCCTTGACAAAAATCGCTATGAAACTTTGTCCTTCATCAAATACTTACATAACCAATGAGCACTTAGTGCATCATATTTGCACACTCTTAATATTTACAGTATTGTTCTTGAATTGTTTTATTCTTTGCTCATTCAGACCAGGTAAATCAAGACTTTACAAGCTTGCTATACCCTCCAGATTTATGATGTATGTAAATTATTAAGTGCTGCTTAAATAAGCACTATGCCCCCTGGTGGTTTTAAATAAGTATTATTACAACCAGAAGGAGAGTATCAGCAAATCAGCATTGGAAAGCAAATGGGTTTCAATGACTACATCTGTATCTGTGATTGAAACAACAGCCCTAGTGCAGATTATTGAGAATTCACCTTGCACACCCATTTCAATTCACACAACTTGAAAGGAACTCTTCTATTTTTTGTATGCATAGAACATTATACTGAGGTAAACTGAGTAAGGAGTAGCTTCAGTGTTGATATGGATTTGAAGTATTTCAAAATCACCCAAGAAGAGTATGTTAGCAATTGAAAATGTCCTTTATATTCGCTCAAACTCCTTTGTATAGAAAATATTGTGATAAGAACTGTTTTCTTTACACATCTGCTTGCACAGGGCTCACTACAGACAGGAGTAACAGCAAAGCCCCAGGCAGCAACCAACTGGAAACTGAAGCCCTAAGTGTAGTACTTTTTGTTTTTATTCATTGACAGCAAAATAAACCATTACTTTTTAAATTTTACATGTTACAATTTTCATTCATCTTAGCCACCACCAAACTTTTTCAGGTTTTGAAAAAGAGAAAAGACACCCGTTAATCAAAATTAAAGTATAAACTACATGGAGGTTATAACTCAGACCAAATCTACATTTGTTCTCTTGCAGTCATTGGAGCTATGTGGGAGTAAAATGTGTATAATAATGTATAATAAGTTAGAAAACAAGTAAATGCATTTCAAAGTAACTGCAAGTAGTGAGTCCAGAGAACAAGGATTATAAGTATTATTTGCAGTACTACGTACACTGCTAGTGTAAAAAATCTCAGACACTCTGTTCCAGGGGCCCACCTAGGAGTCAAACTGGCAACATTTGGGTTAATAGCCCTGTTTTTTACTGCTCCACCATACTGCTGCCTCCCCAGTAAATACAAATTGTGAACTCAATACCTAAAATACATTCCCACTATTATTTGATGCCATTGGAATGTTCTTATTTAATTTCCTGACAAAACAAGAGAAAGATAAGACCATCATCATTCAATGTATATGATTATGCAAATGGCTCAAATTGAAGTGACTTAAATGAAGTTAAACAAAACAATACAAACAAAACAAACTACAAGTATAGGATCACTTTACGAATACAAATGAGATAATCACTCCAAACTGCCCTGGCCCAGATTAAAAGGGAAATTTCACTTTACCACTAATTGCAAATTATAGTGTCTGTGGTGAATTCCCCTCTGTCTGGCACAGAGCACATTCTGACAAACTGACAACACTGTCTTTGTGATGTATGATCAGCAGAGAATAAAATGCATTGATTTCAACCCCAGTCCTCGTGGGTGGGCATGTGAGTAATTTGCCGTATTATAAACCCTATCATTACTGTAGATACTGTTTTCTCCACTTGATATTTGCCATTTTCCCGTGCTGTCAATCTCACAGGCGGCCCCATTGTGAGACTCGCGGAGCAGTGCTGAGAATATTACAGGTTGTTGTGATGTGTTATTTTCTTTACCCACCTAATGCTCTATAGGAGTTGAACCTCTCAGAGAACCATAATAGAGGCAAAGTGTAGGGGTTGGGTTGGAGTCTGAGAATCTCCCGCAGTGAAGGAGATGATTTGATTCTGCTGTAGTAATCTGTAGTCTCATAGGTGTTGATTACTGTCTCCTTGCTGTTTCCAGTCATTGTCACTTCTCCACCTATGAGTCAGCCAGAATCTTCTTCTGTCAATGTTCTCCCTGTTTAACAGGGTAGAGTACAGGTATAGTTTTTTATTCTTGATTTACCATGCTGAAAAAATGGATCATAGCATAAAAAAGATATTAATGTGGAGGATTAAGCTCTAATATGTATTTTGCAGAGCTATAGTTATTTAACATGCCATATCATCACACTTCTGCCAATTATATTTTATTGCAGTTGCAATCTTTATGCCAATATATATTTTTTATGACAGCTCAATGTCATTTATGCCTTTCCAACCTAGATGAAATGTTCACATAACTCAGACCTGTTCCCTTTACATTTTAATGCTTGTAATTTGGCTATATTAAAACACAATGGGCACAAAGGACATGGTATGTGGGTCCAAAGGTCACATTTGCTGAATGAGTGTATGTCTACAGTGGGTCATCAACATGAACATTAACATTACATTCATTTAGCAGATGCTCTTATGCAGAGCGACTTCCAGCACAATAGAACATAAGTGTATCCATTTAAGTTGAATGAGCAACAGTGTCAGACCAGGCTAACAACAATCCCAGTCCAGTGTGTGTGAGCATAACACTATTCAAGCTGTACCCTAACATAAACTGTGCAACCTGACTAGACAAAGGAAGCTAAGTATACCACCATGTATGAGTGCACTATAATGAGCTATTCACAGAGTGCAAAACACATTGCAATACTATACGTAAAAAAACAGCAAGTACTACAAGTGGCAGGTGTTAGGGGGCAGGGACTGAGCTGGAACCGAGATGCAGTCTGAAGAGGTGGGTCTTCAGTCTGCACCAAAAGATGGCCAGTGATTCCACTTCCCTGCCCTCTGTGGGAAGTTCATTCCACCACTGAGGGACCAGTGCAGGCAGGGATCATGTCTGAGAGGAGTGACCCTGTTGGGACAGGAGAGTCAGTTGCCCCATGATAGCAAAGGTCAAGGCTTGAAAGAAATTGGATTTAGAAACCAGTTGAAGTGGGTGCAATTCATCATTAATAACAGTTTATACTAAGTTACTGCCAACCATAAACTGTACAGACAATGAAATTATTTCTGTTATTATTTTTGTTGTTGTTAATGTCATTCATCTTATCTTTTTGTCTTTTTTAGTGACAAAATTTGGAATCCAAGCTGGGAATAAATAACCATCATGGGTTTTGTGGCCTAGTTTCTCTGTCACATACACACTACTTCACACACACACAAACACACACACAAATTCATGAATGAACTACTAATTAACTCTCTTTCTATGTCCCTATCACCTTTTCTCTATTGCAAAGCTTTTCAAATAAATAATTATTTTTGTCTCACTGTCTACGTTCTGTTCATGAACATTCACTTTCCTGAAACTGAACATCTGGTTTTAAAGTGTTCTGATTTGTTAATGAAACTAAGAATGGTATGTTTAATGAAAATTTTGATTGTTGAATTTATCTTGATCTTTGTTCTTTCCTTTTTTAGGAATTTAAATCTACATTCATGACAATGTAATAATTTTCATGCACATCTGAGCCAAAAAGAGAAGGTGGAAGTCTGGAGGTATATTGCAATTTAGATTCACTTTTTTCATAGACACAGACACAGGACACAGACTATATAATAGTTTTTGTAAAATACATACATTACAATCTGGGAGTTCCATGAGAGCAACTCCCATTGACAACTTTGACATTAACCGTAACTTTTGTGCTGGCATGTCTGATTGTTTTTTGCTTATAGTAATTCTGTATGATATATGCTAATACTATATGGTAATTTGGAAGTAGTGATTGAAAATGAGAAAGGCAATTTCATTACTAGTCAATAATGAGCATGTGCAGTATTGTTTGAGAGAAAAATAAGATGGTTCATGATACTACCTAACACTGCTCTTCAGTCATTCTTGTATCATTTAAATCACAACATTTTCTGTACAAGTAAACACTTTTTTTTTCAAACAGTCTTACTCATAGCCCTGACATTCCTTGATAGGTTAATAAAACTATGTATAATTTTTCTCACTGTTCTCTCCCTGAGTTTACACAAAACAATGTTTGTCAAGTGCCAGGCCTGCTATGAACAATGTTTGTCAATGTTTATTCATAGCAGGCCTGGCACTACTGCATGGCCTGATTTGTAGTTTTGGCTGTGAAAATGAACTCTTTAAATTCATTATTCCAGTTATCAATTTGTATACTTAGTAAAATATGATAACTATGCAAAAAACACTTTGTATTCAGTTAATAGGCTATTGTTCTGCTGTAGTTAAATGCAATTCACATTGTCTTTGTAGATCTCTGTGAGAAAAATCTTGCTACTTTAGTATTCATAATGTTACATAGGTTGATATGGCATTTAATATGTCATACTAAAAATAACATCCCAATTTTCTTAACACTGTTCTCTGCACTGGTTATTATCGACATACTGTTACCGAAGCAACAAGAAAAGGTAAGGTTGTTAAAATTGGTTGAGACTGGTGTTATGACATAGTCCTGGCTATAGGAACAGGTAGCTCTTAAGATGATGAATGCCTAGTTTTAACTCAATGACCATCAGTTCCATTTTCTGTTTTTCCTGCTGCTGCACTGTCCCTTTTCTTTTCTCTGTCCTGGTGAAGTGCTTTCAGAGACAATCATTGTAAATGGCACTACATGTACAAATATAAACTAATTTAACCCGTTTTCCATAATAGTCCCTTCTTGGAGATGTAGCTATAGCAACAGGATCTGCGAGTTAGCTTATGCAAATGTTTTCACATTAATGTAGATGAAGACCTCGTTTTTGTTTCCTGAGTCCAGTATCCTTCCACACAATTAATGTCAATAAATTGGAATACAAGATCTTTATATGTTCATTTAAGATATGACAGCAGACTACATATATGTGCCATCTTGGCTATTAAACTAACATTAATTTGACAGACAACTGTAGTCCTCTGCTCTACATTTCTCCTCAACTTTGAACGATTACAGTTCCAAAACAAAAAGACATCTTTGTTATTACATTTCCACTGACCATTTGCAACAGCTCAGTAAAAAGTAAGGGGAAATGGGTGTGGGTATGGGTGTCTCTTACTAAATGTCAGTGTTAGAGACATTTGTGTCAAATAGATTAGTGAAACAAGAAAGCTACAGAACTAGTGTTAATATAGGAAAGACAGATATGTAATATGTTCATTAATAAGTTCAAAATACAATTGCACCACAAGTATGTATGTATGCATATCTACATTTAAACAGGATAAATACACGACATCAACGACAATGTGCACCAATTTCACAGAAACAAAAACAATAAGTTATTTTAATTTTAAAAATCTGTAATAGTACTTTCATCACTGAATCATAGAAGGGGTTTGTATAAAGCCTCTCTTTGAGACTTCCAAGCAAGATGGTACCAGCAGTGTAAATCCAGTATGTTTTCAGCATATAGCCTGATCTTGATTAGTTGGACCTTTAAGTATACCACATTGTCATTCTATATTAGACATAAAATGACATATATATGTCATTCTGACATATGATGCAGTCCAGTGGTTCCACAAACCAGTTTAAATGGTTTAGATGTTATATCAATGGGGTTTACAAATGTTGGAGAGGCCAGCTGACCCTATGCTTCTCTGAGTTCAATGATATGATGATGAAAGGAGTCTTATTAAGTTCAGTCAGAAGAATTACGTTGAAAAGCCTTCTGGGGTTACCTTGTGAGTACCTGTCTTGATGAAGCCAGTCTGGTCTGGATGGATAATTTGCATATTACGATTTCCAACCTTTAAGCAATGGTTTTGCAGATTATCTTAATGCCACAGTTAATGAGAGATAGGGGTCTGTAACAAATAGTGTTTTAGCCTTTTCCTTCTTCAAAATTAGAATGATTAGAGCAGTGTTCATGTTGTGTGGGAACCCGGAGGTTGAGATGATTTTATTTACCATGTGACAGCAGCATAATGGAGATAAGAGATGCCACAATGTTTTTTTTTTTTTTAGAATTCTGCAGGGAATCCATTCTAACCAGATTTACTGTTGGGCATGAGAGTTCTTGCTTGGTGAAGTTAATTGAGAGACATTTCATAATATCATGTTATCATGGAGCCCCCCCTGGTTCTCTCTAGGAATGTGTTTGATTGTCTCTCAATGAACTTACTGTCATTAAGCCCTCTAGAATGCATTGTTGTTGTGTACAGACCACCTGCCCCCTGGGAGATTTCCTTGAGGAACTGGATGTTCTCCTCAGCTCCTTCCCAGAGGATGGAACCCCCCTGATCCTATTGGGGGACTACAGCATTCACCTAGAGACCCTTCAAGCTTCTGGATTCCTCCCCCTGCTCCCCTTGATTCTTTCACCAAACTTTCTGCGGATTCCACTGCATCCACCTTTCTGTCCTCTCTCATCATCCATTGTTTCTCTGTCCTCTTACTTCCAGGCCTGCACAACCTGCTCCACTTTGTCCTTAGCTAATGGATTCACTCCACGAGAACAGGGCCAAGCTTTATGCTGCAGAATGGAAGTGGAGAAAATCCAGCTCCTCTGCTGATCAAGCACTCCTCTGTCTTCTCTTCAAGTGTGACTTCTGCCAAGGCTTGCTTTTATGAATGCAAGATTGAAAACTCACTATCTAACCCATGTAGACTGATTTATACCTTCTATTCCCTCCTCAATTGTCTATCTCCCCCACCCCTCTCTGATCTCTCTGCAGATGACTTTGGAGATCACTTCAACCAGAAGATTACTGACATTCAAAATCAGAAGCTAGTCTTTTTTTAATTGTAATTGGTCCTTTAACTAGAGTTAGTTTCTTTAAATCGGTATGCGCGATACTGCAGCAGACTGAGCGCATACCCAGGCTTATAGGAAGGCTCTTTTGGGTTTCTTTACTCTGTGCTGTGATCACGCATTTTGCATGCTGTTTTGCTGCCTTTTATCAGTGACATGTTCTATACCTAGAATTGTTCCCTGTCTTGTTTGGGGATCACATTTGCTTGTCCCAGTTGTCTCCTATGGTCTGGGTGGTGCAAGGACTACTGTAGAAGGTACTCACCACCCAGTGGCATTATCCCACCGCTTGTAATAAATGCTTTTATCTCCAACATGCTTTTTTTTAAACAGACATAAAGAAATAAAGACCTTCAAACTGAATTTGTTTCTCATTGTTATCATTTTTCTTAGTTTTAGTGCCTGCGGTACAGCTGGTAACTAAATTAACCAATGTAACTTTGTACTGAAGTGTGACTTACAAGACATTAGATGTGACATATTCATGCCAGGAAACCTTCTCTTGGAGTATCTATATAACCACCTTACCACTTTTTCCCAGTAGTTCTCTAACAGGGCAGGACCATAGTAAGGTACATAAATGTAATTGTCTGGTGAATCATTTTGGCTGTGAGTACAGGTCAGGGAGTCTGAGAATCCCATTAGGAACATTTTGCTGTTGGAGACTTGGACTCTGTGGAGCATTTTGTACAGCATAAGATTTATATTATTGTTTGGTGACTCTGAGTAAAAGGATTTTCCAATCAGATGTGTCAGCTGGTAAAACACTGTCTCTTGACTGTTTATGAATTGGGGCAGCTATTATAGTATTTCTGCAGAAGAGAAAGTGTACATATTGCAGACTGTAGTGTTTCAGTGTTTCTGTGTTATACCTCCAACAGTTGCTGTTAACTGTATGAAAGGTTTAAGTGACACCCAAAGTATTCTGTTTAGAATGCTGTATTAGCTTGATCTTGTATTTGAATCTTGGATAGAGCTGAAGCATGCATTGTAGAACTTATCTCAGTGGGCAGTGTTAGTTGTTGGTTTGGTTTAATGTATATTTTTGTTGAAATGATTTTTCTTGTAGGTATTATAGAACCTTTCTTGTACACTTGTGTGTTTGTTTTGGAGGTTAATGTTTCTCTATAAGTAGCAATCTTTTTTTTCAGTTAAGATTTGACTGATTTTGCTAATTCATGGTGCATGGGTTGTTTTTTGATCTGTAGGACAGGCTAACCTTGTCCTCCCTCACATTTATTGCATCTGTTTTGGTGTGTTGATGCAGGTCACCCTGGAAGTGATAGTAGTGATCTGGGTAAGATTGTGTGCAGTGGTTAATTAGACCTCCCCGCCCCCAATAGTCCTCTTAAAACTATATGTTCTCATGCTTCTATGTTCTGTGACAACAGGAAAAGCAGTTTGCAGTTACTAAGCATCCCTCTTCTTATGGTAAACTTCAGCTAACTGATCACCCCTACATATTTCACATTAGCACATTCCACATTTCAAAACTACACATCAAAGTGTACAGTTATAAACATGTGTCTAAACAACAAACCATAACTCCTCTCTCCTATAATAACACCTGTATCAGAGCTAAAATAATCTAGTGTTAGTCCGTTCTGGTCCTTCAACTGAAAGTAAACAAAGTACTTCATTAGTGCATTCCCCATCTAGCGGCATAAGGAACAATGAAGCACCTCTCAACATTTCAGATCAACATGACTAAGGTAACAGTTCATCATTGTTCTGAACTGTATTACAAAAATACATCAGACTCCACACATCTGTCTACACATTAGGCCAGAATGTAGCTCTTCTATTTAAAGGACAATACAATATCTTTTGTGAAACTAAAATAATTTTATTCACCCTAATTTGACTACATTTACATTTACATTCATTCAGACGCTTTTATCCAAAGCGACTTATAAGTGAGGTACAATACAAGCAAGAGACTGTAGAAAATCAATAACACATCACCACTATAGTAAACCTAAACAGATTAAAACATGATTAAACATTGTACCTTAGCTCAAAAGGCTGTGTTAAATCCATGCTGTTGGAGGTTGAGCAAATTATGTTCCAGCCACTGTTTGCATCTGATGCTTTTGTAAGCTTTCCATTTCTGTGCCATTGCTTTTTCCATAATGGATTACATATTGTTACAAGCTAGCTGGACCCAGACAACCCATCCTGCTTCAGGATCACTACCCATCAGCATACCAAGACGCAAGCACAGGTGAGTGGCGACTAAAGGCAACTTTATTTTTATTTTTCTTTAAATTAAATAATTGAGATGCTAAATTCATATATAAGATACAAGGTTACAGTCAGATACTCACTAAATTAACACCCCACTGAACCTGCTCAATGAACCTGCTATTCCCCTCTCCTTCTAACCCCACTGAGGCTATGACCACAACTCTTCTCCCAGAGATGGAGTGTCCCATGCAGGTAACCTTGTTTTCCATTGCACACACATTCACTCACACACACACACACACACACACACACACACACACACACACACACACACACACACACACACACACACATACAAACACACCACATGGGTCACTCCCTCAGGCCAAGAATACTCACACTCAGTATCTTAGCAACACGACAGTTATCATGCACTGCTACCCCTACTGCTGCCACCCTTACAAGTCCACACCTATCCCCAACAGAGGACTGTTTAATCTGCGCAGAGCTATACAGGAAAAAGCAGCAGGACCACTCCCTACATAGACGGATGACACAAATACCCCAACAGAAAGTTCAAGAACAAGATTGTGCTTTAGCCTCCACACCGCTGAAGGCACCCCCTAGAGGGATGCAGACTGAATAACAGGAGGAGGGGCCTTCTCTACCAAGGGTTTGCTGGGCCCTACCTTAGGTGCTGGGACCACAGGAAAGTAAATGCAGTACCATCTTAGCCAAGGCTAGCTCTGTGGAGGTTCTTGATCTGCAGGAGCCTCCAACAGGGATGTGTCCTCATTGTGAGGTCAACAGTGGGGCAGACGCACTGGTAGTTCCATTGAATCATATCTGATCCACCTCCTTCCAGCCAGATCCAATACATCAGTAACCCCAGTCAACCCAAGGCAACTCCCACTACCCTGGAATGTAAGTCCTTCATCTGCCAGTAATATCGGCGCTTGTCCTGCTGGTGCTGTTTTTCAATGTGGGCCACCAACTGCTGGTATACCCAGGTAAGTGCATAATGATGGTAGTGAACTCACCCGTTCATGGTCCACCAGCAAACCTGAATAAGGGGCCCCCACCTCCATAACCACCTAGAGAAGGACACAAGTGAGCAAGATTCAAACTTGGCACCTCAGCCCAAGAGGAGCAACAGTCAGTGATGGACCACTGTGCTCTACAGGGCTTTCACAGTGATCTCTGCTAATTGGTCTTTCACAGGAACAGCCAACCTCTATCTGGAAAACAGTTCCCTAAACACGAAACGTATGGGCGGGCATCACCAAGATGTGTGAGTGAGAGATGGTCATTAGCTACTACTTCAGTGGATAAGGGATGGAGAAGAGGATGATGGGGGCCCTCACCTCTGGTCCGTCCTTTGCCTGTATTGAGGGAAAGAGAATCTACTAGAACCAATCCCAGACCCAATGCTGCAGGACTCCCCCATTTAAAGCCTCTCCTACTCTCTCCACTATTTGCTCTGTTCATGGGGTGAAATTACTCACCCCGTACCCCTGAGGCAGCTAACTCTGATGTATATGCTCTGCTAGAGCCAGTGTCTTGGGTTTTGACTCCTCCATGGGCTAGGCTTAATTTATATCAGCAAAAGCAGGTATACACTACATATAATAACCCATAAACCCCAGGAATGCTCAAACCTGCTCCACAATTTCAAGTCAATGCTAATCCCAGACTGCAACTGTCTTCTACAGGCTGGTAGCCACACCCTCTTGGCTCATGATGTATCCCGGGTGCTGCATTTACGTCAGCAGGAACTGACATTTCTGTGCCTGCAATTTTAGCCCATGATGCTGCAGCCAACAGAAGACCTGCTCCAGATGTAAAAGATGTGAGTCAAGGTACAGTAAGTACACAATCACATCATCCAAATATATTAACAATGACTCATTAACATAGCCTTTCAGGCTATGCTGCATGAGATTCTGAAAGACCAGACCTGAATATACAGGAATTTGCAGATTCTCTAAAGTGGGATGGTGTGACCTCCCAATATTTCAGTAGAAAAGAAAAATCCAAGATGCAAAATTGGTTTCAGCAGAAGTCCAAAAGTAATAGTAAGATGGACTACATCTGAACAGGGATGTGGGGTTCCCCAGGGATCACTGTTTGGACCTCTGCATTTTCACATTAATATAAATAGTTCTGGTTAAGGTATTGATGGCAGATTAGTAACTTGCACCTGCAGGATGCTCAGATGACAGCAGTGAAGCTAATTCGCAGTTAGTGCACTTGGCTACTTGCAATGTAAAGAAATTTTCACGGTGGCGTGTGGGTGTATTGGACCATTGTATTCACTTCTCCATGAGTGCAGCAATTGTTGCAGCATGACACAACAACATCCAAGTGTCAACGGGCGCGTAAAAGGAAATATAAACAGTATCACTAAATTGTGTCACTCATTTTCAAGGGTAGCCATTTGTAACAGTAGCATTTTATACATAGTCACAGGCGAAGCTTTGGTAATCCCAGAGCAGGTGGAATAATACATAATGCACAATACAAAACATTACAAAATAGTAATACAAATAGTCAAGTTCACCAAGCAGCTTAGGGTAAATATGTTATATTAATATGGTTCTGAATAAATACCTACCTCGATTAAAGGCCAGAACTCTCAATAGTGTTCATGGAGAGGTACATAAAAATTGGATAAGACCATAGTAGATAGATGTGATTGGATGTAATAATATATAGTGGTGTATAGAGTTCAGAATGAAAAAATAAACTACTTTAATAAAAACCTAAATGAAGAGTCATTAAAATGAAAACTCGTAATCGGTGCATATTTGTTTATGTCTTTGCTACTTTTTTGAGCTGTTGTAATCTCACATCCTTTTGCCAAAAGTCTTTTCATGTGGTACAAAATTCTGTACTGTGACACTGCATGGTCAAGTCTTTCAGTTGTTCTTGTGACTCTTTTTTCCTTAAACTCCTTTAAGGGTGGAGGTGCTAATTCCTTCCTGAAAAGTTTATGAAGTTTTCCAAATTAAGCATATTATATGTCTTGACGATGACAGTGATTACAATATACTGGCTTCTTATCTAGAACCTCTACATTCTGTTTATAGAGCAAGTGAAAAGGTTTAATTACAGTAGTTCCAGTTTGTGAGCAGGTAGTTACACAATAGGATGTATGAGAGAAGATCATGTCATGCTTATATGTCTACATATACATTACAATAGATTTTATTCCCAATAGAATCTAAAATTGGATAGATTAAATTTCACAGTTTTCACTATTTTAATGTTTATGAAAAGAAAGATGGGAATCCACCATTATGCCCTAGTACTTACATTCAGAAATATATGCATTTTCCTCCTTTTACAGTAATATTAAATTGATTTGGTGGCACATGTTGTCTGATAGAAAAATGCATTTTCACAGTTTTACTCACATTTAAACCCAGGCAGGAATGGCCAGGCCATTTTGACACATCTGCAATAAGTGCTATTAAACTTTTGGCAGCTTCTTGACTTGTTTTAACACTTACATAGACAACTGTTTCATAAACTGTGTACATTTGAATATTACCCCCCTGCAGACTAATTGAAGGTCATTAATATAGATACTGAAAAGCAGCACTCCAGTATGGATATTTGTGGGATATCCACTGTGAAGTACCTATAAGCAGAATTACTACGTTTTTAAATATTGTAAAGCAGTTGACATGCATTTAATGTAGGTTACTATGCCATATGTTAATAATAGATAATTATGTGGTCAAGCACACAGTGTGAATACTGAAAACATTGGCCTTAAGCCAAAAAATTGTAATACTGTAATCATAGAACAATGTGGCAATAAAACCTGTACACAGTGCATTCATAAAATGGAGAATGCATTGATAAATATTTTATTTATTTTATCAAATAAATGAATAATACAAGAAAGGCCACATCAGTGGAATGTGTTTCTACAATAAAACATAGCAGGGTGCCAGTATGTTTGGAAGTCATACACAAAACAATTCAATTATCAGGCAATGGCAGTTTGGACACTGATACACATACATTTGCAAATGCCCCACGGAGCTGTGGAGATGAGTTTGAAAGATAAGGACATTGAGAATATTGGTGGAGAATAGCATACAACTACCAAGTTTTGGCAGATTACAGAATGATCAGTCCCTTACAGATAGTAGCTGTTCTCAATGGCACCATAATCACATGGCTAGCTTCATGTTAAATGAGTATTTGTGTACAGTGCACCAACTACAGTCAAGCAATGCTGCTAGTAGCTAGGTGGAGAATATGTTCTGACCCAGTCATAGAGAGATTGGATTGTCTGTCTACAGGTCATTCCTGCCGATACTGAGTCAACATCTAGTGTGTACTGATTGGGTTTTATTGCAACCAATCTGTGGATCTGTCGTCCAATAGTGGAGCACTTAACAGCTTAGAAATACACTGGCAAACATATTTGACCATATCTGAACTATCAAGTAATACAATTAGTCATACATGTCTACAAATGTTGTGGTTGTAGATTAAAACTGGTTTATGTTCCACCATGTAATAAACACTTTGTGAGTAACCATGACAATCAAGAAAATCAGTAGATGGGGTCTCACTCAAAAAAAGAAGAAAAAAAAAATGTTTTACTTCATTGACTATTTTATTTCTACAGACATGGAAGCAGTTCAACAAAGACCAACAAACGTTCTGGCCGTGAAGCCTTTGTCAGTGTGCAAAAGTTTTTCTCTTTTCATTCTAAATAGTCATCCGCTGTATGCTATTGTATACTGTTGTACTTATGCTTGGTTTTAAATAATATGGCTACCCCCTTGCAACCTCAGTCTTACATGTCTGGTGCCGCTGCTGCTGTAGGCACTCCATGCATATAGATAATTATACAAATATCAAATGTATCAATTAGGAGCTCATTGGTGCAAAATAATAATAATAAAAATAAAACATTCAGTTACAGGTAAGGGAGAAGGAAATGAAACATGGACGCACAAACAATGTCAAGAAGCATTTCTTTGAGTGAGTGCAACCACATGCGCCTGACGAAGTGCACACTGACAGATGCTAATTATTTTGTACAACTTGCAAAACATTAATCCACACACAAGTCTGATGTGGGCAAGGGCAAATCCTCTATCAAAATGCAAGGGAAAATAATTTATTATTTGACAGATACATCGGTCTACACAAATACTCCCCTTGAAGAAGTGGAACAGCCAAGTTTGTGTATTTTGAAAGAAGCATGTAATAAACAGGACAGTTCCATCAATCAATCAATCAATCAATCAACTTCCCGACGTGCCTTTGCCATGGACTGCTGTCTTGCATGAAATCAAAATCAAAGAACTTATCAAAACATTTCATTGCATATATGTAGTCACTGATGAATCAACAGACACAAAAGATTATTAGTTTTTTCATTTTTTGTTTGTTTTGCAAGGACAATTAATAATGGCTGATTTGATGATTATTTTGTCTGATACAGTTTATCTAAACTCTGTGAATTGTTTCTCATTGTCAGATACCATCATGAAATGTTTAAATGCATTTGAAATTTGTATTGGACAATATGGATAACATATTCAAGGCTTACTATGACATTCCTCTAACCCTTCTGTCAGAATATCACAATCCACAAAACCTGAGCTGACACAGCAGATGCACTGCACAGACAGAACGATAAACCATCAATATGTTAAAATTTTCAGCCGGGTTGCTGAGAAGATAATGGGATATCATAACCCTGACCAATTGAAAAAAAAAAATCATTTCAGTCAACAAACTCATTCGGCCCCCTTAAAAAATTGAGAGCCAGGAAAAAATATGCTCAGAAATTTTTAAGTTAAATATAAGCGTCATCTTTCATTTGGAAGACACCATAAACAATAAATAATTATTTCCATAAATACTAATATAAAATCAACAACAACTATAGACTAAAATTATTTCCTTATCTATTATTTATTTTCTACTATTTCCATAAATAATGATATAAAATAAAAACAAAAACAACAATAGATAACTTCTTACATTTTGCAAGTGATTGCAGTTAAATAGAAGTAATAATGAAGTCTGTATTTTCCCATCCATTCAAACAAAGAAAAACTTTTCTGTGTAATTTTACACATTATATTTATTACCACATTGTCTGCATTGCTAAAGAATAAGATTGTCGCTAACATGTGGTGTCAATGGATGGCTGTCAATGTCTGTCAATGCACTTCATTTGTGGTGTTACTTGAGATGAATTGCAATGGGATAATTGTCTAACAAGCAGCTTGAAGATCTGCCTAAATCAACCTGATGCTGGAGTATTAAAATCCATGCAAAAGAACACGAGGGGAAAACTTTGGGCCGCAGTTATGACATATGGAGCCGTAGTTTTGTGTAAAGCGCAAGCAAATTCCTAAATTCATGCTGTGAACACTGGTGCTGTGCCAGAGCTGCCTTGCGCGCACAAACTTGGCAATTTCCTTATCCAATACCATACCTTGCCCTGTGTGGGAAAGTAGAAGACGTCCAGTGAAAATGAGGGTGTGGCCTCATGAAAAGAAATATTTTAGTGCTAGGGATTCAATTGCTGACTTATCTCAAACAGCCTAATACACACTCTTAGAGGAGGTTTCCCTCATGTGCTTAAAATAAGTAGCTTTAAATGTAGAAATAATATTACTTTCTAATGTGTTATTTAAATTTCAATTTGCCTGGTATGCCAACTTCAGGAAGACTCATTGAAAAATAACTATATGCAACCACTCCAAATCCATCTCTGGGCAGTCAGAACAGAGTTAAATGATCTATTGGGAAGAAAGTCCCCAATTTATCATGCATAGAGTGAGGCAAAAGTATTATTTTTACTTTATATTCAGTTATATTCAGTTTACTTTAATGCCAGACAGACTGAATTTAATGCAATCTTTTAAACTATATACTCATCTCTATTTTATTTATATACTCACCCTTAGGATTAGATTTGAATCCATAAAACATAAACATTACCTTTTGTGTTCTTCAGACCTAACAAAGCCCTCCCAATTTAGCTGTCAACAAATGTAAAAGCTTCTTACCTGATTGTAGTCTGCACAAGTCCACATAAAACACCACATCTCATTGGAAAAATGACAAGCAAGGCCACCAAAAGAGGTAAAATACCAGATCTGAGAGGTTCCCCCAGAACATTTGCCATAACTTGGGACATACTATCTTTGTATGTAACTCCATACTATCCCTACCTTTGTAAATGTAGTAAATTTAGCCATTGAAAAAGGCTCCTTTCATAAACATCTAAATACCACTTTGACTTCTCCAACACATAAAAAGGAAGGACCACATACAATGTGAACATTTCTAAGCAATTTATTTGATCAATTTTGATATGAATTGCACCAAGGTACTAAGTGTGAACTTGAAATAGGTTTGAAACATGAAAACATGTGGGCAAACTGGCCCACCCTGATCAGTTTGCTGAAAGGATAATATGCTGCTGACAAGTGATCCCCCAGCTAACCAATGAATGGACAGATGTGCATATTTAACCTGTTCATTTATTTTGTCAGTTTTTACTTTGTAGGAAAACAAATGCAGCCTTGCATGTTTGAGTTGTGGAAGTTTAGTAAGTGAAGCTTGCTCTCCCTAAACCAATCCAAACCAGCAAATGATGTACATAAACTGCTTACTAACCTCTCCTACCTGTTACATCAGCTGTCTGTGTCTCCCACCTCCTTTCTCTTCACCTTTGCTCCTCCTACCTGGAAGGATTGGGAACATGTTCATGTTTATATTTTAGGAAAACACTCTGCCAACTTACATTGTCATCCATGTTTTTTGGGGTATGACTTAAGGAAGATGTTTTAGAGTAAAGTACAAGAGGAGATGAAAATCCTACGTTTATAAAGTCATCAGGAAAAGAACTGTACAGGGCTTCACAGGGCAGCAGAAGACTTTGCAGGGCTTCAGAGAGCTGGAGACAGCTTCAGATGTCTGTAGAAGCCTTCTCAAGGCTTCACTCATCATCACAGGGTGCGAGATGCTTTAAAACTTCATCAAAGGGCTTCAGAAGTCTTCAATGAGAACGGAGGTTTTGACATGGTAGCAGTTTGAATGATAGAGTTTGATGAAGCATCAGTGGACATGACATAGGAGTATAGGGCGCTCCAGAGCTTTAGAGGGCTTGACAGTGCTTCCTATGGATGTAGCACACTGGGCAGTGATTGATATATTTTGAGAGGCAAAGATATAACAAGAAATGGAAATGGCTTAGCAAAAAAAAGAGCTTGACAAGGCTTCACTGAGGAATGGTATGGCTTCATATTGCGGCTGAGGATTTTGAAGGGTTTCACAAGGCTCAACAAGGCTTCACTTTGTATTACAGGACTCAATATACTTTGAAACTGAATCAAAGGACTTCACAATGTTTAAAACTGTCTCTGTAGGTTTTGATAGGGTTTCAGAAGGCTTGATATGGCAGCAGTTTGCTTGATAAAGCATCAGAGGCCATGGCATGGCAGCTGATGGTGTTACACGGATGTCCCACATGGCAGAGGAAGGCTTGACAAGGACTGCCCAATGGAGCAGAGGATTTGATGACATTCCAAATGGCAGTGGGGGGCAGAGAGAAGTGTTTGGTAAGGCTCCAAGGGGGATTCAGCTGGCATCAAAGACCCACACAGGGCTTTGGAGGGCTTGACAGGGTATCACATGTCAGTAGAAGGCATGGTATGGCTGTAGAGGGCATGATGGGGCTTTGCAGGCCATCAAAGGGCTTGACAGAGTAGCAGAGGTCATTTCAAAGGTTCATAGCAGAGGTCCTGAAGACATATTACATGCCTCACAGTTTTAAAAAAGGAGTATCTAACATGACTTCACAAGATTACTTGCCAGACATTTCAGAGGCCTCATATGAGTAATCACTGGCTACAGTTACAAGGTTTCCCATATGCTCTGACTCCCTGCCTTACTATTGTTTATCCTAGTCTTATTGTATCCTTTTGTCTTCCTTTTGCCTCTCTCATATTGTTTTAACCTGTCCCTTTTTGTACCTTGTATTTTCTCATCACAGCATGGGGTTTATTGAAAAATAAAAATACAAGAAACAAATGGTAAATTTTCATTTTTGTTTCCTATAACCTTATGAAAGGTAAATATAGGTATGTGATGAATTAATTTTCATCACTAAATTAAAGAAATTTATGTTTACAACTAATGTGAGAGTACCTAGTAGAATACTTGATGTTAGAGCACTTACAACATTATTGGCAACAGTGACAAACTCTCCAGTAACTACTGCTGGAGCGTTATGTTACAGGACATTACCAGTCTCTGCAGGCACTCTTATTCAGAGCAACTTACATAGTTGGTTCCAGTTGGATATTTACTGAGGCAATTCAAGTAAATTACCTTGCCCAAGGGCACAACAGCAGGAACCCAAACAGGCAAACTTTAGGTTATGAATCCTGATCCTTTTCACTACACCACACTGGATGCAACATGGTTCTCATTTTACAGTGGGCTTTAATGTGATCCAATTATTTTAAACTATAATAGTTAAATGGTAGTTTTAAGGATTACTGAGCTGGTGAAACCGTTATGCTGATGATCAAGTCTATTCTTCTTTCTCCCTAAAGAAATCAAATCATCGCTAATCTGGTTATACTAGAACGGGATTTATTTTCGATTCCTTCAGTACTCCCTTTTCAATTGGCAACTCTGCCATCTTTTCAGTGTTTGCTGCCTGTTTATGCTTCTTGTACACTATATTTCTCAATTCACCAATTCTCAGTCTATACCATGCAGATTCCACCCCAATGGTTGCCATAAAGCAGATCAGATTGTACAGCCCATGCTGACTGTGAAGCGGATGAGATTAGAAGTCACACAGCAAGCTGCACAACTTGTAACTGTCACCTTGTAATCCACTGTCAGTATAAAGCATCTATAGTTCTGATATATAGTGTTCCACATCAGATAAATGCCCATACTCCAGTGTCAAGCTACGCAGTGCATCATTTGGGAAAACTTTGTTTATAGTAACAAACTGAATTAATCGTGTTAATAAAATGCAAACCATTTCATGTGCATATTAGTTTATCTGAGAAATTAAATTCTCAGTAACAGAAAAATAAAGAGCTTTGTAGTGCTGTCTTACATTTGGTCTCTGCCCTCTCCCTTTCTTGGGACAATATGCAATGTACATACGTCATACCGGTTGCATGATGTGATGTTATACATTTACTATATATACATTATACTTACTGTGGGTTGTGCAGTTTGTGGATCTGTGGGGGAGAGAAAAGTGGTGGCTTGTTTAATGGTGTGTGGCTGTTAAGATCCCAATATAAGACATTGACAAGCCACCCCAAACCTTGTATCAAGCTCCACTTTTTGTATATGTATCTGAACCCATAGTCAGAGCTGCCCCAATACTATGCTAATGATCCCCCTCAGCATAAGTGAAAATAGAGGCATTTTAATAAAATTCATCAAAACAGTCAAATTCAAAACTGGCTTTGGTGATATTTTTTACAAATAGGAAGCAAAGCCAATACATTGTATTATATTTTACAAGTGAGCAAGCTAGACTATCAACTTGCACTCAGGATAGTAAATATGAAGATTTATTGAGTTTGACAGCCAGTTAGCCAATTAAGGAATAAATAAGTTTGAGAATGGATTACTCTTGCTAGCTAGATACCTGGTTTTATTATAGCAGGTAAAATATACAGCATCCTTGTCCTGATTTATTGACTGTGAGGGCATCATAGCTAAACACCCACACTGACTTCAAAATAAAATAAAAAATACATACATACATACATACATACATACATACAAACATACATACATATGTCCTTTCATGGGATCACAATATATGACCTTGTCAATGTCCAAACCCCTGCACCACTAAATAGACTGCCCAGCTAAGGAGTGTCAATGAAATGATATCCAAGTATTAACCGCAAATAAAGTAGACAATCAGGTTCTAGTCACATCTTTGCTAAATATGAATGAAAGTGACTGTATAAAATACAACAAAAGTATTTTTATGCTTAAAATGAAAAACTCTTCAAAACTAATATAATTGCTTAGAGAAAAAATTATTTCTCATAAATGAATTTAATGACAGCTACATAGGAGCTATATAGTTGCCTTCAAAGGTGATCTGTTTCCCTTGGGTATAAAACATGTAAGTAATGCATTAGACAATCAGCATTGTGGTTAAAGACAGACACTTTTCTGCAAAGAAAGTGTTTTTGACCTTAACAAGTTTGTTAATGATTATCAAAGAATTCACAAAAAGCTTAATTCTCCACTTTCAGCAGAGGAAATGTAAGGAAATGTAAGGCTTCTGGAACAGTAGCTAAGCTACCAGGAAGGTAAGAAAAGCATATACTGGAAAAAAGAGAACATGTGCCTGCTGGAATATAGCGGGGGGATTATTAAATAAATACATAAATAAATAAATTGAAGGGCATTGTAGATGACAGTCACATATGCCTGTCACAAAAAGGATAAAATATGGTGAATTATGTACTCCTGTATATCCAAACATTCAGTTCTGACCTATTTAATTTAATGAAAATTTCCAAAATCATTGTCTTATTTTGGCCATATAATTTCACATAAAAATTGATGTATAAAGTATAATACAGATATTGCCTGTGTAAACAAAGCTAAAAGATTGCAGTGCATATACCACTCATTGCACTTGGTGGGATTTAGGGGATGGGATACGTTTTCATCTGTATATTTATCTTGCAGTTTCAAGTGGAATGAATGCAGAACATTTTAACTAGCAAACTAGCTAATTAACATGTAGGCTGTTACTTTTCAGATAAAACATATATGGTCAGTAAGCTGTCTATACTAGCAATTAATGCATGATGAAACCAAATGTAATTTCATTCGTATATTTTCACTCACATTTATGTGTGAAGGAGTAAGCTAACCAGATAAAATGTTTATACACATAGCCTATAAATGTTGTGTAGCTGACAAGACACAACAGACTTTTGATAGGTTAATAATCTAGCTGTGTTGTCAGTGCACTCTGTTTATCAACACAAGTTATAATTTTACATCACATCCTCTAATGGCAAATACCACACTCAAAAGACAAGTTAGCAAGCTATAGCAATTATGTTGTTTTATTTCTTCTTCTATTACATGTATACTGTATATTATTTTTTACGTGAAAGTAGCTCTGGATGCATTCCACATTTATAAATAATTATTTATATCCTAATCGCCCCCTGTCAAGGGTTCTGGTATTACCAAGACACATTATGCATTATGCTTTTGTATGCATTACTTTTTCCCTTTAGCAGATCTAAAAGGCCATTGTGTTGAGACGGAAATACCATAGTGCTTCGTTTCATATCAAACCACACCACAAAAATGTGATCCAGCCCTGATCACTCCTACTCACACGGAAGTGGTGGGAGACACACAGAGGAAAATAGCAAGCATGGCACCCCTATCATTCCTTTGACGTCTGTGCAGTTTTTTAGGAGTTGAGAGTTAAAATGCCTTGGCTACAATTAATGCTGTGGAGATGAGACTGTGAGACAGCACTGTTCAAATGAAATGCATGGGTTGGAGAAGCCAGTAGAGTGTGCAGTTTGCGAAAAGGGATGATTACAGTGAACATGAACTGATGGAGAAGACAGGCAATTGAAATCAAGTGCATTATTGAGACGGAACAGCATCTGACTGCTAGCTTTATCATTATGAACCATAGTATTGAGAGAAAACTAGATGGGCTGAAATGAAGTGAAGTGAAATGGCTACATGTACATTGCAAGTTTTAGCTTTTTCATCTGGCAAGACAAAAATGTCTGGTGAAAAGGTGAAAAATGTTTCAGCTTGCTGATCATACACAGATGGAAACATTAAGATGTGGCAGGGAGATCTGAAGCGATGCAATGCAATGCAAATACCAAAAAGTGTCATTAGTGAGATAAAAGCCTTTTCACTATTTTCATACTGAATGAATGAGGCATGAGCATGACCTTGCATTAATATTGTCTTATATGTCCCCTAGCCAAATGAAAATATTTTTGAAATACTCTTTTTCTTAAACATAAACGATGCTTTTGCATTGTTATCATCTAGAAGTAATGGCAAAAGGATTTGTCAGAAATTACTTTTGATCATTTTATGGAAAGCAGCACAGTAGCATTCTACAAAGATAATAAAACAATATTTTGATTTGTTTCATATTCAGGTTGTACACAGCAATACCTTTTTTACCTTCCCTTTTTGCTTCAGCAAGATACCTGTGATCACGCCTGTTTGGTCATAATACACCACTGGCTACACCACAAATTCTGCAGTACATAGAGTTCCCTCTAATGGAAACACCTGCACTGATCCATAGGAAAAGACAATGCTTATAATGGTATGTATGTGCTAAAATGCTATCCTATTTCCATATTCTTCCTTAACAAGCTGTCAGAAAGGATTTCAATGCTGGTTGTTAAACATCATACAGAATTGCTAATAAAATATGTGGTTTCAGCAGACTATGAGAGCGCATGTGTACATTTATCAAGACTGTAGACTGTACACGTATTAGATCTTTGTCTGACGTAAGGCTGCTTTTTGCAATGCAGATCACACCTTGCTTGGCTTTGGAAGGCAATGATACAGCAAGACAGCTTCCCAGACAGTGCAAAGGCCTCATTTAGGCATTCCAAACAGTCCCCCTGAATAAGTAATGCAACCTCCAGCAACAAAAGGCTCCTCCTGGAGACAATAGGCTCTTGGGCCACCAGCTGGTTTGCCTATTGGTTGCCAAGTGCTGCAGTTTGCTCTAGAGAATTCTTTGTTAATCCCATGATCCTCCAGGGATGGGGAGCCAGACAAGGCCTACCCACTCACACAAGAGAGAGATCTGTGAGCCCCCCAAGAGCTTCAAATGTGTTTCCTTTCGTATTGGCCACCTTATCGTGAACCTTTCATCAGCCATTTTCTTTCTCGGTGGTGATTCCCAGGAAGGTTTTATGTGCCCCACTGATGGTAAAAACTAACCTTTTTCATGTAATGGGGCAAGGGGCGATGCTTTACCAATGCTCCAAGTGGATTATATGTGTTATCAATCAGTATTGTGCAAATGGACCTACTTGGATTGGTCCGCTAAAGAAGAACGCTGTTTTCTAAGAATGACAAATGGCAAACCATCTTTTTGTATATATCCGTAAATACAGAGGACAGTTGCCCTTTCCCTCTTGAAGCACTGTGTACCCCCCTGTTCTACTACACTGACGAGGAGTTCCAAGCTGGCATCATTCCACACTGTGCAGCATTGCACAGTGCTTTCAGGCAGTTGTGGCACAATGTAGGGTAGAAATCCTGCAACGTATCCCAGAGCACCAAAGCTGAGAATGAACTGTAAATGATGATTGTGGTATTCAATTTTTGGTTTTATCATGTTTATTTAAATAAACCATCTTTTTGAAGATAGGTCCCCTATGTCTTTGGCCCCACCCCCTGACCCAGAATTCAGAGAGGATGTCCCTTACCATTTGCTGATAAGCTGTATCATCAGTCTTAATTAGACCTGCATTGAAATGCAATATGATTAATTCATCGTCTACATTCTCTCTTCAGAATTACTGACAATGTTTCTGTATTGAAGCAGTTCCGAAAAAGGGTTAGTCTGGGGACCAGGAGAATGTATTCTGGGTAAGTTGTTTTTTTTCTCTTGACAGTGACCAGAGATGCAAAAATACAAAGGAACAGGGAGAAAATTTAATCATTTAAAAGAAATTAACTGAAGCTGGGAGCAAGAACTGAGGCTTCCTCTGGGCAGTCGCTCCAGGTTCCCATGAGAGCGAGGACTTTAGAAGTCTCGTTTTTATCAAAGTTTTAATTGAAAGTCAGCAAAAGGCAGGGCTCCTGACTGCGCATTCACTCTGCTTTAACGTCTCTGTTTCTTCAGCTGGATTTGATCTGCTTCCCATGAGACCCAGCCCCTGCGTCATTCAGAAAAATCATTCAAATGGCTTCGACCTCAAAGTCTTTCATTGAGAAATCTTTTTATAGCACGGGAATGCAGCCCCTACCTGATTAGCATTGCGTGCAGTACTCCCACAGAACTTACGGCAGGAGGATGGGCGTGTAGCTCTGTTGCGCATCTATCCTTTTGACAGCAGCCATTGGCTGGAATAACCGGTTGGCTCAGCACACACAGAGAGCAATGACTATCTGACAATCCCACTGACAATCAATGAGCCTGCTCCTCTCAGACAGAAGCACACAGCCTCAATACCCTGGGCCTGCAGACACACCATCTCCCATGCATGCAGTAAGGCTGTTTATTCATATAAACCATAAAAAAGAGGTGAATCTCATGTTTTCACATCATTTACGTCACAGCTGTATATAAAGTCTTGCTATTTCTTTATTTAATAGATATGCTAGTATGCACTGTTTACTGTGTTTGAATGATTGCATTTTCAAAACAGAAACCTCACCTGCAGCATCCGATGGGTTTCAGATCAAACATTTCTGCTGTTACTGTTATTATGTTATGTTGATAACTGGATGCTAAAACAGTGACACATTCAAAATATTTTCATGTAACTATGCTACCCTCAGCCCTAAAACAAATATACTACAGTATGGTGTATGTTGACAACCACACTGGACTGCATTCATCGTATCCTGAAAACGTTTTTCCTCACAAATACTTAATGTGTACATCCAAGCAGAGTTTGAAAACAATATTTTTAAGTCAGTAAGTATTTAAACTTATTCCAGGTTCAACACCTTTATTTGGATATACCAAGCATACAGCAAATCAATTGCCTTTACAAGGCAGATTTATAAATGTTTGGTACAACCAAGAAAACAGTTCCTGTGAGTTTTATTTTCTGACAGAATCTTGTGCAGTGCTTTTTGATAGGAATATAGAAAAATTTTTCCTTCTTTTCAGAGTTGTTTTTTATTATTTTATATTGATTTCCATGTGCATATTCATCCATATGCATACAGAGATACAGGAAGCTATCTGTGTGTCTTCTCTCTCTCTGTCTGGACACACACACACACGGAGCAGAGAGAGTACAATTAGCGCAATTGTACTGGATTGAGTGTGGATTGAACTGGTCTGTGGGTGATGATTTCATTTTATAACCCACACTTGCCCACTTTCAAAGGGAGACTTAAGAGTAATCCACCAAAATAACCTCTATCAATTACACCTGAATGCCATGTTTATTATTCTGCAACAAGACAACTGCATGTTTGAATTAACATTTTTAACCTAAGCGATAATTATAGTAATTTTGAAGCAGTTACAATACATTGGTTGCTACCTCACTTTATCTAATTGAGGAAACCCTCTTTCTTCTTTTTTTTGCTGCAATTATGTTAATTACCCACCAGGAAATTTCAACCTTCAATTCAGGCTGAAGCATAATTTTGTGGTAATGTTTAAGCAGAAATGACACAAAGGGTGTAAGTGGAGATTCAGCCCTTCAAAGAGCTGTAAAATGATGTGTGGTGCTGAGAGACAGAAGAGGGGGCACTTATCATGTGTAACGTGGAAATGTGTATACAATGTGAGTATGTTAATCCCTTTAACCACCCTGGTGCTCCTTTATTGTGATGGATCTCTCTGCCAAAATCATTTGCTGAGCACTCATGCATCCCAAAACCCCCATGCAAGCATAACCGTTTTCAGTCAAAACAACTTAGATTTTGCTTGTAAAGGCAATGTTTATTAAGCAACATATACTGTGTATATAAAGGCTTGACAGGATTTTTCTTTTTTTCAAACTGAATGCTTAATAGCAGTGTTTTTATTCTATTCACATTCCAGTTATCATTTATTTACATGACATCACACAACCAGCTGCCATTATTTTGCTATAATTTGAATTAAAAGGCCAAGAGAACAAAATTTTGAGGTTGGGTTTCTCAGCATCTTTAATCCAGACAAAAGTGATCTATGTTTTGTAATACTGCCTTTTGTGATCCAGATTTACAGAAATTATTTGATTCCAGATTTTCCAGATAAGTGATATATCACATTTATCCAGATCAAGAAAGATGAAGATTACAAAATTCTCAAGCTGCTATGTAGAGACATAGGCAGTTCATGAAGCAAAGGGTGGCCAAACAAACTAACAAGTAAATTAATGTATTTTGAAAAATAATATTCATCACAAAAAATCTAATTAAGGGTATGTTTTTAAAAAGTAGCATATCAAGTAAATTTATCATTTTCTAGAGACTCACACTAAACTGCTGTGAAAAAAGCATATTGCTTTGGCAAACAAACTGAACATAATTCTTCATCTGTTGCAGGCACATGCAGTATATTACTGGCACCATGCAAATGTGAATGGGATTTTGTCAATGGAAGAGGATGTCACAGCATCAATGTGCAACTGAACCACATCTTAAGATCATTACCTGTGTGGTGTGGCCAGGATCATAATGCATAATGCTAGAATGTTGAAAAACTAGCATCTATCAGTACAAAAATAGCAACACAACTGCTTGTCAACACTGCCAATTGGGATGCAGAACAGAGTACACTAACAGTGTGATGAAATCACTATTTATGTACCAGAATTCCTTGCAAGTACCAATGTCACAATCATTGCTCAATCATACCATCATTATGGTATGCATTGCTCTACACAATAATGCTGTTTTGCTCAAGGTACTATTTAATAGTGAGTACATGAACAATGATCTTCTAGAACCCCTCACACTGGGTACACCTAACAGTGTATTGAACAGGGAGCATGTGCTATCTGAGATGGGTAAATATTGTATTCTGAATGTGTCACGGAATTCATAAATGTAGCTTTATAGGCATTTCCATGTTATGATGGAATTAATTTTCATCTGGGTGTAAATTGCCTATGCCGTCTGAATATAATATCACTAATTATATTGTATTTTCTTTATTGAAATATTACGTGAGCTATTTAACCATTTTCCAGCAAAACTGCCATTGAAAACAAAAATCTAAATGAATATTTCTCTACCTACCTTCTCTATTGACCTTTCAAATAAGATCAGAATGACACAGTGTTTTGGATCACAATAGTGTAATTAAAAGAGTGAAATAGCATTTGATTGCATTTGTGATGTCAGAACAGATTACTGGATCCAAATCCAGATGAGAAAAAGGTTGATCATGCTTCTAAAGTTATGAAAAATATGATTTCAATACATTACCTCTATTGAGTGACTAGTGTTTTAGGTGAAAAACATTGTCCATTTCCTGTGCTCACAAAAAGGTGCAAAATCCAAAGATAACATTGCATATAACATATATCAACAAGCATGTCTTTATTAGCAACAACTCCCTTCCATTAAGACTGTGGCCAGTTTAAAAAGTGCCTTTACAACATCACCTTTTTAGTCTGACTTTTGTCTCTTCTCTGCCCCTCTGTTAACTGTGGTTCAATGGTTCTTCTGAGATTTATACAAATTCATTAATCTCATTTTCATTAATATCATTTTACCTTGGTGGAGATTGTCGCTGTTTTTATTGATTTAATTTCCTGTTTCACAGTTTGTTAGTTTTTTTTTTTTGAGTTTTTAAGTATATTTTATTGCTTTAAGTCATACGCTTTATTCTGATTACTATGATCATTTGTTTTAATTCAGCCATGATAATCAAACGATTTTGGCTGCATTTATAGTGAAGGTTGTTGAATTTTTGGGAGCACAAAAGAGAGAGCCACTGGCTAAATTCCAGGCTGCAGTTGCCTAAGGTGAACAGTCAAAATTTAAAATTTTGGACAGTCATTTCTCGACCAAGTGGCACGTCATACTGATGATGTTTTCACATTCAGCAGGACCCTAAAAGTCATATCGATAACAGCACTGGGCTTTTCATAATTTTTATTTTCAGCCAGAGATATGTTTCTGACATTATTTACACTAAGCTCTGTTGCACACCATTGCTCAAGTGGAGGGGCTGGTGAGTGAGCGTCTGTGAGACACTGCTGACCTAAACATAAGTGGCGGGACCTGAGAGGAGTATATAAAGGGCCTCTGGCCAGGAACCACCAGCCCATATCCACCTCTAGGCAATAGAGTGTGTTCCTTGCTTCACCTTTCATTGGTATAGGTATAGGAACAGGTGGCACTGTTCCCGTCATTCTCACATACAGTATGAATGGGGAACTGGATGGGGGGAACACAAAGCCTGATAAGTGCATCTTGTGCTTACCATTACACATAACTAAGACACTGAAGTGAAACCTGCATTTCATTATGTGCAGAAGAAATGCAAACAAATTCGATTGGACCATCATTTTATAATGTACAACATGTTTATAAAAGGAAGTCAGCAGTATTGATATCCATATTACTGTCACATCAGCTGATGTGATGTTCCCTTCTGAGGCCTCAGGCACTGCTCCAGGTTGGTGTGTGCATCAGAACATGACTCCATGTGTTCTTAAAGCTGGCCCCTCAGAGTATGGCAAAATTCTACAAAAATGAGAAGCCTTCATTCTGTGCCGGTTTCAACAAAGTGTACAGTACATTATGTTGCATACACTCATATTTCACTAGTTTATAAGAAGAAGCAAAAAGTAGTTGAAGTTTAGGCTTGCATGATGTGGAGGATACCCAAGCAAAGTGTCTACCTGCCAACTGTTACCCCCTCTACACTGCAGCTGCACCTACAAATTGCTCATCTTCTCCATCTGTCACCATCTCCCCAACATTTTCATACAGTGCATGGGTATATTCACAGCGCTCAACAAACACCTGACATGCCTTTGCAGGAGAAAGCTTTATTTGGCCACCAGGCTTCCAGGCTGCTGAACTGAGCCATTAGTATGCCACCAGTATGCTCCTGATGGCAGAGTGAGCCTGTTTGTTGTCTTCCTGGCTTGGGGTAGATGGAAAGGCAAATGGGGTTGTCATAACATAATTAAAAAAGACAAACATGCATACACTCATGGGCAATTGAAACTGTAGGAATCCTTACATATCAGCCATTCATTATCGTTTAAAGGGCATTCATTCTTTTTTTTTTGTTTTTTATAAGAAACAGTTCTAACATCGAATAACATATATTCAATAATATAATTTATTTACATTAAAATCAGCAGAGGATTAATAAAGTTAAATTGTTGTTCTATATTCATATAGAATATTCTATATTCATATAACATATTCCATTGAACCTGTTCCTCAGGTGTGCATTTTTGAATGCACTTGAATGTTAAACCTGATAAGATGGAGGTCACATAGAAATGTGCAACTCTTTAGACATGGCGGATTTGTATTCTTTTTATTTCACCCAAAATATTACTACCAGAGCCCTGTCACTGTGTCAAGTGACTGCATTCCTGCAGGGACAGGCTGGTGACCCTGTCCTCTACCCCAATCCTAATATGAGCACAAAAATGGAAAAAAAGGAAGCCAGTATGTCAGGCCTCTGCAATTTTATTGGGTCACACAAAAATTGTTAGTCAGATAGGTAAGATATTGAATTGCCAGTGACAAACTACAGGCAGCATATGTAAAAAAGGTGCCACCTAACAAACTATCAATATAAACACACAAATATCAATGCATAACTCATCTCCATTTGCTATAATGTATCATAGAGATTGTCATTACAGTCTACTCACATGACAGTAAACATTTACTGAGAAGACCATTTTATAAAACCTTCCCTGTAAACCTTTCTATTCCCTATAAATACATATTTTGGTTATGAACCTTGTAGAATGTAATATTTTATACAGCAAAAATGGTGCATATGTTTATTTGATTGTTATTTTTAAATGCATTCATTAATAAGCACATTAAATGTGACTATTAAACACTGATAGGTCAATCTCAAACTCCAAAAATTTGTTGGAAGCTGTCAAAACATTGCAGTGATTCATTGATATCTTTTACATGTTTTTGTTTGTTTGTTGTTATTTTTTAGCAAAGCAATGTAAAAATGCTCCAAGAATTCTTGTTTTCCAGCTTCAAACAAAAATCCCCCTTCCAAGGTGACATGTCCACAGGAATCCAAAAATCATGCTGCCGCAGCATAGCTTTTATTCCAGAAATAGCCTACCCCCCACCTCCACATCGTTTCAGTGGATCTGAGATAGATTTCAGATAATTAAAAAAGTGTCTAATTATAGTTAATTAGCATGTATGCAAGTGTGGATCTCATTATCTGCTCTGAAATTTTGTTGACTCACATTTTTAATTAATATATTAAGAGAAACACAGTAGGTACAACTGGCATGTTGTGAAGGAAAAAAAAACTATATTAATTGTAGCCTGGCATTTGCTACACTGCTACCCTTATAAGAATTCTCTAGTCATACAAGAGAGCAAGAAACCCACATAAATGGGATGTAAATCTGTTGAGAAGGAAGGGGTTAGTCTCATCTTTACTAAGCCCATATCAAGACACCAACTGAGTACTACAATGTTCTCTCACACAAAGTCAATACCATTGTAGGCCACAAGATTTGCTTTTAAAAAGTTCCAAATGTTTGTCTCCTTCTCACTAAATCAATTCACAATATAAACTTTAGTCCTGCTTCTAAATTCCTTTTCTACCGCAATCATTTAATCCTATTTGTTTTATCAAGTGATTATGAATACAACACTAGAAAGTGGGGGCAACTTGTGCTTGTGTGTGATGAGAGGGTGAATTTTGCTACTCACTTTCACCTACAAGTTGTCAGCAGGGTCTGTGCCTCAATGCCTAAAAACGATTATGAACAGATATCAATAAAATGAACAATCCCTAACCCAGCACACACACCGCTGTTCCTCTGATGACTGATAAATGTAATGTAAATAATGTATAATTTCCCCTTGTTTAATTTTGCCAGCCCTGCCAACACTCAACCATCAGGGGAAAGAAAAGTCAAAACAAAAAGTCCAAATCACTGCCAAATTGTGGCTCTCCTGAGTTGTGGGCCAAGAAAACATAAATAAACCTTGTGACAGTGCCAAGAGAAATAAATATGCCCAATACTCACCCAGCATCCCAAATCAGTGTTCCCTACCCTAATGAGGATTTCTCTGCTTCATCAGCCACATGTAGGAAAAAATAACCCTTACTGAAGTCCTGCACAGTTCACACACCAAGGCTACCAGGAGGTGTGTTGCTTCCACTTCCCTTTGGAGGTAAAAAGGAATAATCAGCAGCCAAGCTCCTTCACACAGTGAATTGCTGCTTGTTAAAATCCCCACCCTCTAGTGTGTCCTTTTCTTTCACATGGGTGTACTTTGGTCCGTTTGGTCCCTTGATCAATCAAATTTGACTCAAACAGAGCCCTTCACAATGGAACAGGCTGAGATCACTTGGCAGGGTGAACTACTGAATAAAAAATTCTGAAAAATAATTTTAAATACATCTATGTACATGTATAAATATATCACCAAAAGAGAAAGTAAATCATACAATGGAGGAAAACCTCAAATATCCTTAGCCCAAGGGTGATAAAGAGAAAGGCCCAGGGTAGCCCAGAGAGGCTTGTCCTCAGCAGTGTCCAAAGCCAGATCTTATGCCCACTGGTGGTGTCTGATTCAAACCTCATGAGCATGCAGATGCTGTATGGAATAGTTCTTTACTATTCCAAAACATACACCATACTCCCACCGCAGCACGTAATTCCTCATTCCACTTCATTACAATCAATATATCGGTCTCTCCAACCTCATAAGATTCATGATAGGCAAGGCCAAAAAAATAAGTAAACACATAAAAACTAGTTGAAGTGCATACCTCCACCACCATTTACAGCTGTCATCTGTCCTCCCTGACCAAGCAACTGGAATAATTTCAAATACCATACATTCATACAGTCTTTTAAAGTTATTCTGTCCATAGAGACAGACACTGCAGGGTGATAACACAACCTCCACACCACCTACCAGTGGTGGAGGTAATAAACATATTTATAGTGTGCCTCAATCTTATTGATCATCAGTTGTTCAAATTCAGTTAATAACACCACTCCCTAATCCACTCCTTTCCCCTTTCCACACATACACCTTCCACAAGTAAAAACAATAACCAGGCCTTCAGGCGGCTCAATCAGTTAAGGCCTCCAGGTAGTTCAGTCGGTTGAGTCCTACAGGCAAAGACCTTTCAAATTCAAGGCTGGGGTGTTTCATCAGAGAACAATGACTGGGAATCTACAGCAGCAGAACAAGATAGGCTTTGGTCCATGGGATGTAGGGTTACAACTGGCCAATGGCCCCACGTCCCCCTATTCACAAACAAACTGTAGGGACTCATTAGGGGCCTGCGAGTAAATCTGAATACATCAGTGGAGATGTGCCTATCCTTCGACTGGCATTTGCTCTGTGGTGGGGCAAGGCAGGACAATAAAATAGCCATTTCATATGTGCCACTGTATTAGAAGATTTCATTTGTCAAACCTCAGAACCCCTGCATGAGTGCAAAGAATGTTGCAATGGGGTAATGTTAATGTACAATTGCCAATTGCAGAAGTAGGGATGAAAAAGGGGAAAAAACAAGATTGTTTGGGTAACCAATATGTTTTAAAGTGGTTACTCTTTAATCATACTTGACACAAAAACTATTTGTAACTTTGTTATGTCTGTAAGCATCAATACTATTAAACAGGAGTTCAAATAATCCATGTGTAAATGGGCAAAACTGTTGTGCCCCTAGTAATAACATGCCAGCAAAGAGCGTGACTTTTTCCAAGGACACTTTAAGGGAATTGCATTTTGTTCAGTCTGTAACAGGATTTGTGGGGTACTAACTGTTGTGTTGTATATAATTTGTCCTACTAGTGCTAAGCAGCATTAATTTAGTTTCACCTGAATATAAACCTTTTCTGACATTGTTCTCTTGTCTGATAATTAACCATGGTTTTTAACATCCTTTATAGTGTTTATTCCAGTCTCATACTTATGATATTTCCATAGAGAACTTGGCAAAGCACATGTGGAGAAAGGATTATAACTGGTTGCAACCTGCTAAATCTTTATAAGAATATGAAGAATTCTAAAAATGACAAGATTGTATTCTGTTGTCATTTACCACAAGGCAGAAAAGCATGTTCACACTAATGCATGTATGAAAATATGCAAATTGCAGAATTCCACAAAAATCTGAAAAGTATACTCCCATTTGACATATATTTACTGAATGTTGTGTTCTGAATGATGCTTCTAAACTGGAGTTTTCAGTACCTCATGCTTCATCCTAATTAGTTGTTTTTTTTTTTTTTAAACTCAATGCATTATATCCCTTTAAACTGGTGGAAGCACAGGTACCTCCGTATTAAGGGCTTCAGAACACTTCCTCCAAGGGTGAGTCATCAGACACTCTGTCGGAGGCAGGCCTCTGGCTTGCTGGCAGTGTGACACTGTATCATGCCATAGCACATGTGGGGAAAGAGAGACACTTCACAAATGAAACAGACCCATGTTATTAACAATAGCAATTATCCATAAAAAAAGGATATTTGATGTATATGAATGATAAATTTGCCCCATCTTCTGTTTGTTTGCATTTGTAAAGCAGTGCCCAATAAACATAATGTGGCATCAAAAGGGACATATAAGCCTCTCTCCTGCTGGTTCCTACTTGGGTACCCTCCCTTAACATATAACCATGTCATTCTGTAATGATGTTCGATAATGAGACGCTGGAATGATGAAGAAAAGATTTGAAATGATAAACTGACATCACACAGATGAATGTTCAAATTCCTAACTAATGCCATAATCAGCCTGAATTAGCACGCTCACAACTTTGAAAAGTTGCAATGACATTGTTTAACTTCAAAGGAAGAGGTATCCAAATGTGGAATATGGTTGCCGTTGACACTGTGATTAAACAGCAAACATATTTAGACATGAATAAGTTAACCTTACATGTGCTGTTTAGTTTCCAAGGCAACGCAGTGAGCATATTTAGAACATTCAGAAAAAAACAGTCCACTCTACTGATCGAGCAATTATAAACAGACGCAGTTAAATATCAAAGATCAAAACACCTTCTTATTTGGCAACGGTTGGAGGAGACGGATTGAGGGAAATAGTCACTCATTTGCTCTCCAACTTTGTGACATGTTTGAGTCATTGAGTATTTAAAGCATGTACTGATTAATGTGTACAGTATGCTCAAAGTTTAAGCTGCCTTTTTTTTTATTAAAATGTCAACTCAATCTCAACACTTGTGCATCCAAAAAGATCTTATACATCTCAAAATAAGATAAAATAAAAGGGTCTCATTCTGGCCTGTGTGAATACTGTTGGCTGTAGCCTTTCCACAGAGCAGACTGTAAACGTCTTCATATTTTTCCAAGCCATATGAATGCATGGCATTCATGAATCCACATGAATGCAAGGTATACTGTAGACAGAGGACACTGCAATGTTGGACAGCACTCATGACTGTATAGGTACTTCTTCCAGTTACCTTGTTGTTACAAGGTTATACAAACAAAAAAAAAAAAAAAACAGAACAAGTGGGGCAAATGCAGGACATAATTTCACATATTCGTCCCCTGCCTTCAGTGGCATTACTGTCCTCTTTCCTTTGTCATTTAACAATATATAAATTAATATAAAAATAATCTCAAGGACCAATGGCGTATGATGTTCAAACTATTTGGACCCAAACAGGAGTCTTTTTGCACCTTGCACCTTTGCTAAGTTTCTTCACCTGCTTGGTTTCATTGGGAAAACTTTATGAACTGGTTAATCTTATTTGTTACATGTTACTTTTTTACAGCTAATGGCCAAAGAACATTGAATACGAAACACAGGTCCATAGATTTGATCTTCTGTATTAGTATTTTGTTATTGTGTTAAGAAAATAATTAGCATTTTGAAGCAGACAAACCATAAATGATGGTCATGTTATAAAAGTCTGGTACTAAAGTGTCACCATATTTTATACATATCATAAAGCATTAGAGGAGCAAGTGTTTACATTCAACAGTGCATTTTTACATTGCCCAATATTATTTTGCATCTTCAAAGAATGATTGTATTGTTTAAATGCAACAATTCATCATTGTGTTTGTACATAAAATGTACCTGAGATTAACATAGTTTGGTGGGGCGAAACAAATCATCTTACCCTTTGAGAAATACTGCTCCTGTCTTTCTGTAAATCGCTCAAATTAAAACATGATTCATATTCCTACTCACTTGTGGACATCTTTACAAAGTCTGCAAAGCAGCCAATGATTGCTCATGCGCTAAATGATAGAAGTACAGATAGAATGAGTTATGTATGCTAAGAGGGAAAGCTATAAAATGATTCAGCCACCAGGTTGTGAATAACTGGCAGAACAGTTTCTATCAAAGTAACAAGGCAGCTTTGTTAGCCATCGCTGTTTGTCACCCACTCATATCTTACAGATGCATGATTCACAAAAAAGCAGGCATGATTCACAGACGCAAAAACGCAGGAATTCGTGCTGACAATACACAGCAAATAAAATTCTGTAAAACACTTTTTTGTCTTTACCCCTCCCCATAAAACAAACAAAAAACATGGTGTACGAGTGCTATTCTAGGCATTAGCACAAGGGACTACAGAGTGACACAGAATCACTGCTTTTCTCCTATTCTGAATTTTCACGTAACATTCCATCTTCTAAGAATAGTATTTGAATTGGCCTAAATGGGATGCGAAAGGAAAGTTCAGGATGTGAGAAAATAGGACTGCATCTTTGTCTGCTACAGATAGCATTATAATGGCAGACTCAGGGCTCATGAGGGGAACAGACACCTACTCATCCTAGCAGGTTTCAGAGAAGACACATGACTTGAGCCTTCATATATTGCCAGGTACACAGGTCCTGCCAAAGTGTCAGACACAAAGCAAAAAAAAAAAAAAAAAAAAAAAGGATTTTGAAGGTGGATCTACAGACATTTGGGAGGTTCTCAGGTCTACAGCTTGCAAGCTACCCTGAGTTTTGCAGAGCGTCCTCGTGGGTTGTCCTGTACCTCCTCCATGAGAGGTGTCATCACCCTGTTCTGCAGATAAGCCCAGCGAGTGGCCGCAACTGCCTCGTCCTCCTTCTCCTCCAGCTCCTGCGCCCTGCGCTGGCGGATCTTTTCCCTGATGTTATGGCAAGGCCGGACGGCCTGGTCGACGCCTTGGAAAAACCGCTTGGCCACGCGGTCCTCCAGCGAGTGGAACGTGAGGACACAGAGCCGCCCCCCGGGCTTAAGGAGTGTCTCGGCAGCTTGCAGGCCCGCGTACAGCTCGTTCAGCTCATCGTTAACGAAGATACGCAGGGCCTGAAAGGTCTTGGTCGCAACGTGTGCCGGACGCTGGAGCAGGTCTTTGCGGGCATAGAGAGCAGACGCAGAAAATGCTCCTGTAGAGATTAAAAAAAATACTCCAGTAACAAATAACAAACAGCATGCTGAGCACTGGGTTCACTATCTTTAATCAACCCTACCACAAAAAGTCTTGATCATCCATGGAGATACCTTAAAAACACACTCCATTTGGTTCTGGTGTGAATCAGATATTGCTGTCATGAAAGTCTGTCTTGAAGGCAGTTAGATACACCATAAAGGTAGAAAGAAGTATTTCTCAAGTGCCACAAGAAACCTGCATTTGTGTGGTTGTTTGAACATAAGCTTGTTTTGTTTTCTGTCAATTCATTTCTGTGATTAATTATATTTTTCAGTAATTTCCATCAGTTTCATCAACTATTTTGTAATTACTTTGCTCTCCTGTGTTGCCTGTTCTCTCTGTTCCCCCTGCATCTGAAATGTGTGTCAAACCATTCTTCGCTTGACTGGCAATATCAGGATGTAGCAACCGTAAACCCTCAATTTTTCATTATAGATTCATGGTTATGAGTATTCATACAATTTACAATAAGAATACTGAGTCAGTGAGAACTTATGAGTCAATCAGCATGCAGCACTGGGACTTTCCATTTTATAATGCAGAATCACATGTTAAGCTCCCAGGTGATTTTTTTTTTCCATATTATAACAATTACTAGATGCAGTACAATACTTCATGTTGTGGTATAATATACTGTCTATCATGTAGCTCTCATAATGATAAATAGATCAATGACTCCGCTCTACATACTCATATTTGACCTCAGTGTCCAACAATGCCAAGGCAATGATGCTGAGTTGGATAATGGTCTTGAGTGTGTGCATACAGACATATGTTAGTCCAACAAACAAGCTTGTTTTTGTCATCCTACATTTGCACTTTTGTACCTATGTTTTCCATAGACTCACTTCCAATAAATGACATATAATCAGTCCTTTAAGGTGGGACTGAAAATATGACTATATCTTTTTTCTTATATTTACTTGCAAAGACAGACTTTTCAAAACCCTTGAGGCCTAAAATATTTAATCTGAATGTACTGGGGAAAAAATAAAAAATAAAAATGAGGCAAATAAAAATGGTCAGACTTGGCAGACATGGATACTGAGCACCAAACGTAACATATTTCACATGTATCTGTGTGTGTCTCTGTCATATATATACATACATACACACATAGAGAGACAGAGACAGACAGAGAGAAATAGATGAAAGCAAAATGTGCAAGTGCCCTTTTGTGGCTTTTCATCACAGAACTATTTCGCAGGTTTAGCCTTTTTATTCATTGAGCCCAAACAATTCTTTGTGTTCATGCTATTTACTATGTATTGCTATATGTACACACTGTATTTACAAAGCACTGTCATAACTCTGTAGTCATGTAGCCATAAGCATATTTTTGTGATAATTACTTTTAATTTTTAATTCAAGAAGGAAAACTACACAGTGACAGGAGATATGCGAAGCATATGCCTAAGCTCAGCCCCTGAAAGAGGAAGGGTAACATGTATTGTTAAAATACTGTTGTATACAGGAGACAAGTCAAAAAGGTACATCACAGGCACATTATAAAACCAACTTCACCATAAAATTGCACAAAAATGAGGAAAAAACAAATGACTAAAGGAGTTCATCTCTCCATCAATGCTAAAAGGCCTTTTGCAATGTTGTGCCAGCTTGGTATTGGTTTTGAGAAGACCTTGCTGTAGTCACTTGTATATATAAATGTACATTGCTGCTTGCAGTAACTGAATTGCATGCAGTCTTTAGAATCTCCCGTTCAAATAAGCAGTAGTGCTGACTAAGGGGATAGGTGCCTAATTGAGTTGCCAGCAACACAACCTGCATGGTCCTGTCATTTTCTTGCTTCCTCCCCTCTGCCACCACGTACAGTATCCCAAGTCACACCACCTTTAATGTTTGGCTCCGTCTATGAGCTGTGTGACATTTCTCATCCTGTGCTCTGCGGCATTTGGCATGACTCACCGGATCAATAAGAACCTAGGCCATACTCCTGAAGATGCACAAAACTAACTCCATGCTCTCATTCATCTTTAAAAGGTTCAGACAAAAAGGAAAATGTCTTCCTTCATAAGGCGGTAGCAATGAACACACCTTGGACACACGTTTGTGGCCGTGTAGGGTTCAAGCTCTTCACGTCACTGTAAAGTAACTATGGCAAACAAAACTGTGCTCACACTACATCCACATCTGTAACAGGGGAGAGACAGTTGTGCAACCCCTGCAAAACATTTCATGTTCCAAGAGGAGGATGTGGACCGCCTTCTGTGTTGGGTGATGGCGCTCACCAGAGAGAGCAGCGTGGCTGAGATTGATCCCAGTGCTGCATTACACAAATAACATAAACATGAATATTTCATGCAACTACATATAAATGAGTGCATGTTGTTTTCAAAATTGCTTTTAAAGCAGCATTTGTAGGTGACCTTCTACAGAAGGCATGCTTCTGAGTGGTGTTCAGAGGGGCACATACTCTCCTGAATCCGGATATGCTGGTGAATACAGGTGAGACATGTCCTGAGGAACGGGAAGTCCCTGTAAGGTGAACGGCTCTACCACATCTGCAAATAATCATCAGACCTAAACACCGGACAGACCCCTCTCCTATGTCATTATGGCTCACATGTGTTGGAATGAGCTTCCCACCACAGCCAGGACAACAGAGACACTGGCCATCTTCTGTCACAAACAGAAGACTCTTCAGACTGAATCTTTGCACCCCCCGCCAATCTTAATCTTTAACCCAACCTTACAAGTGACATGATATGCTCTGAGGATTTTGCAGATAATATATTTCAGTAGTTCATGGACCATTTAACCCATTGACATGAAGGCGTGTTTATATAATCCTTTAAAGGTGCTCGTTTTTACAATGAATTCAAAAATTTTACAAAAATTTTGCCATATCCAGCACCTTATTGTGCTTCTTGTTGTTGATGTTTGAAGGCATATGCATACAACTCAGTGTGGTGATGAGCCCTAGTAACATGGTCACTGTCTCATACATCATGCTTTCATGGCAAGCATACAGCTATGTAGCCAGCTGCCATGAAAAAAACATTGACCCATATACTCTTTCCAATATCTTTCAAATTTCACAAATATGCCCAATGACACTTAAAAATATTTTGTTAAAATACAAATCACTAAAGACATGGCATTCAAAAGTAGCCAGCTCTAACATTAAAGAATTATTTCATTAATGCACTACAGAGCTATTCTGGATATTCTAAAAATTCTCATATTCAAGTAAAAATGGTGGCAACAGTCTCTGTAATTAATGCTTCACTGGTAAGTGCAAATTCTTCCAAATGTCTTCTGAATGTCTTTCCATTAACTTGCAGGAAGAATTAACATTATATTTACTTCAAAGAGCTACTGTCAAGTAACAAAAATAATGTGAGAATGTGCATAATTGAATTATCTTATCTTTGTTCAAAATTGTGCTATGAATATGTACCACAGCTAGGCACTAAGAAGAGCTAAGATGTATGTTGTTTCTGTCATCCTTAGAACTGGTATAACAAAAAACGATTCTATCTCAGTTTATATTACACTGGGATAACACATAAAGGGCTGCTGCTCCCCATACAATACACAACATGAATTCTTTTCTGGTGTTGTTTTTTATTATTTTAAAACATCAGAGCACCTGTACCTTTTGACTTGTATCTTCTTCTGTTTGGTGGTGACTGATTTGCCCTTTGATTGTTTAAAAAGGCTACTTTTCTGGTGTCTACAAATAGACAGGAAATGTGAAATTACATCTGTAAAAATTAAAATGCACAGGTCATATGATGAGCAGCTGTATTGTTAAGTGTTAGTCTGAAAATTATTTATTTGTTTAAAATGTATTATGGTTTAACAGGGAAAAGAAAAAAAAGATTTAGAGCACATCAAAAGGTATGATGACACAACAGAAAATTGCATACATTTAGATTTGTTGTATTTATGTCATGTTTTTGTACTGACTGTACAAAATGATACCAATATTCTCTGGGATGTGAAATACATGCCACAGACAATGTGAACAGTGCATTTATTAACATGTTTATCTATGTTTTTTTCATTATTACAACAGATAAAGCTCAAGCAAACTGACCCAGTGCCATTGTGTTTTTTTTTCTTTATTTTTTAATTTCAATTACTTTAATTTCTCTTAAATCGTAAAAAGGACATCACAATGTCATGATACTTCACAGGAATATGTAATTATGAAGAAGAAGTGACAGCTCTAATCTATGCTGCTTTACTTAAATACTAATGGAACGATTATAAAGCTGACAAAGTCCTTCATGAGGCTTTATGGATGTTATATCTGTCAGTGGTGATGGTGGCAATACCAAGGTATTAGATGTAAGATGTCACATTTACTATGTAGATCCAAAATTATATAATGGAGCTGCTTCGTCTACACTGTATTAGTGTTATTTCCTGAAACTGCAACTGGATTAAGACATCTCAACACTGTATATGAACAACACTACTCACACCAAATCTAATGTAGAGAAGGCCATGTATTACATGCCAAACAGTCATTTCATATATTAATCATGAATAATTAAGGAGCCAATCATTAGAAGTTCATGAACTTTATTATAAAGTGCTTCCTGTTTCAACAAAGGTATTTCCACTGGAGCACTTAAACTGAAACCTGACATTTTTTGACATATTTCACTTCTCATTTTTAAATTACTGATGCATGAAACGCAATCAGTGACAGTTCCTAACTGTGATTATTAGTTACATTCATATGCCAATATTTCAGGTTCCAAATCACAGCCAACACATCTGCTGAAAATACTTGTGTGGTCTTCAAAAAAGCCAATTATGGCCACATGTCAATAATGGTCATGAGATTATTAGGCACTGATTACTTCCTGAAAATGACTTGACAGTATCTATGTTCATATGTTGTGTTATAACAAATCTGCTTTGCATATAATGAAATGTTCAAATGTTTTACAATGTCTTTTCCTGCAAAACCACTGGTCTCAGACATAGTGACTGCACACAGAAGTGTTCTGCATAATATGTTGTCTTTATTATACAGAAAACCAACAAGATGGAAAAAATAAACCTATTACATGAACAGATATTTACCACCATGACTCATGCTTACTGCTTAATTGCTTAATGATTAATTATTTCATCTGCACAGTTTCTTTTACACAATCCTTATTATATAATTCCACAGGAATTAAGCATATGTGACTATGAGATCAGTGACTCCCAAACATGTGTACTGGTTACTTTAGATCTTTAGTTACTTTCAGATCCAGAATCACGTTCTTCGTTCACTGAATTTCTACCCCTTCGCAATACATCAGAAAGCAGGTGTGACATTGTGGCCATTGGAGGATTTAGCAGTGATTCATTTCCATCAATTCAAAGTCATGTCTTTGACAATGACTTTGTTTGTATTTTAAATAGCTGTAAATCAAGGTAAAAGAACTAGTGTGCCTCCTGTAACTATGAAGTGAAACTCAGATGTCAGTATCTGACATTTAATGATAATGAATACTGACTATAGCACTCAAAACGTGAGATCAGTCACTCATGTTTACATAACAAGCAGTAGCCAGGGGACTGTAGAGCAAAGCATTCAAATGTACTAAAAGGTAACTGGGAACAAGGAATATAAAGTTTTTCCTTCAAGGTAGTGCATGAGTGCAAACAGTCAACAAGGAGACACTGTAGACATATAGTGTGTGTGTGTGTGTGTGTGTGTGTGTGTGTGTGTGTGTGTGTGTGTGTGTGTGTGTTTGGTCATATGTGCTTTCTGATACTGAAGTTTTGACAAATTTAAGAAATACTGATGCAACATAGATTGAATCATCTTTTTCACCTGTGTTTGATGTCAATCAGACAGTCTGCCTGATAATTTGATTTTTGCTCTTAAATATAGATCAATTAATGATGAACGGAGGCGGTTTTAAGTATGAGGTAGCCTATGTCTGACTGTTTGATCTGCTTTTGACTGCAGCATGCTTGCAGCATTTATTGAACAGAAACAAAATGTACATTTCTTTGCAAATCACATTGTTCACTGCCTCATCAAATAATTTGAGAAGCTAAAATCTAACATAAAGGTTCTGGCTTCACATGGTTCCAGCTGCCAGGGTTTGTGGTTGATTAATGTCTTTGGGAATTACTGTCCATCTAATTGGTCACTTATGGTGCAACTGAGAACACATAGAGACAGATTCTTAAATCTATTCCACGCTTAATTGATTTGCATTTGTTTTTCAATCCATGTTGTTGTCCAGATTGAATGTAAACTGTTGAAAAACTGATTTAAAATTTGAGTGCAGAGAAAACGACCTGTATTTACTTTTGAAAAATTTCCCACATGTCCTTGCAACGTGCAGAGAGTCATATGTACTGGGGACAAGGGGGCAGAGTGAGTAAACAGTTGATACGATTGAATTAACAATCAGTCGAGTATATTTTTTGATAAATGACTGTAATTTTGATTTCTGTTGTGACAGACAGATTGAAACAGACGATCATTATGATAAAATCATATTTCCTAAACAACACAATAAAAGCATTCAAATTGTCATGCCAACCACAGGTGCCTTTCATATCTAGGCTTTTCAAAATAAGGTCTCACTGTCACAACAGTCACATCACTGGTCTGTTTATGCTTTGTTCTGATGCCATTGTATTGGCTGGGTGAGCATAAACTCTTTTTTCCTCCCACTACAAATGTATTAGCAATACATCAAAAGCAAACTGAAATGCAATAATACAACACAGCACATTTCAGCAATGCTGCCAGCAACTAGACAGAAGACAAAAATATAGTCAAACGGTGTTGAAGGAACATTCTGCTACGTACCGCAATAACAGATACAAATTGACCTACAGCAAAAGACAAATTAATTCACACCTACATGGATCGGCAGATGCTGAAACGAGCCCAAACCAAAACCAGAGAGCTCCCTACCACGGGCGGCTGCAGTCGCAGCCGTAGATATGCATATTGCAGGCACAAAGAAAACGAATCCGCCTGAGACAGACCAGCTCCCCAGATACCTATCGTTATGGCGTCTGATTGCCCTCACCAGCTCCCCACCCCCGCCCCCGTCATACGCTTCCCTAGGCAACAACGAAGCCAGCAGCCCCCTAATGACCCCTTGAGACCCACGCAAGCCAAGACCTTATGGATTGATTGGAATAAGCATTGGTGTTGACTTGCACTGCTCTTAAAAAAGAACAAACAAGTGGCCTCCGTCACACCTGTTCCCTCCCGTGACGCACATGCTTGCCAGCGATCAGCTAGCCCCTCTCCGAAATGATCGAGCCGCCGCAATGTGTGTGGAGTCTGCGGGAGAGCAGGGGAGGGAGGACTGGGGGGTGTAGGGAGAGAACCAAAACAAAGAAAACGAGAGGGAGGGGGCAGACAGCAAATTGAGTAAAAGTAAGACAAAAGAACCCCACCCCATACCAACACCTTCTCCCCTTATTAATAAGAATCTCATCAGGAGGCAGACCTGAGACAACAAAACACTGACGTGAGAGGATGATGGACGGGATTAGAGGCTGTATGATTTCCTGGACAAATAGATCCCAGAGGGAGAGACGGGATTAATATTTCTCTCCTTTTCTACGCTCTGAGATAGTGTACGGAATTAATGAGGATACCTGCCACGATGCTGGCCAGCTGCTGGGTCCTGGTGATGGGGTAGATGCTGCGTGCTTCGACAATCGCTGAAGCTATTTTCTTGGCGTGCCTCTCCTCCCCATACGTGCTCAGGATGGACGCAAGCGCCTGTTGATCTAAGGCATTCACCACGTCAGCAGCGTTGGGCATGTCGGGGTACCTACGCACAAAGAGGAGCCCAATTAGCTGCTTGACGTCACATCCTCATTGACAAGGGTGAAGCTTGACAGCTCTCAGACACAGCTGAAAACCTCCATGCCTGCAAGTTGCAGATCTAAAAACAGAAAAATGAGAATAAAGGCAGCTGGCGATCTTTCTGCTGCCCATCCATCTCTCTATATATATTTATCTATATTTATCTATATCTACATTTATATCTATATTTATCTATTTACATTTTTATTTATATTCACTTATCTGCCTATCTATTTATTTGTCTATCCAGCTACACACACACACACAACACACACACGTAAGTAGATGCATATAAGTAGATGTACATTATGTATATATGTACATGTACATATGTACATTTTCTCTACAGTAACAATCACAGCAGACCATTTTTGCACAAAGAAATGTTTACCTTATTAACCTCTCCTAACATCCCATCCAAATATTTTAATACAAAATATCTTGATGCAGCACTTATCTTAACTGAGATAAAGATTCATGCTGAAAACATTCATTCACACAAACAAATTCTAGTTAAGCAATGAAGTCTAAACTTGATTAGATTGACAGATAATGTATTTTGTGATTCTTTTGATGAACAGAGAAGCATAAATATTATTGGTAGATATACATTTATATATTTATTTGTTAGATTAGGGTTCTACTGTTTTAGTATTTCATAAGTTATATTTCAGAAACTCTGTGCCTGATTTTGATGGCAGGAATGCAGTCTGCTAATGTGCTAACACAGACCTAAACACAAAGTGGTTTAAAGGTGTGAGCCCAGGACAACTGTGGTATTTTGACCACACACAAAACTTGGTGCAGGTGGCAGTGCAAGTGGTAGAAAACACTTTTAAAGATTTGGACATGTGAGTAAGGTATGACTATGTGCTTGTTAATCAGTATGTACAGTATGCCACATTTTCTTTAAAAAATAATATAATAGTGATAATTATAATTATAATTATAAGATAATAGTGACTGTGAGAAGCTCAGGGGAAGACTGCAAAATACTAAATAACCCTTTGCGCTAATAAAAGGAAACAATAATTGTACTTAATTATTGGGCTACATCTGTGAAATGACCACAAACAGATATACATATATAGGTACATGCAAGGTTATATATGTATTGTATATTGTAGTGTTTCTGGTGATTGGTCATTGGGTATAAAATGTATACTATGTCTCAGAAGGAAGAGAAACAATAATAACAATTTAAGCACAGAAGCTGTTGTTAGCAATATCAAAAAAAATAGCTATACACATGCATTTTCAAGATTCCAAATGTTTGAACAATCGCACAACTATCTGTGACAAATACTGTCCTCATGTAGTGGGCACAATGTATTGGCAAAAATGAAAACAGTCATTATGAATGAGTCATTGGTCATGGACAGGTAGCACACACTTTTGCTATGAACAGCATTGCTCACTGCCTGGATGTTGATTCAATGAACCCCATGATGGTGTTATAAATGACACTGTTGACCAATGGGTCTCGCCACTGCATATAGGTGCAGTGGATGTGATCTTACATAGAACAGCATTGACAGCTGATGGTGAAATACCCCACAGGAAGGGCCTGATGGCATAAATGCACTAAGCAACAACAAGCAGTCAGTGTGGGCCAAGGGAATGGGTTTGAACATCGAACATAATCAGCCACTACAGCTGCTTTTATAACCATGAGCACAGTACTAGCACAATTGGCATGAAAATTACAGTCTTGGCAGTGCTGTCATTTTTGCCACTTGTGCTGACTTCAAACTACCAAAAAGAATTGCGCCAACACTATTTTGCAACTATGCCCCATTTCTGCTGCATCCAAATTAGGCCTACTGTCTCCTATGGATTATATGGTTTGCATGCCTGTTTCTGAAGGCATTTTCACAAGTTTGGATCCTGCATGATATTATGATAGCCATCTCTGAATCTTGCATGGCTTTTTGCATCAAAATTAAATATTTCTGAAATAAAAGCTTTCTTAATGTATATATAATTATAAAGATGTAATGTACTAATATTCCCTATTGCATTTCTATTCAGTCAAATACATATTGTGAAATACATCTGCTATTCATATCAAATATATATAAATAACATATATAACAATTATAACCCCAGTACAATGGCAAACGTAGTAATACTACAATATTCAGTGCAGTGTATTTTCAATTTCGCCATCCAATAAAAAGCTGACCTCTTAAACCCTCACCGTGGACAGGAAGCTCAAAAGGGTTGCAATACAAGAGGTTTCTTGCAATAAATTCACCCTATTGCCAAGGTTACAGATTAAGATTAAGCCTAGCTGGCTAAAAATGCCACATGTAATTTCTTCATTATCAAACTAATGTCTCTAGATAGCTAGCAACAATGAAAGTTAACCATACATAACCATTTCATTACATGACATGGTTTTATCTTTCACCATGGATTGTAAACGTCCTTGTCCATCCATTCTTGAGTGCTTAAAAATGATCTTGACAGCTAAACTGAACATGTTTACAAATCACACAGCCCAACAACCTCAACAACAACCCTTTTACACTTGACATTCAATTTCTACTCCATTGCCTTCTGATGTATAATACAAGTACGAAGCACGTGAGGGATTAATTTGGTCTTAGATATATGACAGTTTCTATATTGAACTACACTTCCAAAAATGCAAATATGCTGCCCAGAATGATACACTTCCTGTATAATATTACATGACTTCCTGATTGAGGCAATCAACTCACTGAAGGTAGATTGAGTATTTTGTTTAAATATGGGACTATGTAAAAGAAAAAAAGAGAGAAAATTCTGTCAATACTATATTTTGTACATGATCCAGGCAAGCATGATATTGCTAAATATTACAGTGAATTTCCTGGATGGTCATACATGTAAAATTGCTACCTTCTCTTAGAAGTGGAGTTTTTTTTCTGCCCAGACTGTGATTACTGCACTTTTCATTTGTAAATCCACCCTTGAGACACAGTGAACCATGAACCGCCTCCTATGAACTCACATTACGCCCAGTATTCTCAGTGCCAGCAGTACCGCCTCTCACTGCTATAGATATACTTCATATGAAAGTGTCTTTCGTGTTTGAGGGTGGGATTAAGAGTAAAGACACTCCACACATCTCCAGCAAAATGGACATTACCAATTATTTATTAGTCAACCTAATGCAAATGTCAAAAGAAGAAATAAAAGTGCAAAGAATGTCTTTTTAAAGGGTAACCAAGTGCAAGCAAACAGTCACCCCATTTTAATAGAATAAATGTGTAATCACCATGTTGAATGAAAGCAGGTGGCTCTAATCGGTTAACTTGTCAATCGTTCCACAGCTGATTTCAGTGTAATTAGTCACAGTATAAACCAGGTGTGTCTGAAAGGTCAGGGATAACTACTGTTACAATGGATGGTACAATGGATATGGCTATGAGTTTTATGTTCTTCCTAGAATATCTTTTTTTAGTAACTACATCCTAGTTATGTGAAGTCTCTTCTAATCATATTTTAATATTAATTTTTAATAATTTTAACTTTTTTCAGTAATCCACATTTTGGGTAATTTTAAAGCTTCTTTACTGTGTGAACCAATGGTCAAGTCCATTACATGCATTTTTTCCCGTGTGAGAAGGGCTTTGTTTGAGATGGCATGGTGTGTGCTACATTTCAAAACACAGGATAGATAGTGAAATTAACTGCAATATATTGACTGTAGCTGAACACAGTGTGAACTTAAATCGAAAATTAAACAGAAGAGTGTGTGCCTCACGCAGCTAGAGCACAAAAAATCCAGTATTCAGCACTTTAACAGTTTTAAGTCTAACCCATATCACCATGATACAGTTACTGCCAACTCCAAATATTGAAGCAGTGGTCTGAAATTATGTACCATCACTCAAGACCTTATCTGAGCGCAAGACTGTTCAAGCACTTTGAAAGCAATAGGAGGTAGGTCAACAGAGACCTATCAGTGATAATCAAAGGAGCTGAGAGAAAAGAGAAAACAAGTGTAAACAGGGAGATAGTCATCTTCTCATTTGATGAATCAAAGTGAGATTTATTGTCCAGTGACTGGTAGGATAGCACAGGCAGTGATTTAATCATAGGATGACATGGGAGTGGGAAAATAAAATTCACTTTAAAATTCAGAGTTCAAAGCTTTACCTATGTGTGGGCTGCCTCTGACCTATCTGACAGAGACATTCTTTGGTGTCATACTCAGGCAGTGTGTTTTTGACAACAAGGTGTTCTCCCATGGCTAGGTCAGTGAATGTTTCCTCAAATACACTTAAGAAGATCAAACTTCATATTAGGGCAATGCATGATGTGAACACCTGTTGGTAAAAGGGACACAGGGGACACAATTTACTGTAAAAAAGGACAGTCACTTGCCTGTATACATTTCTCCTTTCATTCGTTTGCAAACTGATTTCTTTGGGCCACAAGTGAAATATTTTCTTGTTCAAGCACCTCCCTTCAGAACCCCAGCCATAAACTGTATTTTGTGGTGTTCTTGCCACTTTAGTTCTCTGATCCTCACAATTTGCCTGTTGGGAAAATGGCCTCCAATGGCCTTTCATCCTTTTTGCTTGCTGAAACGCCACCCCTTTGAGGGTAATATACCTCAACCTAGAAAATTAAGAAAACTAAATCCCATAAGACCCTCTATTTTCCATAACATTTATCAGTACAGTACAGTTCACTGGACAGTGAGTCCACGATCCAACTAGCCTTCTGCAACATATCAAGTCAATAACATTCATCAATTCTTTCTTGCACAGTTCACTAGACAGGGAGTCCATTGTCCCATCATCTTTCTGCAATACAGATCGTGCAATCCTGGCTATGCCATCCAGGAGCATGCATATTTCTACCCTACTACTTAAGCTCCCCATACAGATTTCTGAGCTGATGCAGGATCTGCAAATAAATTACATGTTAGTCAGTTAACAGGCTTCTTCACATGCTGGTGCACAACAGATTCCTTTCTCATTGTCTGACTGTACAAAATGTCATGTTTCACGAGCCAGAACTGAATACCTTGCAAAAAATGTGCAGCACATTTTCTTTCCCCGTCCAACGTAAAGCATTTGGTGAAAACATTTGGTCATTTTTGACAGCTTGTTTCCCAACAAATGTTTTATTGCCCTTGTGAAATCTATGGTTGTAATCATTCACAGTATGTTAAAAAATAGTGGAAATCAAATTAAGGTAATTAATTAAAGTTGAGTGAAACTCAAGTTCAGACTTGCCAAAAAACTGTAATGTTATGTGTGATAGTTTTCATTTTCAAACACTGATCAATTCCAAACAGTTCTGGAGTCTCAATATTTCTTTGGTGTGATGCTAAATACCATCAAATCCTCAGATGTATTTGCTTTGAGTCAGTGTAAATGAGAGACATGAATGTTTATGTAAAAACTGTTTTCTGAGGCTGATGACTGGGTAACTGCTTGAGTTGGTAAGCAATCATATTTACAATTACAAATAGCCATTATACTTAGTTAACCAATCGTTAGTTAACCATTTTTGCATGTACGCTCACCCTTGAGAGGAACGAATGACACAACTGTGTTAAACCATTGAGTAGACATATTAACAAAAGGATTTCAAATTATTCACTTCAGGCAACTGTAGAATACACAAATAATTTGTGCAAAGTATTAGTCAATACTACATAAATAAAATTTTGCAATAAACAAAATATAATTCAATTTCTGATCCCCTTTTGGGCTCAAACCTGTCATTGATGTAGTCACAAGCCCCAGTATTAGAACACTATACTTTAGCAAAATAAATAGTTTTTGCATAATTCATTATCTGCCTAATCATGGAATGCTTCATCATACTGCAAGTGAAACAGCATCACATTTTCAGTGTTCATTGTGGAACTACAGGAAAAAAAAGAAAAAACATACTGTAGGCCTTTGTTTTTTTTTTTTTTTTTTTTACACCCTCTCACTGGAATCATTTACAGTTTAACTTGAGGAACTGATTTGCTTCCTTGGAGGCTTTCCTCTGTACTCTCTTGACCTTTGTAAACAAGAGGGGAAAAAAGTCATTGGTGGCCAACAATGTGTGGAATCACCTCTGGCAAGTGTCTGGAATATGCTAACGGATTTACACCCGGTGTCCCAGACGCTGCAGGGTCTCCCCACCTGTTTCCATCCATTCTCATATCCAGGGGTCCATCTTTGCTGAGGGAGAAGCCTCTCTCTGGGCAGTCAAATTGCATGGATGAGCAACCGGCGTCCAGTAGCACAGCGTCCAGTGAGCCCGGCCCAACTCCACGCTGTGATAGCAGGTCCCTGAGCTCGCTGAAGCGCCCCAGCAAGGGAGTTACCTGGCTCCTGAAAGCAAAAGTGATGAAAGAGGAAACCTGATGAAAATAGGAGGTGCTTGGATAAGATCAATACTTCAGCCACTTAGGTCTTATTTGATATAGCTCCCCTTTGCAACAGATTGCAACACAGAATAATTAATACACTTTGTCTCGTTTTTTTTTATTGTGTGTATTTCAATCATCTAGCACCAAGAGGTCGATACAGCCTCATTTTGAAGCCACTTTTAAAACAATTATCCCATTGCCACACCTCATTTACCTCAATTAATCATTGAATTCCCTATATTAAGCTCATAAGTATGAAGATTGACAGCAAGTTCACGTCCACTGGCAATATCATGGGTCAGATTCAGTCTTTATAAAGAAAGTATGTCAATCAGTAATGCCGATTATTTTTTCTTTGATTTAAGGGGTGGAAAAATACTAAGTTTTGAAAATTGGTACAATACCATGTTAACCTGCATTAGCATATAAAAAGTACTAAAAAGCAAAAAACAGACAAGTTGTGAATGTCATATATATGGTTTACTGAAACAAAGTTGTGTCTAATCATAATATGTTTAGTCATTGTCAGATGGTTTTCAGTCTCTTCTTTCATATATTGACCATACTGTGAAAACTTGCCCATATGAAGACATATCTCCATGTTTTTTGAATATTGGTGGTTTATTGTTCTGTCTATGCAGTGCTACTCTGCCAGTATTACTGTCATTTTAAGTTTTAAACATGTAGTTCACATTGTCTGACAAAAATGTAGTGTTTTTAAATGATTTTAAATGCATTTAAGTGTTTAATGATGCAATATCCCACTGAAGAATGATTACTGAGTTTAATCACTATCAATCAGAGTAACTCTCAAATCAGCTGTAATTATTTGAACTTGGAAAACCAGCAAAATATGCAATAAATAACAAACTTTCATAGTTATTGATTCTCAATGACTACATATGGTGTCAGATGTTTTGATCTGTTCTTTGATTTTAATTTCATGCAATTCAGCAGCCTGCAGCAGATGCACCTTGTGAAGTTGACTGGCTGGTGGAATTTCCCACCGATTATCCACTTTTGAAGGGGAGTATTTGCACAGATTAATGCATCTGTCAAGTCATGAATGATATCCTTCTTTTCCCTTGCATTTTTGACAAGAGTATTCACTCTCACTTACATCAATCTCAGACTTTCTTTTTTGTGCTTTTTTGTGATTTTAAATGGAAATCTATTAATCTCTTTTGAGCACGGTTAAGATGTGCAAAATTAATTAAATTCAGTTGGTATGCAGTTTACTAGGTGGATATATGTACACTCGCACATTCAAAGTACCTTCTTTAGCTAAGCTATCTGAAGAGCTTGTTATCAGCTTGTAGACAGACAAAAGTTTTGTTGATTTATGTATGCTTAATGTCTTTTTGTTAGTATTGTGGTCATTATGTCACCCTCTGGTTTTTACACACTTCTCATCAAAACCAGAAGTGGAGAAACTGGTAGGAGGGCTTCAAAGAATGTCAAAAAAACCCTGCTGGCCAAATCACTCTCTGCAAATGAGCTGTCAAAGATCTGTATATTTAAAAAGTCAATCCATTTGGTAGAAATACCCAACATTATAAAGAGACTCTATCTTATATTATGATATTATGCATATCTATGCAGAGTATACATATGATATGATATTATACTATAGTATCAGTGTGGATATTCTTCCTGTGTCTGTGTGGGTTTCCTCCAGGTTCCCTGGTTTCCACCTACAGTCCAAAGACATGCTGTCTAGGTTAATTGGCATTGCTCCCCATGTGTGTGTGCCCTGCAGTGGACCGGCATCCCATCCATGCTGTCATCCCACCTTGCACCCCATTCAGCTGTGACTCACCACGACCCTCTGGATGACTCTGATTCAAAAGCATGCTACTGAAAATGAATGGCTGGACAGTATAGACCTGTCTGTAAAAAAATAGATATATTGGCTGTGTATAGAAATAGAGAATTTCTTCATAACATTTTCACAATGACTGTCAATCCTCTCATCCTGTAAGGGCTGTTACAGCATGAAGTGGAAGTGGATTACACATTAGAAAATAAGACAGAAACATGGTGGAATATATGTGGTTATTATGTTCAAGGTTTAATGATACATACAGATACTCCCACACTCTAATAATATAATATAATATAATATAATATAATATAATATATTCCCCCTTTAGGGAATCACAAATTCTACTACTTTAAATTCCACTTCCTAAAACACATCCTATATATGCACAGGAGCACTGAAACGTAATGAATGCAATCCTCCCATACACGCGCATATGCTTTTTCACACCACTGCATCCTGGTCATTGTAGACAAATGACACAGCTCAGACTTGAATCTGAGCACTGTGGGGCTCAGTCTGTGCTCAGAACAAGTGCCTTAACCCACTGAGCCACTTGTGAGCCCCCCAGTTTAGACTGTTCTGATGATAATGTTGATAATTATAAACACAGTCATGACAATAAATCACTTGGTCATCATCACAAATTTGAACATTTTATCACTGCCTACACTTATCAATCAACACTATGGCTCTAGAGATGATGTATCTGCATCAAGGATTATGATTCAAATAATCATATATGGTCCTTGACATTTCACCTTTGTTTTCCATTGTGCTCAGAAATGCTGATAATGTAAACTATGTTCATCAGATCAAGTCAGTAAAACGCTTTCTTTTTGAGAAATGGCATGTGCCAACTTTCTAACATTAAGGGTCACTGACAGAGAAGCACATTATGATCACAGCTCACACAGGAGCATGTATTTCAATACACAAGTGACCCATATTACCACGTGACCAAAGAGTATGGAATGAAAGGTATGGTTTGACAAACGTTAGCAATCATGGACAATCTCAGTCAAAAAGAAGACGTAGGGCGAGAAAACACGCTTTCCCTAAAGTTGATTAGACTGTTGCTAAGAGCCTGGTGGGCGAACAGTCACAGCTCACAGAAGAGCCCAGAAGATATGCACCCTGCAGGGCATATACAAAAACTCAGCCAAGTTAGTTATCACCTTGGAGACAGGAAAGATAAGGATGGTGATGGCAGCAGCTGCACTCTAACTACTAAGACCACACATATACATGTCACTAACAAACATAAAAGTTGGAATGGGCAATCACAAGCTTGATGAATTAACTATAAAAGTGTAAAAGAAAAGAAAACTCTCCAAATTTGGAGATGGTTCATAGTTTTATGGTTGCTCTTACAGTGAATGCATACTTATTGGCCCAAGCTCTTTACCAGGAGACTAAGCGACCCTAGGCTCTGCTGGAATCCCACTTTACATGACATACATGATATTTTGCAGTGAGTGATGGTTGTGTTTCTGCAACTGGTGTGTAAAGTAGGAACGGTGCATATAAGTATAATTTGGAGAGGGACTCCTGTGTGGACAATAGTCACTGAAACTAACATAATGCTCACATAGTGCAGCTCTGGTTGAAATCATGACACGCTGTCAGTCAGTGCACTATTTGTAAGTGAACCAGTTCAACAAGCCACCAGCTCTTTCAGGTCTCCTCTGGCTCCTCCCAGCATGACACTGCATTTCACCTGTGAGTCTGCCACACTGGCAGCTACTCACTCACTGCTGCTGCCTGATGCCACTCACCAGTGTAGTGGTTGGAGCAATATCCTGAACTTGAATTGTAGGGGGGCTGCACTGTGGTGGCCTCTGGCTTCTGTACACCCCATTGTAAGTGGGTTACATAATGGGTAAGAAAAAAGTACAATGTAATGATCAGCCTTTCCAAATGCACAGGTGCTTTGAGATATTTCTTATATTTTTTTAACTCCAAATGTATAGGTACTGTAAAACATTATATTAATTTACAGTTAAGTAGGCCTTGTTCTGTGTTTACAAGTGATTTCTCTGCATATTGGCCACAGCACTTAACATCCATTTATGCCACGTCTATTGTGCAATCATGGACAACAGTATGTTAAAGTCTGTCAGTAGTTCGTGTTTCCTCAGCTTGTTCTGTGCTCTGAATCAGGAGCATCAACTTGGAGGGAACTCAGTCTGGACACAAACTTAAATACAACATGAAACAGGTCATAAGCAGAAGAGTCTGTTTCAGGGGTGGCAAGACACTGTGGCATGCACCAGGAGACTGCTTCACATCTAAAAATGTGCTCTGAGCAAACATGTTAAACCCATCTCAGCATGTGCATTGGAGAGGATCTGTGCCTGGGACACATGCAGAACTGTGCGCATCTCCTTTGGAAGGGGGGGTTAGCAGAGGCTAATTAACATACCTGAGACATCCATGCCTGGTTTTGTACAAGTTGGGAATTTACTATAAAATCATGGACTTTATTGTTTGTCATTTTTTAAGCAGTTCAAATAATCAGCTATATTGAAATCAAGAAGAACATGCAGTTCAGACATTTTGCATGAAAAATAAAGTTTAGTTACATTAATATCTATGTAATTATTACATAGCCTTCTGTGTGCCTTTCAATAAATTAAGAAATTTACCCAGAAAAGAACATTTATGGTTGTTGTCCAATTTTTGTAATATTTTAGTATTTAGCTTAACTGACAGTTCCATTACAAACAACATACTCAAATTTTGGTTCTAATTCTAGTTCTAATTTGATGCCAATGATCTGCCAACCAGGACAGTAGACTTTGAATAGTTAATTATTCTGACTGGGCTAAACTAACTTGGATGGTGTGACATTTCCCCCATGTTCATCTCTTGTTTTCTCAAACTAGTTTATGTGAGAGACATTATGAGCGATTCAATATATTGTTTATAAATTTCAATTTCAAGCAGCAGTTTTATCACATATAATATGCAACATCCAGTGAGCAGTAAGGATTAGGATGACTGTTTTAAAGAAATGTTTGAGCATACAAAATCGCATTCCACAATAATTAACATTATTTTATGAGTAATGCTGGAGATGGTACAACTTGAGACAGACACCTTACATCTAACAGAAGTCATCAGTTGGCCAGATGGGGTTATAACAGATGAACAGATACATATTCATTATCCATGACAGAATTCTCGGTGTATCAAAGTGTATTCATTTCCTTAAGCTGATGTTCTAATAATTTTGGCTGTTCAATTGAAAGTATCATAAACTAGAATACTCCACAACCTTTCCCTTGCTTCTCTCATCCGATTAACCCTTCACTCCACCTTCTCAGCCTGGGGGAGGCCACGTCTTCCCCTCGCACTCTTCCTGGACAGCCCTACACAGAGCCGGATTCTTTTTCATGTAGACAATAAAGCAGGCTTCCAGTGACTATCATGCATTTTTCATGTGACCTTTTCAAACTGCAGGCCTGGAAGGATTGGTAAGGTAAGTTGAAGGAACAGCCATAAATCAGCACACAGGCCCACCAGAGTTTCTCGCCAGGGCAGAAGGGAAAAGAAACTACCCGGGTTATAACTACTTGTGACAGCTGGCATCATAGATGCCTTTCTTGCAGTTGGGCTTTGTGAACCTTCTCTTTTTTAAATTGCTGCTTAAGAAAAGGAATCTCTAAAGGTCTCTCCCACCAGTAGCTTGGCTTAGGTTTACCCTCCAGACCCAGGGGTCCTCTATTTACACACCCACTGACGCTTCTAGATCAAGACCGAGGGAACATCTTGCCTGCCTTGTCAGGGTTTCCCTACCACGCTCTGTAAGTTTCCATGTCTTCGTTAATTTGTGGAAAATCTATAGCTAGGCATTCTCCCCACCCACACAGCAATCCCCCACCTCCACAAATCGGCTCTTCAGACTGTGAACCTTTCAGCATTTTAGAGTTTTAGCAGAGGAAGCTGTATATATTAAACCCCCGTGTCAATATAGTACAGATTTAAGGCTTCTCTAGCCCATGGCAGTTGATTCAACCCTTTGCAGTTAAGACCTTGCGTTACCTCGAAAATGGAAGCCTTAGAGTAAAACTTGATCCATATCAGCCAGTTTGTAATATAGAATAAGGGGTTACACTTAGGTTTGGGACAACAGCTGGGACAACAGTGATCTCCTTTTTATATGCTTAAGGGTGAAATGCAACTTTCAGCAGAGGTGAATTTGTGGGCACAGAGCACTGTTCTTAAAAAAATGATCAATTGTTTACCTTATCATGTATAACAAACTGGAGCTTTCTTGAAAATGTTAATAAATGTTTGAAAATAGATTTTAAAGAAAGTGATAGTTTGGATATACTAAGCAGGCAAGTCCATGGGCCTTATAAGATTAATTTATAAATGCTATGTTCAACCACACGCTTCTGCTGGGTTTTATTATCTCATTGAGTTACCCTATGATTCTTCAAATGCCACAGTATCATATGTAGGTTTACGTGTTGGCTTCCACTGCTTTGCAATGAATTGTAAATTGATGAATTCTCACTAAATATTGTCAATGTTATCAGCTAGGGAAATAAGAAGCTTGTGCTATTTTGTTGCCTTTGTAAAGCTTCAGAGCAGAGCTGTCATTTAACTATAGTGGCAGAGGGCAAGGAATTATTTGATTTAAAATCGCCAAAAAACAGTAGAGGTGACTTGATTTAAAAAAAAGTGTCCCAATTGGCTTAGTGTAACTCAGCTTTGTTTTGATATTAATTATTTTGATGGCAGACTTATTTTACAAGTATGAATATCTGCTGTGTAAATGAATGTAACTTGTTTTGTGCACTGAAAGCAACTTCTGTGAAGATACAATTTCTTTTTGCAGCTTTAGCATGACATTATGCATATGAATTGACGTAGTATAGGAGAGGACAATTATGGAAGTACTGGTTGCCAAGCCTTCTGGCTGATAGGCTTACATGCTACTACCTGTCACAGTCTGAACTATGGACAAATAAATGCATCTGAATCTACTGTGAATAAACACAAAAATGTTTCCTTTCAAGCTAAATACATAAAACATTACTGTGTTTTAAATGTGAAGGCGTGATTCAGTATCTAGCAAAATATCTACCCAAGTAATACCTTTCTTTGGTCGAGCATAGTTTGGTGAGTAGCTAGTTAGCTAGCTAACCAAGTGGATACTGAGGAATGGAGAGTGAATGAGCGTCAGCCGCTATGTAGTGCAACCATTCTTGCTTCCAATGTCAAAGCACATCTTTTGCCTATCAACCCCTTCCCAGGTCCTTACTTAAGTAAGTCTCCTATAGTCATTCTCTGTGAGAGTACCTTCAAGGAAAAAGCACGGAGAACATCTGAAGTGTAAACAACAAGCTGTGTGCATTCATGAGCTATTTGGACAGATTACCTTTTGGACCCCTGGACTGTTTGGAGAACCCACTGTGTGTACCAACTCGTTTCTGAAGGAGCCCCATTCCTGGAAGAGATTGCTTTGTCTGATCTGGACTGACCCAATGACAACAAACCCCCTTTTGTTTTTATGTCAGGAAACTGCTTTGCAGTATTGAGAGAATAGATAATTTAGTGTAGGTGCAAGGTTTTTTTTCCACAGTTATTAGAGTAAGTTAGTGGTGAAAGGATTTGTCTGTTTAAAGTGTTCCACATCCCTGGAATCAAAGAAGCATTGAAATATTCTAATAGTTATGTAGCTAGCAATACATGTGTTAAACATACAATGAGTCATTTTGTATTACATATATTGAATTACAATATGTGTGATAGGTAGGAAGTTTGTAAGTCCGTTACAGTGAAGAGTCTAGCTTGTTCGCACGGTTGATGGATTGGTAGCTGGCGGGCTCATGACCCTCTCTGGTAGCCCTGCAACTAGCCACAGCAGAGTAACTCAGGTTGGGAATGTTACATCCTACAGTCCTAAGTTGCCACCAAAAGTAATCCTCTTTTGAAACTAAAATGTTTTGGTGTGCACAGGCCAGATTCATTTCACATCAATCCAGGTTATAGCAACATCTACAATAAATCCACTCATTTTTGTCTTACAACACAAAATCCTGATCTGTGTTTATAATAATAATAATAATAATAATAATAATAATAATAATCATCATCATCATCATCATCGTCGTCACCATCATCATGTCTGAATAGGCAACATTTTTCCTGTTCTGATGGCTTTACTTCATTGTGTTGTCTGTCTTATTTAGTTTGTTGTTTTCATGCGGTGAACCTGTGAGGGGAAGTTGAACATTATTCATTTTATCCTTTGTGTCTGTGCTGTCTCCCGTGCACTGTGCATAACTGCTGGTGTCACAACGGTGAATATTTATTCCAAGGAAGCCTTATGCAGTATTTATATTTCATGGATGTTAGCCTCGAATCCATATTTATTTAGCCATTTTGTGAAAAAAATCTATTTCTAGCCTTATAACATCTATGGGAAGCCAGAATTCATTTCCGACAGGGTTTCTAGGAATGCATTGCGTCATAAAAACTGGGACTGCATGACTGTAGAAATGTATTTTTGCTGCCTATTGACATTATACTTCATTGCTAACCATATTATTTGTCTTTTTTATTAAAGTTAGCTAGTTTACTAGCCGTGATTCACAATAAAGATGGTGGCCATCAATTGGTACTATTAGTATCCTGTGTATATTATAGTTTATATGGTGGTAATATGTCAGTGTGTTAATGCCTTTGACTTGCAGCTGGCTAGAATGAATGGATGTTTCCATTAGCTGAAATGCTGATGTCATAAAGTTTATTCTCAAGAAGTGAGAGACCACTGTTAGGAGTTGGAGGCACTGAAGGATTTGCGATGATGAAATCATCAAGAAAATTAAGATGGAGAAAAATCAGATAAAGAATTTGGGCATTTATTGTGTAAAAGGAACTTTTCTAAGGAGTTAGAACTCACGGTTAGGGTCATCGTGGTCATTTCTGTAAGTGCCTAACTTTCAGTACTGCATTAGTGTGATGTATAACCCCCCCACCCCTGTTGTGACTGCAATCTCAACAATGACAGAGATCACATGATTTGACAGATATTCTGAAGGAGCCATTTTTGATTTGAATCAACTCATGTGTAATTAGGATAACTTGCAAGAAGTGCAAAAATGTAGGATCTTTAATTATTGTATCAAGTCCTATTTTGCTGCTGAAGAATAGCTATTTGATTAATAACCATGCTCATCATGAAAAAAATCAATGTCCACAGTATGTAATATTTGGAGTACATACTTTGCTGGACATACCTGAATTGTCTTTTGACTTTGAACACAACACCATGAAGAATAGTGATGAGACTGCGAAGCCTTGCTTAACCGAAGATCATCAATAAACATCTTTTACCTCTTCTACAATTACAGTCCAGACTGAAGTTCTTTGTACAACAGTTTATTAGTTAGCTTGCAAGTGCATCAATTTCACCGAAAGCCAACAACCATAACAATTATGGACAATAGCAGCACTTCAATATGCACATGTTTCCAGGAATTTTGACAATCTACTTAAACTGAAATTCAGATTTATGTCAAATTTGGTAGGTAGGATGTTTGTGGTATGCCTTCTATGAACTGAATAAAAAGTTGATATATTCAAATGCATAGCTGTCAGGGGTGAATCAATTTGCAGTATTGATTTTAATGTGGAATTATGAGTAAACATCACTTGAAACCTAAGACATTCATACAGGGATATTGGATGCACTACTATACCAGATTTTTTGGTTGTTGAAGACATGTTTAGAGACAATATTGGATTGTTCCTTACTTTTTTTCCTAAAACTGTCTTCTAAACAAACTATATACTTACTATATTTAATCTAATAGTAACACTTGCAAGTTTTCGCTCATCCAACTTTTGAAAACAGGCCCCTGGTTACCACTGCTTGCTACTACTGTATATTGTCATTGTTGTCAGGCCTTGTGAGAGTGTGGATGGCACATTGTGGAAGACACAAATGGAAAAAAAAAAACAATGCTGGTGGTTAAGCCGGTATCCTGACATATGTTATACATGCATATACTGAACAGATATACTGTGGCATGAGCATAAAATCTAAGATCTGTACATTACAGTTCAGTTGGTCCTTCCATTTCCTCAACAGATATGATAAACTGTACTGAGACAACATTTTCTTTCTCTGAGTCTGCCGTGCTGCGTGACCAAAGCTTACAAATCTGTTTTGGTGCCCTCTTCACGCTCACTCATTAACAGCTGAACACCTCCTGACCGAGGAACTATGTGACCTGACTGCAAAAATGCATCCTTCCTGATTACAGCTCTCTCATCATTTGGTTGTCAACCCCAAGTCCACAAGTCAGGCCACCCTCCCTTAAAAAATTACTAAAATACATTTACATTTTAAATAAATGCCAAAACCCATATTTTATGTAAATGCAGACAGTACTAGAGTAAATACTAAATAAAATAAACAGATTCAAATAAATTCACCCATATAGAAGTAACACACAAGGAAAAAAGACCTATTGAAGTAATTATATTTTGGTTTCACAGCTTATCCACTAAAACTATTACCAATTATAACAAATTACTCAGCATGATAATATGACAAAACTGTACTGATTGTCATCTCATTGGGGTACTGAAAACATGGAAAATTAACAAATAACTGAAATAAATAACAAATATACTCCAAGACAAATACATGAAATTCTCAGGTCAATGTAACAGTGTGAGATTTGAGGTTGCTCATCAAGTACCCATTAGGCACCTTATATTCAGTCATGACATTTTTTATTTTTCCAAAAGAACTGACACACTTCATGTTTAGCTGTCAGATGTCCTGATTCCATGTATTATTCAATCCATTTATGTTACAAATTTTTTGTCTCTTAGCACATGCCTTCTTTTCACTTTTACCCTTTATTTACTGAAACATCAGAGAGTGACATTTTAAACTAAAGGTGTCCATTCTGTGATGCACAAACAGCCCCGACTCTCCTGTTTTAAAGAAGGAGGCAGGATGATTGAATTGTGTAGATGACTCAGGCTTGTTCGTGTGGCCCTTTGCTTCTCAGAGGCTGTTGTAGCGATCTACTCTCACTGTGGCATGACGAATCTGTTCAATGTGCCATGTAGGGGGCAGCCAGCTCACAAACAACCTTTTCTTAACAAGTCAGGCTCAATTATCACTCCCCTGAAACTAACATCCTTGCTTTACCTTTTGTTTGTCAAGTTTTGGGATTCGGAAAGGCATAATTTGTCACATGCATAATACATATATGGGGGTTTTAGCGTAGTCACTAAAATAAAGCTTCAAGGTTTGAATGCATCATAATCACTAAATGTTCTGATGAAAACTATTAGAATGCCTACAAAATGTCACCTGAGTTTACATGCTTAGAAGCCTGACAGAAATTAGTTTGAACCGTTGAACTTCCTTCCTGAGTTACGTGCAAGTATGCAATCAGGTTACAGAAATTTGGGACTTCAGTGTATGTTCAGAAATTAAGATACTCATTCCCCTCAAGAAAATCCACAGGTTCAGAGTCTAAAGGAATGGAGAGACATCCTGTGTCATGTAATTTGTATTGTCTCTATAGGTAAGTCTCTATAGATAAACTAGGTTTATTGTATCAAATCACAAAAGATCCTTCAAATATGAGGCTCTGACACATAGAGTTGTGTTGATCCTACAGTGATCTCACCATAAGCACTAATTCCTTTCTCTTTGCCCCCTTTTTGCCTAGTCAAAATTTTACATAACAGCATTTTGTTTTTTTTTTCTCATAAATGTGCATAAGCATTGGAATGTGCAGTAAACTTGTAAGAGCACCCTTTGGTTGAGGTTCACACTTGATTAATCAACAAATGTATGTTACTGTGAAGGACTGAAACTGAAATGTGCTTGTTCGTTTTCATCGTCAGCACATAGACATATATTGTATCCAGCAGCACTTCAACCAAGTGTCATGCATGTCCGCAGGAAGGTGGCAAACATGCCATTTTCAAATAAAAGCACAAAAAGCAGAGAAAGATGCTAAAAGAAGATTCTTAAAACTGACATAACACAAGACCAGCTACTGACAAATCCGCAGCATGGCTTCAACTTACACCAGCTGAATGATGGGAAAGACATGCTATGAATTTTATCAAACATGACTTAAGAACAGTGAGCTACTTTTTTTCTTCTCATAACTCAAAAATTAATCTGTTCTTCTCCTATCACATGTGAGCATGAAACAACACTCAAAAGGTTAGTACAGTAAAGCATGCTCATGGAGCAGGCACTGACAATGGAAATTTAGTGCTGAAATTTAAAAAAAAAAAAAATTGCCCCCATTGTTAACCCATTATGTTAAACTGAAATTCAAAGGCTTGGTGTAACACCATGATTCTTAATTACTGTCACATGTTGCACACCACATTTCAGAAAAAAATAAACTTGCCCTTTCTGCAGCACAACCTACAGGGGATTACGTTTTTTGTTCTTCTTGTTCTTGTTTTTGTAAGCCACAGAATTATTTGAGAATATGTGAAGCACTTACATAAAGTTTTAAATTATTCACTTCTTTATGTAGCTTAAACAGAGGTTTGAAATATAAATGTCTTATGTAAGCTCTTATATTATTAAAGAAGTTGAAGTGTCAGTAGTGTGTGTGTGTGTGTGTGTGTGTGTGTGTCCAAGTGTAGGCTTATAATTACTTAAGACAACTGGTCTATTTATAGTCATACAACCCACAATATTTACATCATGCTAAACATAAAACTAAATAAATAATAAGAAAAAACATGTATTCTCTTGGCCCACCTACACTTTGTCAAATGACTGTATAATAAGGATATACTGGGCAACTTTGATGTTGAGCATGATTAATAGACTTCACATCTCTGTTACATTCACCCATAAGTTCAAACAAAGACATGAGCACAAAAATTCAAAATCTGGCAAAGTTTGATACCCAATGTTAAATATTTTGATATAGTTCATTAGAGGTTACCTAATTTAAAAAATTCCGATTAAACAATGTCACTCTGTTAAGGAAAGTAATATCAATTTATGATGGGAAGGCATGCCTGGAAATAATACAAACAAAGTTATCAATTACATGTATCACTAAAAAAGGAAAGTGTCCTCATAGGTGTACTATGGGTTTATTCTAACAATAAAAATATCCATCACAATATCCATACAGTCCACTCATGACAGAGAAACACAGAACTGTTTGAAGACAAAACACTATCGGTCAGGCTGTTTTTAAGTTTTTATCCAGCACAGCATAGTGAAGCTCTGATTCATGTAAAGACTAGAGCTCTTTCTTGCATTTTGCTTGACCTATATTCATATTATTAAGGCCCTAAAGCAGCACTTTAACAATTAGAAGGCTTTGTGCCTGCTTTTTCCCCTCACTCGTTCCGTTGTGTGTTAGTGGCGGTGTCTGGTCCCATTGACCACTTTCCTCAGAGGCCTTGGAGGCTTCTGCCTGTTCAACCCTCACACAACTGTTGTGTCTCTTAAAACACCAACCTGTCACTTCCTTACAGCACTACCCAGATTACTCACTTATCCCTCCACAATATTTTTGTTCATGTTTCAATATTCCTAACAGTAATATTTTAAATGAGAATTAAATTATTTGTATCACTCTAAAACAAATCATTACTGATCAGTGATAAAAACATACAGGAATTGCTTTTAGTTAAATAAAAACATGAATAAGAAGTTAACAAATTAACAGCAATACATTACTCTTCTGACAAGCTACTTTTCTCAGATAATTTGTCACCAAGCTAAATTATTGAATTATTCAGTTATTACGAGTCACTGAGTCACAAGGGCTAATACTCTATTCGGGTGTTTGAATAAAAGGTTTATCATTGCGGTAACCTGATAGAAATGTAGGCACTGCAGTTGTAAAAGCATATATGGAATTTCTGTAGCCATAGATGGTAACAAAAAGGCCATAGTCCTGATTACCATGTCATTACGGTGAAGAATAGAATGATGTCATAATGCTATGCTGGCCCTGTAACAGCTAGCAGCATCTGGTCTTAAGCAGGTGCAGAGAGTACTGCAGTTAGAGACCTGATTATCTGGCAGGTTTAACTAGTAGGCTTTGGCCGTTATACTATATCATCATGTATTGCAATATTTGTTGGTCCTTGTGAGCCCTTCACATATCACCACACATAGTTCAACATTATTTTTTTTCACACTTCCCCAAACTAGCTGTAGCTCTTCCCCAGACATGGTGGTGCGTGAATCCAAGTCGCTTAAATTTTTCTTGCTGAAAGTCACATTTTGCTATGGACAATAATTTGCTAGTTTGCTATAATACATGACTATCTACCTGGCAACATCAACCACTTGAGAAAACTAAGCTGCAATAAGGAGTTATAGAACTCACTACATTGCTTGTTATATCTGCAGTGTTCTGTAAGTCTATTGACCTCAATGTCAAAAATGAGCCCTGTGACACAACAGTGGATGTCAGTGCTGTTTGGCTGCTTGATTAAAACTTCCACTTTTTGCAACTTCATAAACATTAACTGAGGGACCCTGAAGAGAAACTGCTGCAGTCCATTCTGGGTTCTGACTCAGCCGTTGAGAAACGCTGCAGAATTTTCTGGCTGGGAAGGACCAGTAGAACCCCCCATGAGCAGCTGTGAAAGGTAGGTAGCACAGAAAAACTGCACACCTTATAGAACTCTGACACTACACGGTCAACATTATCTGCTCCCACAGTCACAGGAAGAAAGTCATTGGTCCAGAGCTAAGAGCTGATTAATTACAGGACCCAATGTGACCCACCTCCTTCCTTTTTAGACAAAAATATACACAAATGGTGGGCACACAGAATTAGATTTTGCAAACTGAAACGGAATGTATATGCAATGTATAATATATATAATTTGTCATATAAAACATTATCAAAAATGCCTCACACGTGTTGTAGGCTTGTGTCATGGGTTACTAGTTTTTTTTTTTCTTCTAAGCAGACTCTCAACCTGGACTAGTCATTAATTCAAACAGGTAGGTGCAACACACACATCTATAGCGGCAAAAGACATTTTTCAATGTATTACCTAAAATATGTATTTCCAGTGTAGATCGGGGCCTTGAAATCTATGAGGGTGCTCGCAAACTTCCAGTTTCTTCTTTTGCTTATTTTACTCGCTCCACAGCATGACCTGATTTGATCAAATCTGCACCTATCATAGCCCACAAATGTGCATAAAAAACTTTTATGGCCCTAGGCCCAAGGCCACACACAGCTTCCAAATGCATTTTCCACACATGCAAATAACTTTTCACAGCATTCACTCACTCATCTCATATTTGGCACATTTCCAATTACGGACTTCACATGTACACAGAAGGCCTTAAAAAATTCATGTCTTACATACCTTCTCACAGCACTGCTTAACAGGGCTTGAGATTGCCACATTCATTGTTTATAGTGTCTAGTTTTTTGTGAAATACTTTGCCCTGGGCTACACCCATTATCACTGGCAAACGCATTGTTCGCACTTCAGTAATTTTTGACAGCATTCACTCATTGATCTCAGATTTGGCACGCTTATCAAGCTTAGACTGTGATCTGCACTCACTTGTTGTCAAACTTAGGGTGAAGTTTGGGCAAAAATGGTAACAACATGGCAGCTAAGAGTTAGAGCATAGGGCAAATACATGTACTCCTGTTTATTTTCAGTTCTAAGTTTAACTAACTCAAATTTTGCATTAACTATTGTAGTATGAAGCATGAAGTTCATGACAACATGATCCCCTTTAAAAAGCCTTGTATAAAGACAGCCATATACAATGCCTCTGATATTTTCCAAACATAAATAAAAGCATGCTAAACAGAATGATTTTTCATGCCCCTCTCTGCAAACAAAACAAAACTGAAAACATACAGTGAGTCCCAAATATATAGACAAAATACATCTCAATGTGATTAATACCATACCGTATTAATTGCCAAGGCTGACACAATGTACATATAAAATTGACTGTAACACTCTGAAATGGCATTGGCTGAGAGGAAGGAAATTAACATGGGCCTATGCCAACCAAAAATGCTCTTTATTCAGGTACATATTCTCGTGACATCAACCTCCCTGCAGTTACATATGATTTGCACTTTAGAAATATTAAGAAAAGGAAATTTTAAAGAGATTGTTTAAAATTGTTTTCATAAAATGACCGCATGAGATAAAATACTGCATGTACCTTGCAAAAAACAAGTTTAAGGGAACATCTGCATTCCAATGCACATGTTGAAAATTTCAACATTAGGGTAACAATCACAGTGGCAACTGGTAATTAATTGTTCTACTGCACCACAATGTATCCTTTCACACATGAAAAAAAGACATTTACAGTTTTACAGTAATAGCTCACAAATATTTCTGGACAGTAATGAATTGGTCTCCAGAGCTCAGTGCATGTTTTTACAGTGCACATCTTTGGGTGGCTTTACCTCTGAGTTTAAAACTAGTTTATTCAAATGAGTTTTTGTATACTCTTTTTTAGGTGAACTTCAAAACATGAGGGAAAAGGGAAAGAAGTGTGATGTTCTCCCGGATGCTGTTCCCAGTCCGACTTCATCTGAGGTAACAGTGCGGGCAGAGAGGATGTCAGAAGTCATCACTTACGAACTGCTCTTCTGGACTATGTGTGTGTGAAGTGTGACGTGCTGCCTTTCCACAAATCTGTGTGTTCAGAATGCTAGTCAAGCTTGAAATATTCCCTAGCGCTGACCTGCCCTGTTCTTCTACCTGCGTCACTGGTGCTCAAGACGAGTTGCTGATTGATTGCTTTCAGCAGGGGAGCAGAGATGAAAATATCTACAGGACATGTGCAAAGAAAAAAGAACATACACAGCAACTACCTGAGGCAAAGCCTTTGAGGAATTCTACTTTATTCGGAATGTTGTATATGTTCAGACTGCTTCAGCCTATACCTTCATGAATTTACTTAATTAAGGACAGTTGATTTGGGTCACTGCGTTTAAAAAACCTGGATAAATAAACATAAAACAGAGAAGAAAAAGGCACCTAACCTAAATTATTTAAAACGTTTGAAGGATTGATGCTACCTATATGCTTTTCTGTATATTTACATTGCCATACCCTAACTGAAATATGCCCTTGTACTTCCATCCATTGTTTACATATGGTCTTTACCCTAACTATAGATCCATTTCTGTTCATGACCATTGGGAAAAAAAAAAATGAAATTGCTTACAAAATGCTAATTACACTCAAATGAATGACAATCACTCTTTACTCTTAATTGGGTGTTGCATGGTTTCTGGTCACAAAATTAACAATCTTGGTATGGATGGTATGTATTTTCACTGTATTAAGCTTCTTTTGGAAGCTGATGAGTGTATTGTATTCTGCAAAATGTGTTGCAAAGGGAGGCACAATACAAAAAAAAAAAAAAAAAAATTCAACACAGTTTCAGGCACATCTGTTGGGGTGACAGTATGCAAATAAATTAAAACTCCAAATTATAACTCTGGCCCACAGACGTACGCTGCATGCAACAAAGAACCCTGTTACACATACTTTATGACTGTGAAATGACACATACACTATGGCTCAGTGTAATTACTTCCTTCATCGATGTAGTCAACACCACTGCATTGCATTGTGTGTACTGGGGATTATACAGGAAGAGGCAGGTCTGACGAAGAAACAAAAATGATGGTGCAAACAAAACAAGCCTAGGAGGTACTTCAGCACCAGAAGGATAACTAGGCCTAACTCTTTTGGAGATGGGAGAGGAGAAGATAGGAGAAATGACCACTAAGATGTACAATGACCATGTTATGTACAGTGAACAGTATATATAAAATGTTCCTAAATACAGAGTGTTCCTAAATACACAGTGTATATGATACTAGAGGGATGGAAAAAACAAAGTGAGGTGTAGCATATTAGTAAGGTACAGGGCTTATAACCAAAAGGTTACTGGTTCAATTCCCCTCTGGGGCACTACTGCTGTACCCTTGGGCAAGGTACCCCACAATTGCCTCAGTAATTATCCAGCTGTATAAATGGATAACAGGTAAACATTGTAACCTATGTAAGTTGCTCTGGATAAGAGTGTCTGCTAAATGACAATAATGTAATGTAATTTTATCTCTGTAAATAACCCATGACACAGAATTTTGACTGCTACTGGTGTTTGTATCTGATGAACTTAATAGCAAAATTTGGAATCTGATACCTATTCTTTGTGATAGGTGCTACTCTTACTTTTAGGAGTCCATACAGTGAAGTTGTAGGAACCCCAATGTGATATAAGTTTTTTCTTTTTATGCCACCCTAGAAAAACTACTATAAAAGTTAAAAGGCTTTGTGTAGACCACCCTGATGAATGTTACTAAGTATGTCATAGCGCACAACGGTTAGCTAAATGTCATATACAAAACCATGTCCAAATTCAATCTTTTTCCCTATAAACCTACAGGCTTTGTTTTTATTTTTTTATTTTTCATTTTTTTTTATTTATTATTCACTTACACATCTGAATATCAGCAGAAGCAAGACAAGGATACAATGGCAGACCAAACATCTAATTATCTGCCCAATTCGCAACCCACCAGGCCATACATGTCGTCATCAACTACCAGAATCATGAGAAGGCTGTTTATCATGACGTTAGTGATAGCTACAGCTTACTATATATTATAATAAATAGACAACCTTACCTCCACTGTACGTGGCAAGCTATCTATGCTTTCCATAGTAGGTAAATTCACCTCCTGTACTTTTGATGTGAAATACATTTTAAGACATAAAGTCTAAATCAAACATGTATGCCATCATTTTGATACACAGCTGAAATTATCTTAATGAAGAACTCTGGCCAAAATGTGTGTAAATTCAAAATGTGTAAGCCTAGTTGTTTAGCATGAAAAGACGTTAGCTACCTATCCACCCAGCTAGCAACTCAGACCACCCAGTTAGCTAACAACAGCTAGCACTTTATCAAATTCACATTAACCCAAATCTAATTGCTGCATTACATCATTTTAATTTTTACTAAAACAAATCTGATTACTTCCTCCTTTGTTGTAAGTTCCTTCCCAGTGTAAGCATTAGGGACTTGTGCAGAGTGTACCAAAGTGACACTTCTTTTAATTTCTGTGTGCCAGCATGTTTAGCAGCATATACTGCAACAACGGTGGCTTTATGCTCCAATATTTCTCCCACTAAATATGCTTAGAATTTGGACTATGTGAACTATGTGAGCTTTTAAAATGGAGACCACCCATTTTAAACCAGGTTTGAAATGGTAGAATAAAATATGAAAAACTTTGAAAGCTCCTCTGAGGTTTTTGTCAATCACAACTGCTGCATGGAGGGTCAGTACTATGCTAACAATTGTTCCTGTTTCTGAATTGGATCATTTGTGAATCAATTACGAACGCCACATTCATTCAACATTGAAAGGTTGGTTTTGAGGCACTGTATACCAAAAATGTCACATGTCTTCAGGAAAGGAATAAACATGTCCAAGAGTTGCCCTTGACTTTAAATCTGCCTCACAAGCCACTTTCCTCAAAATATGTATCAACCCCTCCAGTAGCCTTGAACGTCTATATGATGGACACTGTAGAGGAAACTGTCAGGTTCAGCTGCATGTAAACATTTTTATAGGTGCCACCTGTTCAAAGTCAGTTACCATGAAATCAGCTCAAATATGCCTGCAATTATTACTCCAATACTAACCATGTAAATGGATTCAAATGCATTACTGATATGCATTACGTCTTTTTCACCAAATATTAACAAAGGCGTTGGAAGTATCCATAAAGGTCATTATCCAACTCATACTGCTACATAATTCAATGGTAATCTTTTGGTTTTGTAATCAAAAGGAGTTCATACAGCTGGTGCATTAAAATGCATAAAAATGTATCTGAAATACTTAACTTTAAGGAGGGAACATAAGGTTTATTTTATTTTTTTTAGTTCTTGTATTTCTATCTTAGTGACCATAGTGATTTGCATTCAAATTGCATTATGAATACAATGGGCAACAGCAGTTTCCTATGAACATCAAGATCTTGTTTATAGCTACTTAGGAGTATGAATCATATTGATCATTTAGATTTTTTAGAGAAAATATTCTTTAGACATCATATGGTTTGGCTCTTTTCAGGTTTGCTGCTGCTAAAAATAGATCCATGGTCAAATTCTCAGCAAAACAGATTTTTTCTTTTCCTGCTGAATTTGTTTTTGAATTAAGGTTTGAATATATTTAGGGCACCATATACAGAAAATCGATTCCTTTTGCAACTGTATAAAACTGCTGTTGTTATGTTATTACTACAGTACATTACTAAAGTCAACTATATTTAAAACAAGCATTTATTTTAGCACAACAGTTATCGCACTATGGTTTAGCTACAAACCAGCTTCGCATAGTAAGTTCCTGCCATTTATCAGTAAACAAGTACACACAAATCTTTCTTTACATGGTCATTCTGATATTATTAGAACACTTGGACAATATAATCTAGGATTTGGCTGCTAGGTGACTAGTCAGGGTTGGATGGTACCTAGACTAGGAGTAGGATAACTTTATGTGGAATTTAATTAAGATGACTGGATACTGGTGTTCAATTAGAAAGTCCTTCTAGCTACCCAGCCAGCAAAAGCCAACAAATGCTCTGTTCCTGATTTCACTATCCTGGTTTTTAGCTAGCTAGTAACCCATGCTATCTAAATAGCTAGAGAAGACATATTAGTACTCAGAACATGGTGCAGTTTGCTTATGTTGCAGCTGTTCTAATATTCTAATGAGTCTCATGCATAACTACAATCTAGATAACTAGCTTGCTAACACAGAGAGAGCATTCTTGATTCACAAACAAGATTCACATATTACAACAACTAATATATCTTCTAGGCTAAATAACTAAATAAACTAGATTAGCTGAGATGATTAGCTAAATCAAGTTAGTCCACTTGCCCAAGCAAGCAAAGACATTAAAAGCATACAATGTCTCTTATTTGATGTGTCACATAATTGACAAGTAATCCCTTGCACTGAACAATGCACATGGTGCACACAACATAGCATAAGTGGTTTCAGGTACAACTGAAAATTTATACAATCACAGTTGACTAACCAGATAGCTAGCTAGCCAGCCAGCCAGCTGTCCAGCAATATTAACAGTCGTAAACAATGACGGTCAATCAGAGCACCTGAGGGCAAGTGAAAGTGAAGCTACACCCTAATCTAAATTTTTGTTCAATTGCCTTAAAATAGTCACATGAAGTATGGACTAGCTCACACACTTCCCTTCCTCACTTATGGATTGGGACACAGCTTTCTTTTTGCAGATTGGTATACCCTTGACTACATGACTCAGCACCACTTTATGGGGAAGCGTTTATTAGGAAAACTGAGCAAAAATGCAGATTGGGACAGAGCCCTGAACTAAATGTGCCCCATAAGGGAAAAAAACAAATCACAGTGTTGATCAGTAGTGCTCGCAACTGCACACATATGTAGCCATCGTGACTTCTTGTAGTACACAACTGACAGGTGATTGTAAATATCCCAAATGACTCCACTATGTATTGGAAGGATACAGAGGCAAAGATGGACGAGGGTCCTGTGACTTATATAGCAACGGGTGAAGAAACAATGGAAACAAGTTCCTGGCCTCCACATTCCCAGGCATGCAGAGATGTTTCTGGTGTTCTTTCTTGGAAATCAAGATGCAACCACTCTGGGATTTATATACTTGCTGATGTCCCTTTTACTATATTTACTTACTCAGGGAGCTAATGACAAGTAAGACAAAAGTATTTTCAGATTTAAAAATGGACTCTTAGTTCTCTTTAATAGACAAGCTTAGTTTAGCTTTATGTCTTCAGCTTTCTCCCTCTCTTGTTATAGATGTAAGCAGGTCTGCTCAAACAATATTTACATTGTGCTTGTCTGTCAGTGTTTTAGAATTTGACCAATGACGACTATTTACTGGATTGATTATTGCCATTCACACAGAAGGAGGAATCAATAAGCCCACAAGACAGCTACTCTCTGCATTTTTTTCAGTTTCATATTGTATGATTGGTGATTGCATTTTGCATAGATTTTTAACTCTGTTTTTTTCAACAACCAATGCTCTCACTGATTAACATTGTCTATTAGCAGACGGCTTTTCCACATTTATTTTACATTACCATTTATTTTAATTGTCAGAAATGACGCTCTGGTTTCTACCCGCTCTTAAATGGAATAAACACTAGAGCAAAAATATCAAGTACATTGTGCCCAAAATAACACAGCACCTTGAATACTCACAAGCATGCCCTAAATATTATGACCACCACCCATCATCCTAAAACACTGGGTGGAATGCAATTGCTGTTGGGACAAAAATTGCAATCTCTGTGCTGCTGCCAGTTTTGCCAACTGCACTGACAGCAAAGTAGTAAACACAACTACACTGCTGACAGCAACATATTTTTTGCAAGAATCAGGCCCATCAGGTCATTAACAACTAAAATAGTTCTATGGATTCTCATTTTAAGGGCACTATTAATGCAATGCATTTTATTTAAAAGCACTTATTTAAAAGAGTTTCAGAGCTAAAATTTTCTGGAGTGAAAGCAAATACAATATTGGATGAAGTCACTTTAATGTATCAGGGAGCATGAGATAAAATAAACTCAAAATGACCTCTATCCAATGACCCCATTTCACTCTCAAATGTGTTCCAGTGCACAAGGTAAACAGTCACACTGGTTAGTGGGTGGCTAATTAGTTCCATATCAACAATACAATCTAATCGCCTTTCTTGGGGCAGGATGAACTGTCAGAAAACCAATCACGCATAAAGGGAAGACAATCTTGATCTGCACTGCAATTTGCTTCTGAATATACAGGACATCTCTACTAATGCGTTCTATGGGAGGCTAGGGCTGCCAGGCCATTCGCATCTGCTGAATTAGCATATCATGCTTCAGTCTTTCGAGGTTTGACCATGAAGAGTGCTGCCCCCTCCCCGTTACCATTTGAGTTTTTGCAAATGCAATCGACTCTCATTATAACACCTATCTTCTCAAAACAGAAAGGACAGATTTGCCAGTGAATGGAGAAATGGGCTCATTTGCAACACAAGGGTCACATTGCCAAGGTCGAGATGTTTGGTTTTTTGCGCAAATGTATCAACTCCAGCATGCAGGACAGTGCAGAGGTAGGAAGCATATATTATGGGTTCATATGCATTCGTGTATGTGCATGTATATGTATGTTTGTGTGCATTATATCATATTATATTATATTATATGGGGCACTTTTACATAGTGAATCCACTTTTGTTCAAGTTGCAGAAAATTCATAGATTTTTCATTGACTGCAAACTACAGTCTCCCTGATAAGTTAGGAGTTGATCACCTATAAGCTTTGGCTCTGCATCCACACATCCAAGATGATGTGTAATCTCAGGTAAGCGGATGCCAAGTCTAAATTAAATGGGTACAGCTCTTCTACAGTTGAGAAAGACTTCCTCTTGACTAGCTTCCCTCATAACTATAGGACCAAAAAAAAAAATCTCCACCATGCTTTATTTATTAATCTTACTTAGCTCTGTCATATCAGATGAGACATCTAGTAATCAAAAGAATCACACATTCATCCAGGCATGCAAATCATCTTTGCTTTTCATTTCCCTTCCAACTGGTCAACTGTTATTTAACAGAAGGTACTGATATCATTATTGACGTGGACCACTGCATGGGGGATGTACCAAAGATAGCATTTAAAATCTGGTCAAGATGCAACAAGAAAGCAAAGCAACTGACTTCCCATAACAGGGGCATTTTTTGTATATAAGGTGCACTTTATTACTCAGGTTCTGAACCAGAAGGTCTGAAAGCTTATTGTCCTCATTTTATTTCTTTTTCCAACAAACATAAAAGCAAGATGTTACTTTTTTTACTTCACACACTTGAGGTGTGATCTGAGGTTGATTTTTGTCATTTGAATTGCTAGGAATGTGATCAAATAATCTATAAAATATTACATATTTTGTGTCAACTCCCTTATGTTTGCCCCTTTCAACAAAACGTGGGGGGTATCTGGAGATATATGTCATTACGATACTCAGCAAATATTACTGAAAGCCATTGTTTTAATGGTTTTAATTTGCCACTAATTCTTGAGGTTGCAATAGGGAGCATTGACATTTTAAGTAACTAGTGAAAGGTAAAATGTATTGAAGTATATCAGTATTAAAATGTCAGCAAAGAATCCAATGAGATTGACTTTGCCTTACTGCATATCTTTTTAGACTTGTTGAACATTTAGGCTAATTGCAAATGACTCTTTTCAGTCCAATGAGAACTTCAAAGCAATTCTGTAGAAATATATTTATTTAAATATATTCACTAGTTCTCTGATACACAGGAGGAGGTAAACAGGGTGTATTACAATGCTTACTGAAGTCAACACAGGTCTGGTGTCACAGGGTGTGAGGGGCTGTGGGGGTTCAGCCTGTCGATAGCCTTATTTTAAAATCATTTATGTATCAGCTGATATGCTAAACAAAATGGAAAACAATACTGCCACATAATTTGTGTTAAATAAAAGAAATTTAAATCAAAGTAAAATCATTATTTTAAATCACAGCATGTTAACTAGCTATATTAAAAATGTATGCAGCTATGGGGTTGTACTAGCTAACTAGCTACATATATTACTGACTCTGTACCTGCAAATCTGTGATGTCTGAGGAGGGGATAAAATGGACTGAAATGGCCTTGGCAATATTCATATAGTTTATATGGATGTTAATATTAGAAAAATATCTGTATGTATCTAACATTTGCATAAAAATAGCTGTTGTGGGCTGCCTAGAAGCAAGGTAGCTAGTTACCATTAGCTACCTACTTAGCGAAATAACTAGTTATAGTTAATTATGTAACATTGTGCGATTAAAATATAACATAAAATGTTGATCTGAAAGGAGATATTCTATTCAGTCAAATCTAGTAGCTATTACTGTTTATTAACTTGGTATGGGGGCTTATAGTTGAGTACATGATCAATGAAATTATGAATACATTTTCATCATACCACCAAGTCTATAGCTACAATGATCTTCTTACTTTTTTTCAACTTCAATCCATAAATCAGTCATCAAGAACAGAATGACCATTTGTATAGAAATTTCCACTGATCAAACAGAAGTGAACATTTAAAGAAAATCCGCTTTCACAGAAACATAAGTCACCACAATGGCAACCAGCTATATATTACATACATACATATATATGAGTTCATGCACTCTTATGCTATAGTCTACTTAGCCTTTCATTAGTAATATTATTAAATCTGACCACTCAGCTACTCATCAACACCTTTACCTTTACTTAAAGATAATGGCCTAATAGACTTTAGATGTAAGTAAAAAAAAAAAAAAAAAAAAAAGAGCTCATGATTATCATAAGTTTACAAGCTCTAATTTTTCATATGCAGTATTGGAAGCTCACTTGAAATTCTTTTGTGGTTCTCCCACCAACAATGCATTAATTGAAGACTAACAAAATACCCCAGAATGCATTCTACATTCAAATACAGAGGAGAAGCTGCATTACTGTGTATGCTGGGGACTGAAGACAGAGAGGACCAACATTCAACGGGGTCACTGTCTGTTTAAACTGAAATGTTACAAAATAACGTTATTGTAGAAATATAAATTGCTTACATGAATTAAAAAAAGAAAAAACTGAAATTAAATGGGGATCTCCACTTGAAAGGATATTGTCCACTTCATTTGAATAACCCAAACATTTTAAGGTAATGCACAACAAGTGCTTTTTAGTGTTGCTGCAAGTAACATGCAGAGCCACATGAATGGGTTTATGATTTACTTCATAAAATCACACTCTATGCAGCTGTACTTGCTGTAGGTGGGGGCAATAGACCTATGCCTTTTTGGAAGGAAAATGGCTCTGCTCTTTTCTGTCTCGAGTTCCAGAAGGGAAAATCTAGTCTTTTACATGAAATGAACTCCATGCATTTAGAACAATATAACAGGCTTTTCAATATGATTTGCCAGCTAATCAGCAGGCTATAAAATATCAGCTGACAAATGGTTATCAATATAAATATTGCTTTTTTAATGGTTTACTAAAAATATGAGGTACTTCACATTACAATGAGTACAAGATTGCAATAAAATTATTCAAGAACTTGAATAATTGTGCATTTTCCCCCTTTTTCTCCTCAACGTTTGTGGTTGCTACTTGTAGACAGTAAGCTTGCCTCTCTGCAGGAGTGCCTGGTGGGGCAAATGCAATCCTACATTACATAGGCACACCAACGAGAACGTTTTTTTCATACTACAAGTCTCACATACACTGTACTGCAGTGAAGTGGGCGCTAATTGGAGGAAAGGTGCTACTCCACTGATGTCACTCACGCACCTCACATTAATCCACTTCAAGGGTGCAGTGACAAGAAGATGCTGGTCAACCCACCCACCCCCACCACCAGTAGAACAAAGGCAATTTTTTCCACCATTGTGGTCTCCTGGTCATTGTCAGCAAATGATGCAGCTGATTACGGTGGACTTTAGGGCACAGCTTGTGCTTGTGCTTTTACTGTATGAGTCACTTGGGAGCCATGTCTACAAAAATACATTCTGACTATTATGTATAGCCTATTTACAGGTAGAGACCATTGAAAGAGGTAAACGTAGAACATTATGTTCATTTAATTTTATCTCTAGTGTTACATAAACCTCTTTAATGTCACAAGATTTCACCATATGGCAAAGAACGTATGGAGCAGGTTACTGTGTAATGTAAACATTTCCTTTTTGAAACACAAATATATTTCTTGTGATTTGAAGTGGTGTAATACCAAAGCCTTTACAGCTATAGGCAAAAGGCTGGCAGTTCCAGACGCCACTAAATAAGAGTATTTCTCCCCAGTTCACCCACAGAGCTGCATTTGTACAATTATGTAAGAAGTGTAGATTAATATCATTTTAATACTTTGCTTCATGCCTATGCAACAGAAGCATTAAAAAGTGATGCGATGAGAAAAAGGATAAAATGCACACCAACTCTTGCATGTGGAGGCATTGCGTAGGCTGTTGGGCCTTTTATACAGGCTTCCAATAATATTGGCTAATTGCTAGATTTCTCCAGCTTCTCTCACTTCTCATTTTGAGTGGGTGTCAAAGGGTTTATTGCTGGGGTATATTGCTGCTGACGGAATTGTATGTTCAGATTTTTTTTTTATTCTCTCTCCTACATGTGTTTCTGTAGCAGCAATTCCCCTGAGAGAGGTTTCCCCAGAATTGACGTCAAAGGATTCCTACCCACGCTGCAGAATTAGGAACATCTCATTTTCATCCTCCCTCATGCACACAAACTCTCTCTTATTAAACGATATGAGCTTGAGGCACCTTTCTCTCCTCTTTAACTCTTCAGGGCACTCATGATTCCCCCCCCCTACACTGAGCCAGTAACTCAAAGAGGCAGTGTTCCCTCTTGGTGAAGTCGTGGGCTGCCCTGAAAAATGAGATGCAGGCCTACCCGCCAGACGTGGGTGTCCGGGGTTCCTTTCTCTATGACTAAGACTAAATGTGGATGGATGGTGAGATAAGGGGCTTTGGCAGTTTTTTAGTGATGAACGTTTGTCAGGAAAGAGGGGATGGAGGGTGTACTTTATTGTTTACAATAACAGAGGATATTCTTTCATCGAACCAACCATCTTGGATTAAAAAAAAAAAAAAAAACAGTAAAACAACACAGCAGACCTACACAAATATAACAGAAAAGGCTTTTGTATATGAAACTTTTAAAGACTCACTGACACCCTTGCACAGAGTCTGTGGTGGTGCATATCTGAGCTGATTCATCAAATGAAATAATGAATAGACTATTATTTCCTGATTATTATTTTCTTTCGGTATGATTAGAAGAAAGTCTTAGGTTCTAGGGACCTTGGCTATTAGTGAATAAACAAAAAGAGACCTCTGAGTCAATGTCTGAGAAATAAATAATGTCCTGTCTGTTGAACTGGCCACTAGGCCCTCATGCAATGCTGAATGCCACTCCGCAGTAACAGAAAGACCACACTTACTTGTGCTCTTCAGATAGCTGTCGCATCATGTGAAAAGCCACAGGGTCACGGTCTAGAGCATACACTCTCACATCAGGTACGGCACTCAAAATAGCCTTGGTATGACCTCCAGCTCCAAAGGTCATGTCCAGGAAAACCTTGAAATAAAGGAAATGTATATAGATTGTTCAAATCAAAGCAAAAACAGAAAATGGACAACAGTTGTGCATGGTATCTGGCCACATTTATTGTTAATGTATAACTACGTGATGAAGAGGGCTCAGATGCTGAAGAAATGTTTCTTGGTCTACAACGACAAGCTTAAGCCCAAATGAAATCATATGGTGATTGTAGTTGTAGGGCAGAAACTAAATGGCAAAATGTTTCACCTACTGATTTTCTGCCAGTACACTGAATATGTTATACATTGACGTGCTGTGTCTATTATTTGCTATAATATACAGTAGTTGAGGTGTCAGAAAATTTTCATAATGCAGGTAACTGCCAAAATAAAGGAAACACTTGAGTAAATGAGTTGTACTAAGTACATTGAAAGAAGGTGCTTCCACACAGGTGTGGCTCCTGAGTTAATTAAGCATTTAACACCTCATCATGTAAAGGGTCATGTATAAAAACGTTGGGGAGACCCAACTGCCCATTATTTTGGCTACTAGGGCTAGAAGAGGAGATCTCAGTGAGCAGACCATGAGCAGGCAGCTTCATCAAGAACAGGCTGTCAAGACATTCAATGAGAGGAATCCTATGGTCAGGCTGTAGTGCATAAACCCCTTATTATACATAAAAATGCACATTTGTCAGTAAAGTGGTCTACTGAGCAGTGGAAAAAAATCACATGGTCAGATGAGTCATCCTTCACCCTGTTCTCAATAAGTGGACAAGTGTACGTGTGGTGCACGCCAAAAAAACCTACAGGCCGGAGCGATTGTTTCCCATGGCTATGTCGTGGTGTGGAGTGCATTTTCCTGCCATGGTTTAGGGCTACCCAAGCCCTTAGATGACAAGTTAAACAGTGATGAGTGATGACCTTAGTCCTATGGTAAAGCATTTCTATTCTTATGGCAGAGGTCTGTTCCAGAATGATAATGCCCCCATCCAGGGGACATGAGTGGTCACTGAATGGTTTGATGAACATGAAAACGATGTAAACCATATGCCATGCCTGTCTCAGGCATCCAATCTCAATCCAGTTAAACATTTATAGGACAATCTGTAGCAGTAGCTGAGACAGTCTTCCACCACCATCAAAAAACCTCTTAAAGTGTCATAATAGGGTATTTTGAACTCTGTATGTTAGTGTTTCCTTTATTTCTGCAGTAATCTGAAGGTACATTTTGGAAATTTCATTGATATTCAACTGTAAAGAAAAATATTTTTGTTAGTCCCTTTCCCCTAACAGGTGAGAGAAAGCATAACGCATGTTATCTTTTAGAAATTAAAATAATAATCATATTAGTCAATGATATTGAAATAATTATCAGGTAAACAGGTTGAAAGATGACAGTAAAGTGCCATGTAATGATTTCACAGCAAAAATACACTGTAGGGAGTTTACATAAAATAAAAAGAACTTAAAAATAGATATCGGTTACTTGTGTAACCAGTTAACCAGACTGTGCTACTACCTCTTTAAGTGGTTATAAAAGTCCCCCAACACACACGCACGCACACTACCAAGGCTGTCCTCTATTCTCACCCAAAAGTCAATGCGTGAGTCATCCTGCTCCCCTTGAAAGATCTCCACTCATCTCCACAGTCTGTTGTCCGAGTTACACCCCAGTCTCAATTCCCTGAGCACCCTACTCCCACACATCACACAATATGTGTACTGAGAAATAAATGCCACTGAACAATAAAGGAAAATCCTCAAAAGTATACCATATAAATATTTACAATTAGCCTAGCTGCCAATCTCTGTACAGGCTTTAAAACAGCTTATGATGCACACCCATGTACACCGCATTGATAGTGTATTTAGAGGATGCATCATATAGCTTTGTTTAAGAATCTTACACCTTCACATATATACTGAACACGGAATATTTTAAAGACATTCCACAAAATTAGTATGCATATCTTGTGTTCGGACTCACAGGAACCGTGTTGTCCAAATAGACATTGAAGGCCAATATCTCATTTACATCACAAGGCCACATGGCACATATCAGGGTAATTAACAGATTTTACTGGATATGTGTCATTATCGCCATGCTATGTAACAGTGACGGCCACAGGAAAAAAAAAATGTTATGAGACACTGTTTTAATTTGATCCTGTTTCAGAGCTTGAGAACTTTCATTTCTGTGCTATCACCTCATGGGAAATGTTCTGAGTGTATGAGTCACTTGCCTTTTGATTTGTTACTGTTAAACAAAAGTTTACGTCCAACTTTCTTTACAGACTTTTTAATTAAGGTGGGAACCCAGATCCCTCGCCAAACATTTTTTGTGTTTGTATTTAAAATGAATTAAAATGTAAAGAACAATTAAATGATTGCTGTTATACTGATATACTGTAGTCATTTAAAAGTTTTTTGAGATACTCATTTACAAGACAGCTGTTTTGGACAGTCTGTGGTGTTTCAAGCTCAGTAAACAACCTCCTCCTCTGGAACATATAATCATCTGCAGGTGTGCAGCTACTGTTTGTTTACACTCCAAAGAATGCCCTCATGAAAACACAATACACATTCCTTAAATAAAGAACACCCCGTATCATCACATAACATATCACATAACATTTAATGTACTTAAAAAGTATCAATGAATGCCATTAAGTTACATACATATGAAATGGTAATTATGGGGGTTGGTGGCGATTACAGTTCTTACTGTAGGAACGCATCCTTTAAATTCAAGGGCTACTATTTTCCTCACAATGCGTTATTATTTGCAAAAAAAAAAAAAAAAAACAGAAAACCCTTTTGAACCTGCAGGATTTAATAATAGAACTGTGAATGATGAAACTTGTTTTTTAATTACAAGTTTACAATTATTAATAGTTTTCTGGGAAACATGTAAGAAATTTTTTCAAACCCTGTGCAACCAATTTATCCATCTATTTCCTCCACAATGATGGAGCTGCACACATAGGTAAATTTTGATTTTGATAGAGTGATCACCCATTGAACAATCACACAGAGTTCTTACCCTGTTACGTTTTCAAAGATGCCAGTCTCATGGATCTGGAAATGGTAGTGGAACATCAGCCACAAGACAAATCTCACCCCTGCTGGAGGGGGGCATCCACATTTTACATTCACATGCATCTACATTTTGTCACTTAGCTGACGGTCTTATCCAGAGCGATGCACAAGATCTCATACGTGGCATTATCTGACATCTGACACTGAATACTACAGTATCTTACATGTAAAATATTTTGAGAAGTTGTGCTGTTTATTTAAGTACTTGGATGGCCATGGCCACGGCAGAAAGAAGAAGTTGCTTTCTGTTAATGAAAAAAGCAACCATCTAAAGACAGGGAAAGCATGCAGAATGTAGGAGAAACTAAATGCAAATCAGAAACGCCACTATGATTGTGACTGGACATGTTTGTGATCAGACAACTGTCCTACAGCATTGTAGACTACACAGTGCAAAATATAATGGTGACACTCAGAAATAATTAACCTGAGCATAATCATTATTACATGTTTGAAATGACTTAATTAACGACATTGACAATGCAGCAACACTGAGGTCGACACAGCATTTGTGATTCATACAGTGATATCCATAATTAAGAAGTCATTTTTATTTTATTTTTTATTACAAATTAGATACAAATATATTATTGTCATGGATCAGAATGCAATATGCAGGATCCAAGTACTCTTCGTGTTAGCGTGAAGTGCCAAATTCAGAGGTTTTATGCTTCATTTAGAAGCTTCTAAATACAGATAAACATCAAATAAATGTCAATACATTTTTTGTTAAAGTCCTTAGTCCTAGTCCTTTCCCATTTTAGCTACATCTACTACACAAGTTAAAATTATTATGAGGCCATGTTTCTCCCACCCAGGCATTGCCTGAGTAATACGGCTAGCTATGCCAATCAATCCCACGTGTATCAATAAATGAAATTAACAGGCATACCTGTGGCCTTTGAAATATATTTCCTGATTTCATTAGGCCAATAACATACCATAATCAAAATGTTATACTTTCATTGTTGGTGGCATGATAGCAAACAGTGCATCATTGTAGGGGACTACAGGAGATGTCTTTAGGTAGTATTATATATTTTATATGTTGAGCTAACAATATATTCCTACTGATGTTGAAGTTGTGTTGAAATGCAATCACAAGTCTCACACAATGACTGTAGCTAACCACTGAAGTCTCAAATGTTAGAAACATAGACTGTGCTCTTGTATTTTAATTGAACATGTAACAACATTCTATTTTCATTTTTATGCCTTTAAACCTTTTTATGCTGAGATTGCCCTTTCAAAGTATCAGCTGCATATTATGCTCACCTTACCATGACACCCTCCACACTTGCAAGCAGCCAGTGGCTATTTTTCACACTACAAGTCCCACAGTGCACTATAGTTAAGTGGGAATTAATGGCAGAATAAGCGCTACTGCGCTGATGTCATCTGAGCGACTCAGGCACCCAATGAGCTGCAGAGTGCTCAGAGCGATGTGATGAGGGAACCCTGGCTGACCTACCCACCTATGTCTCAGGCAGAATAAAGTGAATTTGTTCCCCTGCCATAATGGCTCAGCCTGCACTCAAGCCAAGAGGCCTTGCCGACTGAGCTCCTCCAGAGTCCTCCTCTTTTTAATTTTAATAGCAGCTTTAAAACCAACTTTCTGTTTTAACAGCATACTACTATTGTACTGAAGTGCAACCCAAATTACCCACATTCGATTCCTCCTACACAAATGCATTACGAGGTAGTTAAAAAACTGGACAGTCTGTTAGATTGCTAACAACACATCTCCCTTGCCCCTAACATCTTCTGTCTCTCTTTTACTAATTAATAAAATGATACCCTAGCAGGTATCTAATAGGATGTCAGTACTACTATTACTTTTCCTCTGTCAGGGATGTCCTGTGTATGAAAAATGTGGAGGAGCTGTCTGTGTCCAGAGATGTCTATCATGTGTTCCAATTTATTTAAATTCAACATGCAACTCAATGTTTGATGTTTGACATAATGTACATCTCATAAACACCATGTTTAAAGGAACTGTGTTTTTAATACATGGCTTACCAATACTCTGTAGCTAACATATGAATTATTCATGCTCCATATTATGTGTCACATATTATGTGATGTTTGCTATATTTTTATATTAGGTACATTCATTTTTTTTGTTTTCTTGCCTTCTTTAACGATTACCAAGCAAATCTGAATACTTAGACATGAACTGCAGTAGCTAGCTTTATTCAGCAAGAGTACTAAACATTAGCCAGCATTCAATGTATGTGGCATATGTGTGCCCACCAGCTCAAAGGAACATGCAGCCAGGAACTGTCTTTGGCAGCTGTAAGGGGCATTTAACAGCCATTTCTGGCAGCAGACAAGGCATGACTCGTAGCGTGATAATTGAGGGTCAGTACGTGGTATATTGTTGGCTCCACCCCAGAGACATATAATGTTCCTGCTGCCATATGTGGATTTCCTGGCCCAAACCAAACAGATGCAGCTCATTGAGGGGCTTTACGATCAAACCAAAGGAGACCATGTTTCACACACAATTTGTGAAGTATGAGGAAAAGAACAGTGCTCTGTTGGATTTTTGTTTTTGTTTTTTTTTCTTTTTATGGACAACCATCGGAACTTTACAGAAAAGTGACTCATTACTGATATTTATCATGCCGTGTCTTATATCACTATGTATGTAATGGTTAGTTGAGGAATGTCATTCAACATTATTACTGAATGTGAAGCGTGCCATAGAAAACTACATTTAATAATTTAATTCCAGAAAAATATGTCAGTTTTACTGGAAAAAAGCAACTTTGTAAATTGTATATAAATTGAGTCCTAGCACCCATTTCACCAAGCTGAATTCACAAATTGACTGGCTAACTTAAGCAAGATGTACCAAACAGTCAACCTGTTGCATGAAGCAAGCTCAAACTTTTTAACAAAGTCAGCATAGCAACATAATGCTTAGCCCAAACCTGCCACTGAGCAAGCTAAGTTAAGCTAAGCCTCATCTGACTATGAAAAGAGGCATGTCTGACTAATCAATTCCCATGACACTTGTTCACCATTTCTGAGGGAATCGATTGATTAGAGTGCAAATTGTAGGCGGAGCTTTGAGAAGGAGGAGTTAGAGATCGACAGGATCCAATTAATTTCTCTGATGATTATTTTTTTTTTAACGAGCGATAGCACTTCATCTGTGAGGGTACCTTAGCAATTTGCTAAATCCAGACACTGCCAACAACACTTGCCGCAATTTGGCAGCTGACAGTGACACAAACTGTGTTGGACTGTGTTTTCACAACTTCTTAAATTTAGATAGGGATGCTGAGCACTTCAGCAAAGCAACAGTGCACTGTGCCATATGCAAAGTAGAGCTGGCATTGAAGGCAGTGCTGATTTCCAGGACTTTTCATGAAAGGCTTTCCCACTATTGCATATATTCAATTTACCTTGCATTAGTTTATTCTTTCTTTCAGGCACATTACATAATTATATTGCATAATAGTAATATCACAAGTTTGTGTTAACATTTCCATTAAAAAAGTTGCCTAGCTGCTCACAGTGACACAAACTGCGGCTTTCCATATAATCTGCAAAAGGTTTGAGAGGGATTCATATTGTCATCTGCCACAGGCACATAGGTAAGACCGCAGAGTATCCCTGACAATGGACATTACTTACACAAAAGGAAGTTGTGAGACCTAGTAGCTTCTCCACAGAAGTACTCATTAGAACAAGTGCACCTTGAAGAAATATCGAAAAACCGATGTTGAGTATTAAGGCCATAAACCAATATTTCTTTGAGTGCTTGTAGTACACTGAGTATTGTGCAATCAAATAGTGTAGTAGTCTACTTAAAATGAAGTTACATTTGAAGACAGAATCTTGTAAATCAATAATTAATGTTAGCTACACATACATGTTGATCTGTTGCTCTGCCAATATGCTGTAGACAGACATTTATTGCAATGTTTCATTGCCATTTGCATGCACTGGTCATTCATGTCTGACTTGAGTTAACTACATAACTCGTGAAACAGAAATAACTTCACTTTATTTAGTGGGTTAATTTAACCTAATACGGCTAATCTGAGAAAATCTTAATTTAGCTGATCTTGCTTTGTGAAACAGACCACTGATCTCTGCTGAAATGAAAAGGAGCATGCCACGACAAACAAGACAATCAGTGAATATTAATGCCACTTTCAGGAATAAGATGATAAAATATTTTAATGATGAGAAGTGCCCATGTAGGCTCTTCATCATTTGCTCGAGCCCATGCTCCTACTTCAGCACAAATTGAGCACTGCTCTCATACATTCTGCTAAATGCAGCTGCTGATGTGATTCTGCTTTGCTTGTACGCTCATTGCTATTCCAATTTAGGATGTTCTTTATTTCTTTATAGATACCGGTATGTCCAATAAGAGTTCAAAGAGGAAAAAAGGGGGGCATAGAGTACTTTGCCCTGGAGCCTAAGTAGGCTCTCAACAGCCCTAGAAAGGACACAAGGGTTCATTACAGTATATATGGCTCATTCATTACACCATGGTCATCTGATCTCTGGAGAGAAATTCTGCATATTTTGTAAGATCAACACCTCTGGAGAACCTGCTTTCTGTATTGAGACATTTGAGAGATAGCACTGCAGATGATAGGTATGTTACTCAATACAATGATGATTTATGCTTTAAAAAAAAATCACTGTACTTGAGAATATCAAGATGTAATTTTCTACTTGATATGTCATTCTGGAACAAAAACACTTTGTCCCTTTTTTCTTTTGGAGAAAACCACATTTCTGAATTTGTTCTTGATTAATGAAGGTTGCAGATGGGCAGCCACACCCACCAAAAACAAATCGGAAAAAGGGGAAAAGTATAGATAATTTACTAGTCAGGACAAACACATTCAACAGTGCGATCAATATAAAAGTTGGGGGTTGGGTATGTTTAAGAGAAAAGAATGAACAGGGATCAATAACAAAAGACATACATTTCCTTCTGTCATTTAAAACACAGCAGCAGAGGAGGTGGAGAGGATGAGTCATAGGTCTAATGAACTTGCCTGTTGTGCCATTCAGCTCAAAAATACAAAACAAATAAAAACAGACTTGTCTCCTAGTCTTTAGCGAAAGGGTAAGCATAGCTGCTGGTTTGCAACAGGCCTGCTGGTCAAACAGGTGGCCTCCTTCATCTGAATAATCATAAGAATAAGCTTCCTGAGGTGGGAGTGTGTTCTGTCAAGGTGGGAAATGTTTTTGCATGTCAGTGACATGAAGACCTACAGCTGTGGGTAAGCCCCTTCCCCCTGCTTTTACCAGAAAAGGACTTGCTTTCACTATTCTTTTTCTATATGACATTATGTTAGTCAACTTTTAGGGAATGGTAATGAGTGTAAAAAGCATCCACTTCTTAACCAACAGATCTTCTGGCTTTCTAAAATTATTGTCAATCTGTTCATTATCAGATCAATTTTATTCCAAAAACCTGATGATAATCAGACCTTGTTTAACAGAAAATGTGCAGACTATGTATAAACACCTTTCTTCAATATTCTGCACCAGTGTGCCTTGGGACATGGGAGAGCCGTAGTGTGGTCTCTGTGCTTTATTTCTCAAAGGGCTTTCTTTGATCTGTGTACATGCTGTCATTTTATAAAATGCTGAGAAATGCTTCTTGGTTGTTCCTGCTAATCTATCTGACCGCCGGTCTATACTTCTGATGATCGACGTAAGATCACTCTCTCGTGCCTCCTGAGATGGGCCCAAGGATTGCATCAATCAAATGTCTTAAAAAATTGTGTTTATCTCTATCTGACAATAAAATGGACAATCCAAGTGTGGATTAGGTACTTTATATCCTTTAAGGTGAGCCAGGGGATGTTAAAATGTGATGTCTGATGTTTGTATCATGTGGGTGGAAGCACAAAGGGGATCTCAGCTAGGGCACCAGAGAGACATAACAAATAAATGAAAGAGACAAGAGCAAACCCTGGTTTGTGTGCTGCTAACATTACAGTAACGGATGTGATAAAATTTGTGGATAGAAATTGTCTTTATGATTATTTTCCAAAGGGCTGACTTAAACAGGTTTATTTTGCCATGTTAAAAATTGTTTCATTACACTCAGGTTTACAGATATTACTCGTGAACCTGGTACTATCCTCTCTCTTACACTAAATGTCTGTCTGTGGAATAACCTCTGTTTGTGTCCCATGCTAATTATCCTTTTAATATCACATATAACCCCATGTTTATCACCTACAAGATCCTTAGTTTATAATATTTTAGACAACACCACAATCCCACATGCGCACCATCCCTAAGCCCATCACCTTGTGCCAAAGTACATCATTCAAAAACTACAGATTTAAATAACATTTGCATTTAAAAATGATAATTAGGAGATCTATTTGTTTCCTTTTTGGCAAGTGCCAAACTACCTCTAAGTCTACAAGCCATGGATTTGCATGTCCTTGTGCAGTCCATGTGCAGCGCTAAATACCTTGGCTATATTCCAAGTTTAAGCAAAACAAAAAAATGTTTTCTCATGCTGAATTACCATAAAATGTTGCAGTAGTGACAGTAACATATAGCACAAACTCCAGCACAGTACAGTACATCTTGTATTAGATGAGTAATCATCAAGGAACAGGATATAACATATTTGATGTAGCATATACCATATAGGAACAGGATGTAACATTTTGTAGTCTTATCTCAGTCAGTGGTTTGTTTTACTTGTTATCCTCCTATGTCCTGACATAACTCTGTCCTACATGAGATGGTTTAGTAAGACAGTGCAGAATTAACTGTAACATCTCTTCCCATCTTGTATTCTTTGAGTTGTCACATGTTGTCACAATGTTAAATATTGCTACAATAAAGTCTGTATATTGAAAATAACATATTGCATCCAAGCTGTTGCAGACACACTCCAATTCAAATAATTTAATGACCTTAAAAATACTGCTTTGCCTTGATGATGACCAAGGCAATGATTTTCATTGATATATTTCATGCTGTTGATGTGGTGTGTCAGAGTACTGTAACAACTGCATACTGTTTTGCAGTTGCTATGTACAGCTTAATGCGCAGATTTAATCCTGATTTTTTTAGCATGAAACCAGCCATTATATTTTTCATTTCAAAGTCACTGATACAGAGTGTTGGAAAAACAATTCAAGATTTATCAGTTCCGCTTCCTCAATTTCAATGTTGAGCAAATATTAGCATCAGTGAAAAAGGTATTATTCCTACTGTGGATGGTAATAGAAGGTCCAGTCCCCCAGCATAAAGAAACAGACTGGGAAGTTCCCAACCTACCCCACTGCAAATAAAACTATAGTTATGGCTAATTATTTATCTCTGCTCAAATTAAAACAGAATGTGAGCTTCCAAGGATTTTTTGTGTTCTGCATTTTTCCTTTTTTATGGACATCTACCTAAGAAAAAAAAGTATGTCTTGTAGCAAGAAATATTAACTAGCTAATACATTTGTTCACTGCAAGATTGTAGTGAAATGTCATAAAGACATTGTAATTAATTTTTCCATACTTTATATTAACGAGACCAGACATCTATGTAATTCTAATGTTGTCGGTTACATTCTCATATAATTATTTGAGTCGTAACCAGTTTACATACCGATCAATCCATCCAAAAACATGTAAATCATGATTGTACAGTGTGACTTTGTAGGAAGTACAATCAAATGTACATATTGCAGAATACTCGATCCTGAGACAGATAACACATTTAAGCTCCTGCTTTAACAAAGTCATATGATACTGCAAATGTTCCCCATTAATTGTGGTAATTTTACCGCATCAACTACATATCAATTTCTGAAATAACAAATAACTTCCTGTAATAGAAATTCATTCAACTATTGCAATGAGAAACAGTAGCGCGTGTTTATCCATTAAGACCACAGTGCATATTTACTTTCATACTCATCATACAAACCTGTAATCACACATCCTTCTCATCACAACTTGCAAATCTAAAACACTCTCCACTTTAAAATGGTATCTTTCTCACTAAAACTTAAGAACTGTGGCCTTTCCTAGGTTTTAGGGAAGTAAAGTCACAGCAGGAAAGGGCTTTAGGAAGTGGCAAAAATAAATCCTCTGAAACCTCAACCAGTTGTGGCAGGACCATAACTGTAGCACTTCTTTGTTTTGCCTCAACACTGCTTAAAAATCCTAGGATGGCAGAGAGAGCAGGAATGGGTCATTAGTCCCACGGGCCATTGATCCTCCAGGTCATTAGTCCTACTATTGGTCAGGAAGGTTCAGTGGTTCTACTGCCACTGAGAAATGGTTTGAAAACTTCACAAGTCCCAAGCATAGTTGGTCATATCACCTACAAATTTCACTGTATCCACTGCCTGCAAATATCAGGCCATTTGTTGAACAAAAAACCTAAGTAAGGATTCATAGGAATATCTCAGTGCCAGAGAACTAATGACGTTTTGGGTCTATTGGTCCTATGGATCATTGGTCATATGCTCTATGGCATTTAGAGATTGGCAGGGTAAGATTATTCAATATTCCCAGCCAAGAGTAGAATCAATGACCTGAACACCTAATTATCAGTAGGACCAATGACACTGTACTAAGACCTTGGAGAAGAAATTCCATACTTTATAGGCAGTAAAAGTGTTGTGCCTTGCATCATACTGGCGCTTGCTTAACAAATAATATTATCTCTTTGGTGTATTTTTGAGGTGTGTGTCCACATATTTGGGGGGGGGTATTTTGTTAAATGCAATTAATGCATTTATTATCTTAATAGGCAACACTGTAAATTATTCATTAGGATTGGAAGAGGACGACAGGGATGGCTTGTGTATAAAACATCCAGCTATGTCATTTTACATATGCACCATTATTTTAATGCACATTTCAAGTCATTTTTTAATAAAGGATGAACACAAATCATTTTTCCCCTTGATATTTGATTCCTTCCGCAAACTAGGTTATAGATACGCATAAACTCATATGCTTTATGTGGGCAACGCCACCACCTGGACTCACCAACTGGAACAACACCACCTCAGTACCCTTCCGAGGAGTTAACACTGACAAAGCAGTCACCTTCTTCCAGTACAATGAAACACTGACTGCCTTCCATTCCCTTCAGAAGACTCCCCTCTTCAGACCACACCTGGGTGTATCCAATTCAGATCTGTCCTAATCTGCGGGATGAGCTAAGTCCTAAAGGATTTGCAGTTGATATAAATGACATATTATAAAACATAGTAATTCATCCAAATGTTGGTTAAATTTAGGCTTGTTGACAAAAGGCACATGAGCTGTTAACATTACACCTTAATATTTGTCTTACTGTGGGAGTGCTGTGGGAAAGGGACAGAACCTAGGAGACTGAGGTGAGAAGTCACTCTCCTCAGGCTACCCTTCCAATTCAGTCCAACAGTGCCTGTCAGAGGTACAGGAAATAATGGTCAGTCCCAAGGCAGAACTCCAGGACAGGTGCAGACTGCACAGTTTTGGATTTGGCACAGATAGCCCCTATAGCTCCCAAATGATCCTGCACCTTAATCAGAGAGCCACGTGGGGCTGTCCCAGTTTAATATGCTTTCTGACACGAATGCATGGGTATTTACAAAAGGTGTCAAGTACAAGACATTGGCTAGTCATTGGTGACAATTAACTGGGAGTGCATGCACACATTACCGTAGTGCAATAATAATAAATGGTGTTACACAGTCACAGCTTTTTAAATTTCAAGCAAATGATTTTAACAGCTTTTCACCATCTGGATTCCTTCAGTTTTTCTGAACGGTTCTTGCCGCAAACCCTGAGCTACAAGCAATTTACCAACAGATAACAAGTATTACTGTTCAACAGAAGAAACTGCAGAAAGGCAAAAGGATGTGTCTGCATGTAATTAGCTATCACAAAACCACAACTGCATTGTTACCAGCATGTGTTGCTGTCATACGCAGGTGATTTAAATCAACTACATCAATTCTGTGCCAGAATACATGAAAGAAACACCTTTCTTAGAGCCCTTCTCCCCTTCTCTATCAAGTGGGAATTAACTGTGGTGTGGTAAATACAAACCAAGGTTAGTGATCTAGCAGAAAATCTAAAAACATTTTCACCAAGTGGCACACAGGTTTGTCGAATTAGTAACCGGAGCCATGGCTCTGAACCCTCCTCCTCTGTCCCTACTGGTGTTTTAAATTACCCAGCTAGAATAGGTCTAACATATCATCAGCTGAGGACTTTAACCATTGTTATATAGTTACAACCCTTCTCCTGAAGTAATGCACGTAACTACTAGTAATGTGGGGAAGAACAAGAGAGAAATACTGGTGTTGCTAGCATGACAGCTCGCTAGTTATGACAGAAGCAGCCAAGACTTTTTACAATCACTAGTTTTTGAAAATGTGAAGCCAAGGTAGTTATAATGGCTTTCAGAAATGTGTTTCAACAAAAACGAAGTGCAACAGAAATTGTTTTTTTTTCTCCGTCATCACACAATATCACCTTTATGTTTAAAAATCAAACCCTAGATTATTCATACAACAAACACGAGAAGGCTATCTGGAAACAACCTTCTACTAGCTTAAAGACTGCAGATAGAATGAACACAAAATATACTTTGCAGAAAACACCAAAATCCCAGCATGAACAAATCAAACCTGACACTGACTTTTGTAATAACGTAAGACATAAATCAGCCTAAAATAGGACTAGTTAATCCCTGAGGACAGCCCTTAGATTGTTTTTTTTAGCCTTGTGTCCCTGTGGTATTTTTTATCCAGGTTATCATTCCTGTTTATGTGTAGAGAGTCTGTTTTTAGAAAATGCATAAAATATTAACGACTTCTGTAACGTCTACACAGGCATCCTTAATAGGACACTTCCCCTTTAAAACTCAGGCATCTCTGTACCAGAGACGGACGTAACATCTCCCTAAAGGATTTGGCTATAATGGGCTTGGCATTTGCAATGGTGATTGACACTAAAGTCGAAGTGAGTCATCCGCATTGATATTTCATACAGAGCTGTGCCGGTGCAGCTCTCGCTCGGTCTGCCAGGACCAAGAAATCCAGATCAAGGAAAGGAATCATCACACCACATTTCTGAATTTCTTAAGGTGATTCAAAAATCATAATTTCACTCCAGACAGCAAGCTGGTCCATAAAACACATAGTGACATAACTGAGATTGTAGATAACATTTGTCTCAAAAACTGAGTATTCAGACAATTAAGAATTTATTGCTAACAGCCACAGGATTGTTAGCTGATAAGGGGTTCAGATTAACAATAGGGCAGTGATTACAGAGCAACAACAGCATGCATTAATGTTTCAGTGAGACATATTTAAAAAGAGCAGCGTAAACGTCCCATAAACCATCCCATATCATAGGATATATCAATTTGATTCTGAACTTAGAGAGAACATGAGATTTCACCAGAATAAAAAAATGTGTCATCTTTTTGTGTCATGTATTTCTCAAGGAATACATCAGGGTTCATCCACATGCCTATTTCTGATGCTTTTCAAAGCAAATATTAAAATCGATTCTGCCATGTATTTTACAAATTTATTGCACACATCAGATGTGCAATAACTGCCTGCCCCAGCAGAGGGAACAGGAGATTCAGAAGTAGTCAAGTGTAGTTGTTTAATTAAAAGAAATGATGCAATGGAGCTAACAGTGGAGCAGTATGCATTTACATGAATTATCTTTTTAATGTAGTTTTCTTCTAAATCACACAGCCTGTTCATCTGACCCTTACATACAGAGCTGTCAAGCAACTGAAATTGGTGAGTGGGAAAACAACTATTTTGCAGAAATCCTGGGGGGAAAAATGTGATTTTTTTAAATATATGTGCTCACAAGTCAATACTTCCACAGCTGAAATGATCAAAAGCCACCTGATGCAGTTGCTCCCTTTTTCATTAACACAAGGGAGAGGAACTTGAGAGACAGAGAAGTCTTGCAAATCCTTCCTCTGGCATCTCCATGCAGTTCAGTTACAGCAGGTGATCTAAAATGTCAGCGGGGAGTTTTAAATATCTTCTTACAATAACAGACAGACCATTAAGGAGAGAGACTGACTGGAACAGGATCGCTTTCTTCGTTGTTCGTTGCCAGGGTCTATTTCCCTGTCACCCTGAGTTCAGCACGAGATTCAGTTTACATCTAATTTGTAAATCTTGTAATCAAGTGCATGCTCTTGCATCACCCACAAGCCTTAATTGATGGTTAAAAGCGCAAATTTTAAGGGACTGACCATAGGCCTTTATGATTAAGCAACACTGAAAAGTTTAAAGTTTGAGGTTTTGCAGTCAGTTACATACTAGATTCATCTCATTGACATACACTTAGCTTTTTGTCCCAAAATGCAAGTGGATTAAGGTGGATGCTAATGAATTCCAGCCCTTTTCTTACAACTTTGGGTAAAGAAGACATCTTGGTATGCACTATGGTATGCACCCAAACCTATGCACCAAATCTGAGAAAGTGAACAAGACACGGAAGGTAAATGATAGATGCAATTGTCTGTCATTGTTAGCCAGTATAGGACATGAAAAACATATAGCAATTAGTCTGTCAAGAGGTAACTGTGATGTTGACTGTGATCAACAGCTTTGTTATTGATGTCAGCTGCAAAGCTGCGTGTATCTTCTTGTCCATTGTTTGCATAGGATCTGAGAGTACCTACCTGACAAGTTTGCCTGGGGGGGTCTTGAGGTAAACAGTGACAGCAGTCAAGCACAGACTTAAAGGATTGAACCACATCCACTCCATGAAAGCATTTTGTGTAATGGATTTGTGATAACCCCAACAAAGAATACATTTCAGCTAGTTTTTACTTGCCCCTTTATTTGTAAGAGGACCGTTTTTGCTCTATAGAAGGAATTCTGAAAAAAGTAATCAATCCAGCTTTCCCTAAATACCTTTACATAGAATTTGAGTCTGAATATAAATCTGGAAATTGCTAGTCAAACCACAGGGAGAGCTCATGGCGCTGAATAGACAATGATGTTTGCACACACATTAGGTATTTAAGTGCTACAGTATTTACAACTGCATAGGTATGGTACTGAATTGTGTGGGGTTAATACTGTGATGGCCTGAGAAATGCAGCTATACTTTGCAGTACACTTACTAACTAGTGCTTGTTAACCACTCAATGTGTACTGAAGTTGAGTTTCTAAAAAGAATAACATCTGGTGAGTTTAAAAAGTCACCCAACTTATTTATATGCATAGATTCCCTTCAGCTTGTTGCAATTTCATATTCCCTTATATATTTACTTTATAGAAACATGCTGTGACCATGTACTTCAATGTTCTCAGACAAAAATGATACTTTTTCAGCAAAGAAAGACACAGGACCAGTTTGAGGTCCATAAAAAAGAGAGAAACCAGACTCTAAATTCTGCATTAAAAATAAGTGTCTATCATTAAAACTACTGTAGCAAACAAAGTTTCCACTGCAAAAAATAAAAAGAATGGCATCTAAGCTAGCATACTTTCAGTGGAGTCATCCTAAATGGGAATGTGCACCAGCTTCTGTGGTGAGATGTTTTGGAAGCACTGTTATCGTAGTTTTGAGGATGAGAGGCCCAAGTCAGAGCTGCTTGAGCGGAGACGCTGCAGTTGTGCAGGCCTCCCGTTTCCTGGCAGCTCCCTTCAGATTTTCCAAGACTCTATGAAGGCACACACACCCCCACCGCAAACTACACGGCCAGGGAGCCCTTCCCGCATACTAACCTGGGTCATCAAGTCTCATCCTTCCCTCGCTTCCCCTTCATGCAGCTTTTATTAACCACCAAGTACATGCGTGAGCCGGATGTCAGCGGTGGCAGTGGGCCATCCATGCAAACGCATTAGGATGCATGCTCTTGCTCAGGCCACACAGCAGCAGGATGAATCACAGTGAGGGGAAATCCCATCTCATACCTCTTTTATTCCAGCATCACTTTTTATTTATTTATTGATTTGTTTGACAGCCACCACATTTTCATTTAACTGTTTCCGTGCACGACTTTCCCTAGCAACGCCTAAATGTGGAGTCTCTGGGTTTCGCTTTTTGCTTCATGATGAAATTCAACAATCTGAGATGCGTCTGAGCAACATACTACATAAAATCCTGAGCTGCTCCAAAGGTGGTGCGTGAATTCTTTCAAATCATTTATTTCCCCCTAGGAAACCATAGAGCTGACTATGGGAAGATAGAGATGGAGGGCCCTGTTTAGAGCTAGCACAAATGCACTGCAGTGATCAAACACAAGTCTCCGTAGCAATATTTTTGGCACAGTACAGACACACACACAGACAATTCACTATTTTTCTCCTTGATTTTCTAAGCACTTGTGCCGACTGGGTGTGACAGGGTATGAATTTTTGTACTGGGGTGTGGATTGACTCAAACACAGAGCACACATATAAATTTCCCTTAAAATCACTTTCAGCGTACAAAAACTGCAGGCTGCTTGTATGTACATGCATGTAGAGCAAGACTGCAGTCTGTTTGAGTACTGTCTACAGTCTGTTTGAGTACTATTATTGAATGAGAAAGGTACTGTACACATGACAACTGCACAAGTGACACATCGGGAAGTGGTTTGAACTATTTAGCCAGACAGCTAACCATCGCAACCACAAGGAATTACAAAAGTTCCGCTCAGTAAGGAACGTTTGTGGACACAGCACTCATTTTAATGTAAAGTTACTGAGGCCCACTTCATGTTTGGTAACCATATTTAATTAAATTTTGTTGTTTTTAATGCTTTATCAGTTACAATCTGTCAATAACTGACCAGAACAGAACTGACTATTGTCTGCATGGAGTATGTGAACCACTGTAGTCCATGTCCACCATTTGTGTTTTCACTTACTTTGTGGATGTAATAATTGTTTTAGTATTAAACATAATTAGACATTAATGTGCAAAAGCTGTCACAGGTGTCCACATTTTATCAAAAAGCTATACTTCACACCTTTGAAAAGAGAGCTCTGCTGATAAATCTGTTAACTGTTGACTCTTTTATATACTTTAATTATTGTTTTATAATGAATTTGAACAATTACTTATTTTTATTCCTTCTATGACATAGATAACAGAGTATACTGGTATTTTAGTTCTGTGCCATGTAAATAATAATGTGGCATGGCACTAGAGCAAATAGTCATTTCAAAGCAATTTTGCAGGTGTCCTGATTAGCCTGTCAGGCTGAAACCTTCTGTCTATTAAGAAGTTATTTGCAGCCCACTTGCTGTTTGCACCGTGTGTGCTACTGTAGCACTGATAAAATAACAAAACTGATTCGGAAAATACCTATTAGAAAACAATGCATGAACCTGCACTTGTTTGAAAACTGTACCAGTACTGTTAACACCAAATTAGCACCCATGGAGTTCATTTCAAAACCTTCAAAACACACATTTCCACTTAGGATGACTCCACTGAAAGTATGCTAGCTTAGATGCACTTTGGAAATCGCTCTGGATGACAGCGTCTTCTAAATGACAGTGATGTAATGGAAAAAGTAGGCAAAATATCAGAGGTAAAGTCATAATCAATTATTGAAAAAAGCTGTTTTTTTTCCTTAATACTTAGCAATACTATCATCTGGACAGGCCCCTCTGATCCACACACAGGATGGAATTAAATTATTGTTCTTTGTCCTTAATTTTTGAATATGAAATTTAAGGATGACTAGGTTCTTGAACACATTTTCTTTTAGTTTAAGGTGACTTTTACAGAGGGGTGCAATCAGTATAAAATGAACAATTCCATTTTTACCTGGAACAGCATTTGGAATTAGAAATATGGCAAATTCTTACATATCTGTAACCATCCATCCTTGCAGGTTTGTAAGGGACTATGGTAAAATTGTTATCATAAACTCTTCAGTTCTGCTATGTTCTTACTCTTACAACCATTTTCTAAATACATGGGATTTTTTTTTTTTACAAAAGCTTTTTAAGTCTAGTTTTAATTATTGAGTCACTCCACCCAGTGTGGAGTTCTTTTACTATTGAATAAGAGCTGGCAAACCTGTAAGACTATATCTGGAATACGATTGGGGACTTTTCTATGTCCCATGCTTACTCACACAAGAAGCATTCAAAATGCAGGAAATCCCATCAGAGAGTGTCCTTCTGGATTGTGATTGAAATGTACCAGCTGTCATATAATTGTCCATCGAACATCTGCTCTTTGTTGGAAAAAGTAAAGAAGTAAAAAAAAAACAAAACAAAACAAAAACTCTCATATTATATATGAGGGAGAGACACAGAAACCTCGCCTGCTCTGGGAAGTTTTCAGTTACCAGCTACATCATGAAAACTATGCATTCAGAAATCATATTCAAGTCACAAAAGTCGAGTCAAATGTTGTCTGCATGCTACAATAATAAATGCATGTGTTTCAATACCCACACCCCTCCCATTCGAAGCTCAAATAATAAATAAAGGTACATCAAATCAATAAAGCAGATATGCTTCATTATAAAGGAGTGGGAAATGTGGAATATAATTACATTGATGCCCTAACAAATGCATTAAGTATGACAGCAGAAGTATACCAGTGATCCCCAGTATAGCGCTGAGTATGCCCTCATCTTTTCATTAAATGCCATGTCATTGAATGACAAACTTTTCAACCCTTAATAAGTGACGAGCTACTCAGAAAGGAGTGTTCTGTGATCACTTCAGTTACATTTTGGCCAGAGAGGAGGCAGAAACAGTGAGGGACAGTGTGGAGGAGGAAAAGTGTTCCATGGTACAGAGAGAGAAAAAAAAAGAAAAACACCCAATCGATTCTTGCTACATTTTCACGGTTGGTTAAACGTCTCATCAGGATGATAAAGTCCTTAATGGAGCCATGGCTGGGCCCACTTGCACATTCACCGAAGGATTAGAGAATGCCATGACGACTCCCTCGCAGCATTTACCAAATGAGGGGCATAACGTTTGAGTGGAGAGATCCCACCCCCGCCTTCCAAACCGAGGTGGGAGGAGGGGACCCTGGACTGAGGATTTATTTCCCTATTGATGCCAGAACATGTTGTTACACATTACTGCTGCCATTGAACATTCACATCAACACCTCCCATTAATTAAACTCCCATCAACCCTCGTCCTCCCTCTTCACCTTCCCAAAGCCTCTGTGTTGGGAACCACTTACAGAAAAAAAGGCAGAGGGAAAGCAGAAACATAGAAAAGGAGGACATTACATTACATTATTGTCATTTAGCCAACACTCTTATCCAGAGCGTCTTACATAGGTTACAATTTTTTACATGGTACCCATTTGTACAGCTGGATATTTACTGAGGCAATTCTGTGTTAAGTACCAAGGGCACAACAGCAGTGCCCCAGCAGGGAATAAAACTGCCAACCTTTCAGTTACAAGTTTTGCTCCTTACCACTATGCTACACTGCTGCCCAAGTATATCAAATTCACGATCAGAGTCAAAATAACTCGATACAATTATCAGGACTTTTTCCTGTCCAAAGAGTAGAACTCTTAACTCAGTACCTTTCGTCAAAACATCCCCAAGATGGCTGTCAGTGACAAAAAAATTAATACAATACACAATTCAAAACAATCATGCCATTTATCATGCTATCATTCAGCTAGAAAACATTTTCAGCTCTCGCAAGGGGAAAATAAACACTCAATTTCTGAACATTAAAAGAATGCAAAATGGACCAAACCCATCTTGCAAAATTTGGGCCATATTTAAGAAAAACATAAGAACTACAGAATATTTATTTTGAATGGCTGTTTTTTTCAGCATGAAAACTGTGTCTGGACTACATTATTGTTTTTAACATTATGGCTGAAGATGTTAGGCAACTGCCTGGATCTTCTTGTAAATTCAATGCTGAACATTGCTATGAATACATTGGACTGAAACAATAAAAATGCATCAAACATTTTAGTTCAAATTATGTTTTCTAACATAAAAGTCCTTTACAGGATCATATTTTCTTTATACTGCAGAAATGACTGTACTGCACAAAGAAAGAGGTATGCAAACAGCTTTAGCAATAAACATGGTATGGTCTCCATTTTTTGCATGGAAACTAGTAATCTAATTAATCAGATTACTCTTGTCACTTCCACTCACTCTTGTACTTCAGAGACATATTTATTATACTTAGCACAACTAGTGAAGTACAAAAATATCCCCTTTCCCCTGCGGTTGGTGGCAGGATGATTTGCCTGTTTCAGGCTCTGGGTGGTTTTCCATTATCTTTTTTGCTGAGCCAAATGAGAACTAACCGTGTCAGCTCAGCTACAGTTGCTGTTACTGGTGCTGGCCACCGTACAAACAAGCTGTGGGCAGAGTCGGAAAGCTGCACAACTGCACTGCTTCCATTGGTGCTAAAAATCAAGCCGATAAACAAAGGAGCACACTGTCATCACTGATAACAGCAAATAATCAACACAATGGAGCCAGGAGAAGAAGACATAAGAAAGTCATGGAGACTAGTATATCTAGAGGGCTTCACCTTTTGGACTGAAGTCAAGGTACCTGGGTAAATGCCAGAATTCAGCAGCAGTTGGATCCAACACTTTCCACCAAATCAGGGCACAGTTTCAAGAAAACACAAATAATAATAATAATTGAACAACCTTACAAATATGTGTAGAATCATGGCCTACAGCTCTGGTTGCTGGTAATGCAATGAAAAAAGTCATACCTGCCAGCTTTGGCTCTTGCTTGAGCCCGCTTGGTTCCAGCTCTACACTGGAAAAAAGGGTATAATATGGTGCTTGCACCCAAGGGGCCTGGAACTGGATGCTTGGATGAAAACTGCATAGCATATCTGATAAACATTCAATCCTTTATGTAAAAGATTCAGCTCTCTTACAATGGGGATGAAATCGAACATTAAGAAAATTACATCCTATGCTATTTGTACTCAGACTGCATTGTGGGTTAATAGACCATACAAATAAACCTTAAATATCATATGCAGGAATGACTGTACATCTTTAAGCCCTTCTCAAACAATGAAACCATGACTGAACCATTAAAATGGCATTAAAATTACATTGTTTGTATGGCATTAAATTTTATAGTTAGGTGTAGTATTATAAGTCTCACACAAATATGGTTGTCAGTGAAGTCTGAGATCATAAAATAATAAGTCATAATGATAAGTCTGATATTACTGGAATATGAATTGCATTGTTCTCAGCTGATGACTAAAGACTGAAGATTGTCTGTCTATTCACGCATTTGTGTTCGAAAATCATATTTTGTTAAATTTTAAAATGTTTGATGAAAAGCTATTAATTACTGATTTTAAATTATAAGTAATGAATAACAGTAATTTTTAAACATTTTATGGGAATATTCAGTGTGTTGTTGGTCTAGACCAGGAGTCTGAATGACAGCCAGTAATGAGATGTTTTGATACTGCAGGTGAGGGAGAAAACGGGTAGAGATTTGAGCGTATGAGTCATCCTTTGCCAAATGTGACATCCCATCCCATGAATTATAACTTTGTTTTCCTGTAGGCTGGAATTCACTTTACACCACATCTGAATCAGAAATGTTTTTAAACAGGCATTATCATCATTATCATCAGACATTTCAACATTATTATTATTTGTATTAACATATACCATAGAATTACCAGCAACTTCAAGTGCTTTGAATGTACACACTGTTTCTTGATCAAAGATGTCAGACAATGCATCAGTTCCGTTTTTTAGTGATAGCACAACCTTGTAGTTTTCATCATCACCATCGTTAGACATTTCAACATTGCATTAATGTATGTAATGAAATCACACACATCTTCAAGTACTTAAAATGTGCACGCTATTTCTTCAGCAAATAAATAAACAGTGGAAGACACTGATCATGCCTCAAATACAATTCTGTTTTGTTGTCATAGCAAAACTTTGCCCCGATTAAATGCACTGCATGTCTTAATGAGGCAGTTTTTCATCAATGAATACACCAGTCTTCCTCTGCAGTCAACAGTTTCAACACTGCTGCAAACTAAGTAAGGTAATGATGGTCCCCCATCTGGAATTCTTATCCGTACCTTCCTGCTGCCCTTTCATTTGAGCTTACAGGCATACCTAATTTCTATAGCGCAGACAACAAGAAAGCTTGAACGAGTAACTTTGTCCACTGTCCTCATAATTTTAATAAACACAACCCTCAGACCCCCTTTGTATATCTGTTGTGTCAGGACAGTAGTACAACAAAGTCCTCAAGGATATTCTTTTCAGCTCTTAGGGTATCCCCATAATTGCTGATACATATCTCTTGTTCCATGCACATCACTTTGAGGAATGTAATGAAAAAAGGTTTTCTGTAACCCACTGACAAAGACATTCCTCTCAACAAAATATTGTATCTGAGACATTTTTGTCTTTACACGACAAAACACAGTCAACTCTAGATTATCCAGGCTAATAGGTGACACACCACAGACAAACTGAAAACAAGGGTTATCCACACAATATCATTATTTAACTATTTAATGATCATTTAGATTAACAAAATCAAATAATCTCAAAAAAGACTGACAGCTCGAGAGTGGACAACCTTAATATCAAATACAATATTTCATCTGTTTCTTGGAACGATACATTGAGACACATGATTCAAAGTAAGATAACTACTGTTATCATCATATTATTGTAAACGTATACAACCATACATTTATTTCTAGACTGTATACTAAGACTGTTTACTATTAAACGTACTAGATGACCGTAATATAGGCTAATCCTTAAACAAACTCTCATCACATCTATGATGGATCTGCACCATAAATATGAACAGTCTGGGAAATCGATAGGGTACAGCTGAAATAAAGTACAGCTAAACTGCTGCAACCTGCATCTTCACTGGATTCAGAGGTGGCTGTTCTGAATAAGGCGGCTGTTCTGAAGAACACAGGTGTGATTGCAATGCTCCATAGCGAAGAGAGTAGAACGCAGTAAACTGAAAGTGGATGAAAGCTAGGTACAACATCACTTCACAGTAACTTTCCCATTACTGAGTGCTGTCCAATGGATTTGTGTACAGTCAGTCAACATCAACTGAAAACCAGGAATGCCAAATTCCCATACTACTAGAACATCTGCGTCTGCTGATCAGACCTCTACTGCCATTCTCATGCTTAGTTAGATTTAATAAAGTTTTATCTAAATAGCTTTATAGTCATACTGACAGCTAAAAACAAGTTTGTATAGTTTTACCTACTTAAACTATAGCCACAGCTGACTAAAATTGGTCATCATGAATCATTTTTTAAAGGATAAAACAGCCTCACACAAAGGCAGCTTTGTTGTGGTAACAACATTACACTGTTTTAAATGTAAGAACAGGGGCAACGCTTCTTGGAAGAATTATTGTTTCATTCAATTAATGCTTGTACAGTATGAGACAATCTTGAAAGGATTAATCATTAGTATGCCAGACTAGACAACTGCAGAGACAACTCCAAGAAAAAAATATATAGAAATAATACATATGTAAATATCAGAAAGAGATGAAGACAGGTTAACAGGGTAAAACATATGAAAGGTAATAAGGCCTGTTACCAAGATACAGAACTGCATTTTGCATTCTTTTATGAGTTTGCTTCTCAAGCATTTGGTTGTTAATGCATTTTTCAGAATAAATTAAGAATAAGCATAGACATAAGCATGCACTGACAGCTCACCAATTTATAATATACTTATGTATTGCATGAACAGTTAAAACACATACAAATTAAGGAGAGAACAAGTATAACCAACACCACTTAAATGTACAAATGTGCATACCCTAGTCTTGTTCAAAAATACAGTGTGCTTAGTACAAATTAAATGGCATTCAGCTTGGTGAACTGTATCACTGAGTATTATACTGTTGTCAAAGGGACATGCAAAAGAAACAATGCATACTATATATAGCTCTAGAAAATAGAGAAATAGCAAAAAGGGGAAAGAGGGAGGAAATCTCTAAGTATATTCAATAAATTTAAAGAACCTTGCTTCCGTCCTGAAGGTGAATTTCACGGTACTCAACAAGACAAAAGGGACAGAGAACATGTCCATTAAGATGTGTAAAGAAAAGTCCTGCCAAATGAAGACCTCCCGGGAAAGAATGAACCTAGAAGCGAAAGAGAAGAGCCGCTTCCGGTTGTTGAAGGCCAATTTAACAATAGCTGTGAAAGAAAGGGAAATAGAGGGAAGTGGGGAGAGAGACTGTGTGAGCCTTTGGATCGTGTATGTAGATTGTTAACGGTGCAGCTTCTTTTTTTGTTGTTGTTGTTGTAATATTGGTGGGTACTGCTTCTACAGAGTGTTAGCCTGGGGGTACACCAATATAAGACTGTGGAATTATTATCAGTTCACAGCAACTTTACACTGCATCCTCTGAAAAAACGAGGACTCAAGCGACTCAGTATTTCAACCTAGTTCTTTAAGCTCAGCAAAAGCCATTGTAGGCGTACAGCCAACTTTATAAAATAATAAAAATTTAAAATGCATTTCATTTTGTTCACTGTTTGGCAGGTAAGAAATATATGATTCCACTTCCATGAATTTGTAAAATAAAAAACCCTACTGGAAACCCGACTTTGCAATATGTGGGTCTGCCCACGTCATGTGTAATTTAAAATCAATAAGTTAAATGCTGAAATGCACATTCTTGTGTCACGACTACTGAATTACCTTGTTTTGAATATTCATTTTTATTAAAGTTGGTTACCATAATATGCTTTTAGACTGTTCTCAATGTGATGATGAATAAGGGTCGGGGAACCAAAGAGCAGGCACATCATCCTGCAGTTACTGCGCAGAGCTAGTCGTCCCAGTTTAGCATCACAAAGTAAGCACTGATCCACAATAATTGCCCCTCATTGTAAGCTGTTGTGAATAAAGGATGGGATGTTGAGCCAGACAGTTTTCGACAGCATGCTTTGTTTACAGGGTTAGCATTACATTCAATATCACCTTATGTACAGAAGAAGCCTCCATTTACCAAGCCAGGACATACAGAAGTAAAAACAGAGTAATGGTAGGCAAAGTAATCATTGAGCACAGATCCCCACACTCTATGGTTTGCGTGCAATGTATTAGTGCTTAGTCATTTATAAAAAGATGCTAATATGAAAGCTATTTCATTAATTTTATTATCTACTTATTTAAAATAATCATAATGGGTGGGGCAATCTCAACCCATAATATTCTGTCCACTCTTTAGATTAGCATGGATTTTCCCCCAGATATTGTTGGCGAATGTGTCTGGTGGGCGTGACAGACTCACTGGAAAAAAAGGTGTAAAAATGGCATAAAACAGCACTGTATGTGTTTAATTACCTTGTATATACATACATATATTATATTTCTCCATTTTAAAAAAAATTAACTTTTTCCACCCACAGAATGTTCCACTTGCTGTCTAGTTTGGAGACAAAGTTTGGCCTTACCCCCATTTCATCATCTTGTTAGGGGACAAAATGGTAAAAGAAATGTAGTGCAGGGTAAAAGAAATGTAGTGCAAAAGCTCACTTGTTTACATGGGAACAGACAAAAAGAAGCTACTCACAATTTTTCCTTGCAATGAAAGTCACTATTCTGGATAGCATCCCAAATTACTGGGGAATAACTGGGATTACCTCTGTTTACATGATTGGACACAATTCGTCACATCTGAAGCTACTACTCAAGATAAACACATCTCTGTATTTTTAAATCACTTTGAAACATGCTGAAACATTGATATCCATGTTCAATTGCGCTCCCCAACACGTGATGATGACTTCAATTGCAGCTATGGCTCATCTGGTGCAATCTGAGATTTTGGCATGTTGGTTGCTGCAAGTGAAAGACACCTTTTTAAAATCACACTGTACTGATAACAGTGATAAATGTGACTCGGCTACACAGCACTTGAATCTAAACAAGACTAAAAGACTGCTCTAAATTACATTCTGTTATTTCACAACCCTTCCAAACATGAATAATCAAGTGTTCAGCTAATAATCAACATGACTATCAGTCACATTTTCAAATGTTAAGATACACTGTTATTGAAATCTAAATAACAGAGTCACACAAACGCCAAAAGGAGACATTTAGAGACCAGCAGGTCCTAATTTCTCACACTAGCATCAGTGAACGCTATTGTAAAGCATAAGCAAGTTTCTATTTTTGTGTTGCATGAAAAATTGCATTGTGTGAGAATTGCCTTGGTTGTGCCAAATTGGTCAGTTTGCTGGCGTCGTCAAATGACCAAATCTTAGATTTCTCTTCCCCCAAACTTTAGCACCCACTTGTGTATAGCTTTTCTAATCAAGGCCCTAGCTAATAATACACTAATAAAGCTAAAGCTAGCTAATAAAGATTTGAAGGGAAACTTGGAGTCTTCAATGTGATACTGTATAGCTGGTAACCAAAGATAATGAAGGAAACTAAGAAACCATTTCAAGTGAAATATAAATGGCTGAGGTGCTGAAACCATTTTGTATTTAAGAAATATCATCCTCTGCCACAACTAGTATTCCACTAAATGAATGCCATCAATGATCTAAACATTTACACTATAATCAAGATATTTCCAGAGAATATTCACTTGCTTATCGAGATATCTGATTCTCTTTGAATTACGTGAACTTGTTTAGTCTTTATTTTCATTAAATTGGCACATGCCACGCACCAGACGATAACACAAACAATGAACAGGAAAACACATAACTTCACCTTTTATTTCACTTCCTTTGTCACAGAACATCTTGAATGGATCACCCACCCCATAAGCCAAATGTGTACTCTTGACTTGATGCAATATTTACTCTGGAATCATGTAAACTGAGAGACGCATGGAATTGCTATGACACAGATACAATACAAACAGAAGCCTGCTTAGCAGCAATCACTGACAATCAGCAATGTTTTATCAACATCAGTATGGTCTTGCTCAATCCATAAGGTTACAAGAGGTTGCTTTGTGTGTCACTGATGACCTGCCCTGATCAATTCATAAAGAGAAAAAAGGAACAGTCATGTGCACAACTATGACAAACACCTAAGAAAGCTAGAGCACCTGATATCCAATGGATGAATGTTGTATATGTTCAGTACATTAATAGCCTTCTGAGAACAGTACATCTCCAATCCTGCTAAATATTAGATGCTGTCATTTTGCTTTGCTCCCCCCACTACTACAAAGCCACATCACATAAGCTTCGTCATTTTTACCAAACACAGGAAACAGATACATCTCAAGCAAAACATTATCATCCCATGGTCTGCAGAATCCTTATTTTTAGCTGAAAAGCCTATTTTCTGCTATATCACCAAAGCTTTTCAGATTTATCAAATATATTTCATATTCAGACAAAGAATTCATTCATTTCTCTTTTAGACTGGTGAAATGCAAACTATTCCAACAGGAAGTGGCAGCAGCACGAATCATTGTCCATGTACCTCGACTGGTTTTGAGAGAAGCTCTTTTTGTGAATGATTCAAGTTGGACTTACTCATTGTATTCCCCCAATCAGTGTGCTCATGTCATGACACTGCCCAGCAGTCTGTCTGGCACAAGTGTGGACCACAGTGCAGTGAGGTCAGAACTGTCTGGAAACAGTCACAGTGTGTTACAGAACATCACAGGCAGCTTGCTAGGGAACAGTCACTACATGACTAGTGTAGAGAATTCACACTTTTGAAAGGGCAACTGAAAAGTTAACATAATGTAGAAGACAATATGATTGCATACATGATATGCAAAAACATTTTGATATGCTAGAGACATATGCCTCTGCTAAAAGTTAAGGTGGTATTTGGCAATTGTTTAGGTAAATCCCAATGTTATTGTGCTTACAGACACAATTCCTACAATATACCCTTTCAAGCTCTATCACCATGGCCTGCATTGTGTAGGCTAAGTACAAATATAAAGCAGTAATTAAAAATACATATACCACGCATCTTCACCCCCAATAGTTCTAAGTCACAAACCTATGTCATATGTTGTCCATGGTTCCCTGTATAGTAAGTACCTACTTACTATACTGTGTATGGCTAAAGTGTCTGAAATTCAGTGAAGTATGCAGTCACAAACTGAATACAAATATATAAAGTTCCTTTAAAAACAATCCTTTTGCCATTCTGATGAGTTTTTGTTTTCCTTTTACTTCAATACTAAGTACAATGAGAGAGTTATAAAACTTTAACCGAAGATAGAAAAGCTGTAAACCATTGACACCATTTACATCCTTGGATTTACATTACCAGATGGTCTTAGCATCCCTGGAACAATGATATATACAGAATGCAGCAGAGCACACCTGAAACTTTGATGAAACTTTCAATTAAAGCCCAGTAAAGAAGGGTCAACAAAGTATTTCCAACTTTCAGATTCCTGCAGGAAAACATAGGCAACACTGTAATAAACAGAAAGTAGCACACTGGTCCTAATTAAATTTGATTTTAATTATGCAAAATTATTAGTATGTACTACATGTAATCAATTTAATTAAACTGAAGCAAATAAGCCTTTCAGCCAGGAGCTCACGCAACATGTTACCTCATTGCAGCTGCATGTTCTTTTCATGCATGGCTAGAACAACACTGTACAGGGGTAATACGTGAGTAACATAAGATGGGTAACACCAGTTTTTCAAGAGCAGACAGCAGGGAATATTCTTGTGTTAGTATACCATTAAGTAGTTTTGCACTTGTACTCAGCTCTTCACTAGCTCAGATATGCTCATTAATATATAACCCACACATGCACAACATACTATACTGTCTTACGCTTAATGTGCGCTCATGTTGAACAGGCTGAATAGTAGAAATTGAAAAAGGAACATTTATCCCCTAGATATGCCAATGATACATATGAAGAAATGTAGAATAAGTAGCAAAATATTGAAGACTGCTCAATCCCATTCAACAATGCTGATGAAAGGACAGACAATATTACAACTTTGCAAACTTTTCATATTCTGTTGCAGCAGACCAGCCTCTACCTCTCCTGGACTTTGTGTTTTTGTTGTCTCAAGGTCTGAGAAAGTTTTTGCAAAGAAGAAACAGAGAACAGACATGCAGACTGTATTCACAAAAGTGTTTTTCTGGGTCATGGGGGCTGAAGCAGAACACATATGTCCTAATTTAATGGTTTTGTTTTGCAGACTGAACGTAGCGAGCATTAGGGGAGAAGAATTCATGTCTTTTCTTCTTGTTGAGATTTCATACATTGAAGATACTATATACAGGGTTTTGAGTCAAAGCTGATGCTCCACGAGGTTTTAATCCAACTGCACTCTCAGAAACAAACCCAGGCTCTTAAACCCCACCCCACCTGAACCATGGACCACAAAGCTGATTCAGAGAAGATTTGATTTCAGGCACAGTAGTAGCAAGGCACACACACCTGTGAATCCCGGTAATTCTATCCCATACAGCTCAGTTATTATACATAACATGCAAAGGCAATGGTAAACGAAAGCTCATGTGTTTAGGTCCCTGTGTGTCTTGAAGTCCTGTCAACTCAAGCTGGTAATCCAATCACAATACCTTGTCACTTACTATACATGTTATACCATACAGAGTACTGATCTCTTGCAACATCCTTCAGTTCTGTTAGTCTGCATATGATTACCAGCTAATGATCTCTTTTCCTAGCTTCTGTCCTTTCCCTAAGAGAGCTGCACATTAGGTAGTGAGTCTGTAAAACATGACATGGACTATTAAATCCAGTCATTTCTGTAGTAGCTAGTGTATGCTGTCAAACTCCGAAATATGACCTCTGACAGAAACTTTCATCTGGGGTCTAAATTGATTGCCTGACAATGTTTTAACAGTTAATTTTCACTCAGATAAACATATTTGAAGCACGAACAAACACCAGGTATCGAGGATTCTGACAGCACTGACAGGATTACATGCACCCCTGTTTCACCATCAGACATATGCAATTCTGTGGCATTTATGATTTTTGTTTTTTTTTTTTTCCAGAATTCAAATGGCTGAAATAAGCAGTATACAAGGAAAGTACAGATAAATGAGCTTTTAAATGACCTTTATTAGAGTGGCAAGGACTCAAGACTATCTCTAGCCTGTGGTTATACTGTCCAAAGGAACATGGCCCCTGACAACAGGCACTGAGAATAGGTTTGCAAAAATATTGGGTCCAATTCCACCATACTAATGAGCCCATCAACACAAAGGCCAAGAGTAATAGCCGTCACGCGGTCCAGGTGCCTGTGGAAACGAACAGACAGTGTGGGGGGTCCACAAAGCACACCATTGATGAAATAAATAAATAACATGGGAGATACTTCAGGGAGTTGTCAATCAGGTGTGCGAAGCTAACAACGGCACTTTAATTAAATCGGAGGCTGTTTCCAATTAGTTAGTCGAGGGCACTGCTGGCCATGGAGGCTGTGAGTCAGTGGGGCTGACTCATCCACCGAAACTTTTCTTTTCTTTTTTTTTTTTCTTTCGGAAGAGGAAATGTCTGCTGAGAACATCGGCCAAAGACCTGGCAAATCAAAAAAGAAAAGGGAAAAGTATTCTAAAGTCAATCTGACCTTCTGTGTGGCACAACATTTCTGCTACTGGGCTTGACCCACTGATTATTGACACCTGGTGCCCCCATGTGGGACTTAGGTCAGAATACTAGTGTAGCAATTTGCATCATCTTTTAAAAAATTAAATTTAGAGATTTTTTATGTGGAAAGTGTGGGGTAGTAGGAGGGCTGGTTTTGAAGCAACTCCCTTCACAGTGGTACGTGAGAATGCTAGTCGTTAAGCCCTGTTCTGTGGATGCAACGCTGTGCATTTAATTTGAGTCTGACAGCAATAATCTGAAGACAAGCACAAGTGGCATGCTGAAGTAGATGATGAAACGGAACAACTCAAAAACACTGCATTGAAACGGTGCAAATTTATACAAACATGCTACGGTCAGGATCTGACACACAAGTGCACAATTTCAGACAGGTCTGGATCTCAAGCCAGGGCTACAGTACAGAACTGTAACATTCGTAACTGCTCTCTAACTGTGTCACAGCTTAGTGGTGTGTATTTACTTACAAACGACAAAGTTTTGCAGGATAGTAGGGCATTTGACAGTAATATAAGGTAAAAACTGAAAGGCAATTAATACTGAAGGCAGTCCTATCAAACTGAAAGTTTCAAAAGAACTGGCAACAATATAAAAAACTGTACCAAATTTAAGGTTATTTCAACACCGTGACTACAAATGGGAGAACACATACACACCTTTTTATATTGCACTCACTATATGAATATGTTGTTCTTTTTGTTAAAATTGAAAAGATTGACTGGTTTGAAAATGTTCACCTATGCCAGGTATATGTGCATACCTCATCCGAGTCCCCTATTATGCTTTCTGTGGGAGTTTTTTTTAATGAGTTTTTAGGATTTTTAGAAATCGGGATGTTCACGAACTCACATGGTGGCCAAGCCATACAACCTGCTAATGTCATTTCAACATGTGTATGATGTTGACACTGCTTACTATTCATCTGCACACAGAGAAAAGTACATGAAGGTTATCACCGTTTACTATCATACCCCCACCATACCTCCATTATATCAATATATCAATACATCATATATCATAAACCTCATGGAACAGTGGGTCCATTACTCCATTACTCCATTAGCTTTAACATCCTCATACCTCACAGAAGATCCTTCATCATTACATCTTGGACAGGCCAAGAGTGTCCATATCACATTTGTTCTTATTATTCATGAGAGCTAACAATTTTTGGGGGTAAAATTAACCTGACAGGCCATCTAGAGAAACCCCCTAAGATGATCGTCTGAGATTCAAGCTTCAGACCCCCAAAGAACAATAGGAGTGTTTTAGCGGAAGTACCCTCTGTGCTTGACTCATTAATAATTGGAGGGAGAAGTGAGTGCCACCACCTTTGGTGCTTCACCTCCTGGCAAAAAAAAAAAAAACATCGGGATAACAAAATGAGGGTGTTAGCACCTTCAGTGCTTGACCCTGCAACACTGATAGGAAGAGTTACACAAGGGTTAAAGTACCTTCAGTGCTTGACCCAATAATAATAATAATAAAGTGATAATGATGTTCTGCACCCTTCAGATGTCTGTAACTACACTTTGAGTGAGGCTTCATTATGGAAATCTATTGCAATAAATTATGGAGCATAATAATTCCAATAATAATGTGCCTGAGGTTTTGCTTTCGTACAAATCCCAATCAAGGACATGTTGCAGAAATGAGTCATCCTTTCATTCCAGCTGTCCACAGGGCATTCATCTGATTACCATGCCCACGCTCACACATGAGCCGCAAATGTAAATATTGTAATAAAACCCTCCGTAATAAATTCACTTGAACATCTTGCCAAGGCTTCACTTTGTTTGTTTTTCCATTTTGAGCAATATTGTATTACTGTGAGTATGTTTCAAATAACCGTTATTAAACTAGATCTCAGGTACAACTTCTAGAGACAATTCTTCTTCCTCCTCCTCATCTTCCCTTTGTCTCTCACGTCATTGCCACAAAATGATATACATTATGCATTACATGTAAAGCAGTACATACATCAAGTGCACCAGCAATATATGTATGTGGTAGACATACATTTTTCTCAGTTTGATCGGACTAAATTTCATTTTCTTTTGTATCTTTTTAACAGTGACCTTTAGCTAATAAAGGAAATTCAGATCCCTTCACTGAACACTGAAAGTTGTTACAGTACTTTGTTGTTACAGTAAAGTTGTTACAGTACAGGAAGTTGTTACAGTACAGAAAGTGTCAGTCAAGTACATTTTAGCATAATTGTAATATTCACAGACCACCCTTTACGCTCAAAGTGATCGAAGTACTTGCAAAACAGGTGTGTTGGCCTCTTAAGACACTAAACCTGAAATACATGGATGCTCGTGCTCTGTTGCTAGCACTCATATACATTTTGACAGAAGAGATAAGAGTGTCCTATGCAGAAACACATCCATGTCAGCATTGCTTTTATGTACTAAAATGGATAGGTTTTAACATAAATATAATATAAAGAATACTAAATAAGACTAAGAGTTACAATAATTACAATGTCTGCACCACAATGAATATCATCTATATTATTAAGGGTGACATTTTACTAAAAATAAGGCTCTTGCAAACTTAACTCTTAACTTTTTCCTTCCCTGTTTATCAATCTCCTGAGGTGCTCACAAATCCGTGCTGAAGAGGAGATTGCTTCTTTGCACCACCATAAGCTGCCAATGGATTTCTGCTGCAAATTCCAAAGTGGGAGCTAAGGACTTTTTCTTACAACCTGTTGGCAATGACATATTTTCATCACACACTAATATTGACAAGTTCTCACTCTCTCCCCCTTGGGTCCCCAAAAAACTATGTTAGTAGTATTAAAACACTACACAGCCCAATATTCCCCTTGTTCTTTCCTCTCATAAACAATGGCACATGGCATCAATTATATACATCCATGATACATCTATGATTTCTGTTTTTGTAGCTGGATAATTACTGAGGCAATTCAGGTTATGGTACCCCACTTGAGGGTACAATGGCAATGTCCTACTGAAGAATCAAAACTGCAAACTTCTGGTTGCAAGCTCACAACCACTAAGGCATAATGACACTCAACAGGATAACACAATTTACAAAAGACTTCTTCTAACTAAGCTGACATCTATTGGATCTGAACCATGGGATACCTGTATGCATGATTCATTCACAGGCATTGAATAAAATGCCTACCCAGACTACTCACCACTACTATCATCTGGTTAACACAAGTAATGCCTTGTTTCTACTAGCTTCAACTGTACTGTAAAGTATCGCCTGGACTTGGTATATAGCGTTTTGTGTTTCTACTGACCTTCTCGTATCTAGTTCAGCCTGCAGGGAGCTACGTATCACAGTGAGGAAGTCAACACCACTATATCAGACACCAATACCAAATCCAACAGGTCAGAGACTGAGACTAGACTGTGATCCAGGTATGATAATAGTGAGGGCAACTGTTAATCATCTCTTTTACCTATTTAACTCAATTACCTAATTTAACATTGTCCATCAACTAAATGTCATACTATAGAATTATTCCTGGTTTTAACATCTTTTACCGTATTGTTTGTCTTTTGTGATAGAATAGAATATGATAGCAACTGCTGTGATGCTTATACAACATGCACAAATCACACCAATTCAGTGATAGGTGTGGTTTGTGTGTTGTGTTTCTTTAATACTGTTCCTATGTTGTTTGAAATTGTGTGTCTATTACATTTACAATAGACCATTCTGCTTGTACACAGAGCACTGAAAGAAATGTACACTCTTCATTGATGTATGTTTTAGTATGGATTACATTCTTGATTATACATGACATCATGTTTGAGTAAAGGTGATGACACGATATAACCTGTTGAATGTCCAGCCAATCAAAAAAATTCAAGAAAGAAACCAATACGTCCCACTTTTGAAGAGAACAATGCCCTCATGACATCGGTATAAAGGAGGATGGTCTAAATCAGCGCACTGTTGCTCACTGTCTGAGGTGTTCAGAGCTGCCAGCGTCTAACCTTCAAACACAATCCGCCAATGATAGGCCACAGTCTGGACCACTATGAGTCACAACACCTTGCCAAGATGAGAGATTTTTATTATGCTGTATCTACGTGATCGTTTTCACACTGCTACCTCCACAACATCAGAAACCAGGGAAAAAAAAAAAAGAATCAGAAATCACTTCATCATTGAGAATATGCCCAGTCTTCAATATAACTAATGAGCTTATGTAGTGGTTATGAATAATTCACAGTCACTTCAGCGTGTTATGATCAGCCATTAATGACAAATTAACCAAATTGAAAGTAAAACAGTATCAATATCAGTATGTGGAAGTTGTTTACATTCCTACAAACACACGCCCATAAGTAGTCACGCTCTTCTATTAATGCTAAAATTATAATTTTATGATTACTATGATTATGGTGATGACTATGATGATGATTATTATTATTATTGTTATTAGTAGTAGCAGTATGACCTCCCTCTTTTTCAATCTAACTCTGAGCCTATCAGGAGCTCCATGTGTCTCATATTTTCTCATATTTTAATATTTTTTATTCTCATTTAAACAAATTAATTACAATTGTTTTAAAAATAAATACCTGACAATTACTTCCCAAGGCCACACTCTATAATACTTCATTGTGCTGTATGCTGTAATAAATAAAGAGATTTTCTGATTATATTTACCAAGTACTTGGCTTCAGTGTTACCATTAGAGTTACAACGACAAGGATAGTCAAGTAGGTGGCTAGCTGAACTGAAAGCAAGATTTTCTGGTTTATGCAACCACTTGGCAGCTAGATCTACCAAGCGCAAGGAAGCTAACAGCTTGATATCTCTGCTAAAGCAATTAACTACTACTTAATTACTATCTACAAAGTAGAAATATATATCTGTTGATTTTCAAGCACTAATACAGCTTTTAACACTGGAACGCACTGCCTCTGTTATGATCACGCCACTGATTGGCCTTTAATTGATTATCAATGTTTTTTCTTTAAGAAAAATAAAACAGGAAACAACACTGGAGGATGGCTAAACACTATCCAGTCTCGAAGATAACTGACTGTACAACAGCTTCAGTTGTAATTACATAATGGTCTATCTAGTATAACAGAAATGAAGAGGCTCGCCTCACATACAGTATGACTTGTGAGCCTCACAATTCTCTAATGAAGTCCCAGACTCTTTTACACCATGGCCCCCTCAGGAATTGTCTATTCATGAGAGTAATGAGAAGTTGGGAGAGACTTTCTGGTCACTGATAACCTTAGACTAAACCTGCAACCTTATGATGTGAGGGCTTAATATCTCGCCGTCAATCAGCCCAGCGTCCCCAAGCTGGAGTGTTTAATTACAAAAATCAATTATTTACCACCTCCCTTTCAGTGCACCGGGGACTAAAACAAAGGCAGGTAGGAGAAAACCGAAATAACAATGGTGAAGCCCACAGGGAGCCCTGTGGCATTGTTACAGTAAGGGTGTGCCTCTATATTCAGCTCTGCCAGGTCAGAAAGCACCTTTACATACTTTTAAAGCCGTACCGATGAGAATATACAAAAAAGGCATTTCTGGTCGCGAGACCAGACTGCAGTTCAAATGAATTTATTGACACCCTTTTTTCCCCATTTAACTGGTATTTGTGAAATGCACGTAAAAGTACTTAGCATGTAAATGTATTATCAAAGCAACCCTGTTAATGCATTTTTAAACACTTTTACATTGAACAGGCAAGTCTAATCAAGTAGCCAACCAGGCAGCAGGCCAAATGTATTTTAATCAAAATGTAAATGACCCTGTCAAATACTAACTTTCACAATTGAATAATACAAATTTACATAATGCATATTTAGATAACTCAGATCCAGATTTAAAAAATACAAGTATAATTATGTATTTAGCTAGTTTAAATACATTCCATAACATATACCATTTCCATAGTCAAGGACCTGGTTGGTGCTTTTATTCAGTATTTGTCCATTATAACTTAACTCTACTTTACCTCCCTGTACAAATATAATAAATAAAATAGAAAAATCATTTATAGTAATCTAAGCATGGATTGCTGAAATGAGCATGGATAGCATCACTGTACAAATTGAATTTAAGAGGATGAGCAATAAAAGTACTGTATAGCAGTAAATCTGTAGGTCTGTTTCCATTGAAGAAAAAGGCATTTGTCTGAAATGACCTGTACTCATATCAGAGAAGGGCAGCCTTCAACACAACATCAAGTAAGAGTGGAGAAATTTTCAATGGTAATTTTCAAAAGAATTTTGAATGTATTTCCAGTTTCAAATAACGGGAGGGCATCAAATTTGATGTTAAGTGTGGGACTGATTCTTCAACAAGGGTTATTTGTTTTGTTATTAACTTGAGTTTAACCACCTAAATTGTGTCACAATATATATAGTGTCTATCACCATTGCTCTTGTAGCTTAACATGTTTGGCCAGAGCTGGGTGAATTGGGTTCAAATTAATTCATAGCACATAATGTTACAGAATAACTTAATGCTGAAACATTATTACACAGATTATTTGAATGACATCCATGGCAAATACCCACAGTAAATCTCTGTAACATTGGACAAATATTACCCATACACATTTTAAGCCTCATTTTACATGTTTTTGTAAACTACAGTGCTGTTTATAATACAGTATGGACTTCTACATACCGTATTAATAATTTTCTTAAATTTGGAATTTATGTAATTAAGTGTGGAGTTTTAGTCAACCCCCCTTTCAATTGTTTTCAGACAGGTTATGCTTAATACATGCTCTCTAGATGAATATCTAACGGCTCATTTGCATATTCATCACCACCGGAACATAGAAATCTTGCTCTGTCTGGGCAATTATGGCTCATCTTGACATAAATGACAAACCAGCTCCATTTTGTTCATCCTCTGGGCTGATTAATTAGTCATTTTATGATCATCCACATTTGGAGGATATTTGTCTTCAAAATCAAACCTGGATGACTGTGGCAATATCCAGGTGATTACAGTTGTATTTTTCCAAAAAAGTAGGGGCATATTTCCCCGGGACTCCTACAGGACACCTGCCTGTGTGCTCATGAATCTGTCTGCCTGAGTGTTCATTAATCTGCCCTGGCTGTGGTCACGCTCCAGAAACAAGGGAAAGGCTTCCCCCACGCCTCGTCCCTGCAGTTCCCCCTGACTAGCCCATCAGTAGGGGGGAGGATTGAGGGATTTCAAATGACATTAAAACAAAACAAAAGACTTCCTGTCTAGGGAGCCATCATAAAGCCCTTGGTGTGTCCTTTGTGACTGGGTATACCTGTGCAGGGGGAGAGACGCAGAGCTGCCACTGACAGAAGCAAAAGCGGACACCCACTCTCTCTGCGTGGGCTGGCGTTGAAGGGGGAATATGTCGAAGGGGGAAAATCTATTACTGGAAACTGTCGGGGATGGGGGTGGGTTGACACAAAGATTTTTTAATATGGGCATCAGGATTCAGTTTTCTTTCAGTAAATCTGTAAAACTTACTTCAAATCTTTTAAGAGTTATTAGAGGGGGACTACAGAGGGAATATACATTTTTATTTTATTCTGAATTAGATTTTTTTTTCCCTTAGCGCATTAACGCCTACTCTTGTGTTCAATGCTTCCAGTGCAGACAGAATTAATGTGAGCAAAAGACTGATAAAATACATTAATGAGAAGTAGAATCTTAAGCAAAATAAGGAAAGCATCAAGATCAATGTCTGTGCTTGGCAAAAGGTGTTAAGATTCTTAAGTGATGCATGGACCTTTATGTCATTCCCAATAAGGAGTTTCTGTTTGCACTGTGATGATTCATATAATGCGGCACTGTTTCTCCATCGTAAGACCTGGTAGGCCTGCATAAATCGAGTGCAATACTCTGTGCGACACAGCCCTTCTGGAGATGCGAGAATGAATTGCCAGAATTCTTTAAGACATGTCACTGCCCATGTGTGGTCTTACGCAAATGTGCATATAAATGGGATGACCCTGTGCATATCTCTGTTGAGTATACACAGCAGCCATAAAAATCCATTGGTTTTGGCTATTGGGTGAGGCAATTGCAGCTTGGCTGTGTGCCCTGGGAGTGTTATGCTTTACATTTTTGTAATGTCTGCATTGATCTGTGTGTGTGTGAGTGAAAGAGAGAGAGAGAGAGAGAGAGAGAGAGAGAGAGAGAGAGGGAAAGCAACTCTACAAGAAGTAATTGAGCCTCACTGCTACTTTTGGGGGTTCACTCAGTGCGACAAAGTATATGTGTGCAGGCAGTTGGCTTCATCTCCTGTATCGACCTTGTACTTCATCACCAGCTGTCATCTGTGTGGTGGAAGGACGTGAAAGTTGAGCTACAGCTTGCTCTATTGGTTGTTCAACTTGTAACCAGCCTGTACTCTCAGGTCTTACTGAAAAACTGTGGCACTTCTTTTAAAACAATATCTTCCAGAGCTGAGACGCTATACCATTATTCCATTTATCAAATAGTATATTCAACACATTAACAAATTTATGCCCCTAAATGTAAGTGGAGCTCAGCTGCTCTGCGGCATTTGTGTTTGTTCCTTTATTTGATTAACAGTCTCTTTTATGCACTTGGTGTGTCATACCATGTCAAAACCTTTTGTAAGATATACTTGTCTCTCGTTGAGGTTGTGTACTTCCCTTTTGCACTCAGGCCGCTTTGTTCCACGCTGACTGCATAAGGTTGATGTGAATTTCAGTTTGACTGCATCCAGTGAGGAGTAAGTGGTTCTGCCCCACTCCTTGGCACAGCATGAGCCATAGAGCTGCGTGCACTCTGTGAGGCGCTAATTACATTGCGGTCTCCACCGTGAGTTTTCAGCTATGTCGAGGGACCAGGCTGCCTTCAGCGTTGCGTGGTTTTGATCGATACATGCTGCGTAATTACAGTGCGGTAAACAGACTGTCATTTTTTTGGGAAATAAACTCTGGCCTCTTGCAGTTGACCTCATTTATGCTGCGTTGTTTCAAGGTTCTTTGAACATTGAATTGAATTTGACTAATGAACCAACTGCAGTACATAATTCATAACTGTTTATGAATAATATACTGCAATTGATGGGCTACATTTGCAAAGCCAAGCTATTACTGGTTGTGTCTTGTATTTTATTTGTCATTTTTTTTTCCCCAATTGTGAGAACTTGTGCTATCCATTTTGAGAGGATCTACTAACTGTGATTCAAGTTCACTGCAATTAACAATTTTGAATATGCTAAAATATACACATATATACATGTTGATGCAAAAACCTATCATGGCAGTCAAATCATGTGGCTAAATCATCTGCTTATAACTCACGTTATTGGAGGCAAAATGAATACAGTAAATAAAGTATGATTACTGTGCTTCACAGTGACTCATGTACATATTGGCATGTTCAAATACCAAATGTATGCCTTTTGGGACAAGCAATGACTATAATGCATTTTTCCAGCTAAATTTTTCATTTTTGTTATATTCGTGAACAGTACCAATTAATGTTCCTGTGTCAATATGTGTGTAATTTTTCCTATAATAAGATTAACTACAAATACACATCATACATACCAAAACCTTTGCATTTGCAATATTTATATTGGTTTGGCCTTTTCAATAATTAAAAGTGAGATGATTTTGATGTTGATTTCATAGTTTTCCAACTATGATTTCTTTCTCTTGTACTGTTTCGCTCTGCACAATGGTTCTCCAAAAATTAAAATGGTTTATGTTTCCCCCTGCTTGATAAAAATGGAAGCGTCCATGTAATAGTGAGTCCAGAACAATGTATTTATAAGTTAAATGTCTGCAAATTTGAACAAGTTTAATTTATATTTATAGAGAAAGAATGATGTCAGGTTATCCATGTTTTGGTTTTTTGGTTGCCCAAGGTTAGATTATCCAGGTTTTCTGTTGTCATTTGTTCCTAATATTGTGGGGGATGGCTGCTTTTCATGTATTGTAGTTGAATCAGTTTACAGAGTTTATGACAACCACGTGATGAAAACCTTTTACTTCTGCATACCTGTATAGTCCTATGTACAATTACTATTCTTTCAGAAGACACAGTTAGGAGGTATACAACATCTGGCTGATTGTGTAAATATGTGTGCTTGTATATGTATAAGAAGGTATACAATATCTGACAGATTCTGTGAAAATGTGTGATAGCATAATACTTTCATTTGTACAATACAATCTTATTTCTTTCAAAATCAAAATTACAATATTAAGGCAGAACTACCACTGCATCACCCTTCAAACCACAAAGGAACAGCCCTTGCGAATGATTTCTGTAATGCGTGCAAATGCTATTGTTTGAGCTTGGTAAATAATGGTTAACAAAGGTTAAGAATTTAGTCTGATGTCTGTATAGATATGTATAGTTATCATATCAATTCACCCTTCTGTGCCATGCTCACAATGCATTTTAACAGAAATTGAAATCAAAATACTGATCATTTTATTGGTACTTATCTTGTACTTCAGTATTTTGTATGTTATGTTTGTCTATCTTTGGTAACACAAAGTTACCCTTTCTTTTCTTATTATTCTGAAAAAAATTGATTGATTGATAAACTTCAGCCTACGCTAGTACCAGCTGCCAGCTCCTGCCGAGTATATTTCGCCACGTGCCATGCGAACTGTGCTGTTGCTAGGCAACAGCTTCATTTTTGTGTCTCTCACTGACACTGGGAAGCGTGCCTCGGCTTCATTGCAGCCTTCAGCTCTGAGTTATTCCCCCCTGGAAATGTTGCACTGTGCCATTCCTGATCCTCAACAGAGCCAGCATTGCCGATTGGCTGACAACATGTTCAGGTTGCATTTTAATAACTTAGGGATGTGTTAACCACCTCCAGCTGTGCTTGGTTGTTTGGTGGTGGCTCAGCATTACAAAGCAACAAGCGTTGGCATGGTTTCCTTACATGATGCTCCCTTGGGGGTAGTCTCCTGCACTGTGCGACCTCAATCCCCAGCAAATCCCAAAGTAGCCCCGTATGTCCTGGTAGGCTGTCCTTGAAGCTCTGGGAAGGCAAAACCTTGTCACCCAGGTGGGTGGAATACTCTCATCAGTAAACTTGACCTCTGAGACAGGGAAATTGTGTTTTCCATACAATTTGCTAGCAAGAAGGTCCTCCTTCTTCACTGTGTCTGATGGCACACTGAGGAATAGGTGCAACCTACTGTGGACAGCTGTCCCTTGGGTTCATCTATTAGCATTCTTTACTTACATTGGTTGAGCAACCTTGCAAAAACCTCCAAGGAGCATTGAACAGGGTTCCTGCTCCTGCTTAAGGAGCTATAACTTTGATGTCCTCACATTCCCACCAGCTGTATGTCACCACACTATCCATTGGGAACTCAATGGTTGCGTTCCTATGCATCCACCAGACTTACCACATGGCATGCTAAGAAGAGTTTTGGAAGCTGCCTGGTGAGACCACTACAGGACCTTGAAACCCCAGAGCACCAGCTACCAGTGAACGCGGGAGGATGGGATGTTTTGTTATTTGCAGGGAAGCTTCATCCTTAGCCTTAACCACTGAGCATGAGCAGCTGCTAGATTTGGGTTGACATAAAACATTGATCAACATGGGGCAGTGGTTAGTTCCCACCACAAAAAGGACCTAGTTGTACAAATGGTATCTCTGTTTGTCCTTGATATCATAGAAGGACCATGTGCTATGCTCAATGTTTGTTGTTCTTCTCTTTTTACAGATCCTGTCTGATGACATCAAGCATGGACTCCCAAAATGGATGTTGTGGCTCCATTCCAGATGCACTTTGAAACTTTTAGCTAGTGCTGACCTCTAGAGGGTATCAATGCAGACTGCTTACCTTAATGATTATTGTAACCCAGACAGATGATGCACAAAGGCTGGTACTTACTCAAGAAAGTTAAGAGTTCTGGGGCGGTTCTTACACTGAACATTGTAGTCATATCACTGTGTCTTGGTTTAAAATGGTCAACAGTGCTGATTGTGCATTCTTGTGTCCAGTCTGCAGTTGCAGTGCACACCTGACCTCATGAGATCTTTCTGAACAAGAGGCTACCATTTTTATTACAAACCAAAGCCTCAGTGAAATCAGACATTATTGACATGGTGTACTAAAACACCAGGCTCCACTGCCTGATCTCAGTAGTGGTCCACTTTACATGGAGAATGATGATCTCACAGGACTTCAGGGAGACAATGACTGTTATGTTTTCAATTGCCAAACAGATACCCTTTACAATTTTTTAGTTCTAGGCCTCTAGTTTTAGCATACATCTACTTATGGCAAAATTTGATATATCATAAAAATTTATTTTGGTACAACTCTTTAGCTTTTTGTTCGTTGTTTCAGCTGCAGCTATGGATAAATTGCATATTAGTAAACATATTATTTCAAATATACAATTCTGACACTACAGAAAGCCATGCAATCACAATGCTCACATAATATATATTGCTAGATCAACAAAGTGCATAAATCTTACATTTCAAGTGAACCAAAGCAAACATCTTTTCTAAGCTGATGTGATTGCATGATTGATCATTGACAGAAAGGGAAGAATTAGCTGATGACAGAGACATTTCTTTGCAAATCATTCCATGTTGCCCATGCTCTCTATAGGAAAATTTACAGTTACAGAAAAATGTTTTCCCCATAACTGTAAATTTAATATTACACATAAAGCCAAACCATTCTACAGCTTAAATATTACAAATTCCTTATATGAACTGTTGTTTAATATTGTCACTATTATTGTGTCCACGTATAGAAGCCCTCCCTAAACATTCAATAAATTCCGTGTCACATGCACTCCATTTGTTTTATTGGCTTGCTTTCTAGATTCTTGTTTCCATTATTGAACATAAATGGACAGTAATTAAAAAAACTATCCCTTGTATCTGTGGATAGTGTTGCATTTCAGTTTTGCTAAATCTTGGCTATTTGATTTATAGTAATTATTTACATAATTCATTTAATTCTTGCAGTTTGGGTTTCCACCTAGCTGCATGCCAGATCCTGCTACGATAGGTGGAATAAGAAAGACTAAATGCTTGATAGTTACTAAGTATTTCACCGTGGTATAAGATACAAAAAGGGGTGCACCTGTATTCTAGTTATACACAATGCTGCTACTGTAGCAAAGGCTCTTTTAAAGGTAATGTGGCAGCTGTCCTGAATGGTCAGTGCACAGACACACCTTCGACCTTTATCACGCCCACTCCTCTTCACAGAAGTAATCTCAGTCCACATGTGCTTTGCACCATGTGTGTTTTGTGTCATTAAAATAACCAAATTCATACAGATCGTCACCTTAATAGGGCCCCTTTGAGGCAAAAAGTGCTTTAACCCCTCCCTCACACATCTTCTGCAAAAGGATTGCGGTCCCCTGTTCTTAAGATAACTGAGCAAGAATGTGAGTTCTGCATTTGTTTGTTTTGCATGAGCTGATGAAATTCCTTCATTAAGAGCAGTAAAATACCTACAAAACTACTGCCTGCAGTGTATCATGTTGGCTGCATGATACATTCTCTCAGGCATTAAATAAATAATAAATAGATGGTCACTCATTGTAGGTATCGATGTTTCCCTCTAGCTCTTCCTACACTACTGATATTTAGATGCTGGACTCCAGGTGGTATGTTCTCCACAATATGGAAATGAATGACATGTAAAGAAAATACATTACGGACACTAGCTACTACTGAACTCAACCTACACAAATCATTCAAGGGTAACAGTAAGAAAATGTAGGTACTATGCCTGATTTCAATGTCAATGTCAAATGCAACTTTAAATTGTACATGTGAACATATCCTGAAGCTCACGTTACACAATTTACACACTACTTGTACCACTTGCAACCAACTCCACCCTACATCAGCTAAGATACACTGCGATCCATCTGCAACACACCTGCAACTGTGCTGCAACTCAGTTAGTGGACCTGAATCTTACCGCGTGTAACTACATTTGTGCAATACCCAATTAATGTGCATACACATGTCACACGGTCCACTTCTCTTTAAACTTTGTGGAGCAGGCAGCTCACTTATTCTTTATCTCATTCTGCTTAGTTTCAATTAAGCCTAACAACACCTAAGGACAAAACAGCCAATCCAGTCTTGAGATGCATGCATGCAAACCCCACTTAAGTACTTCCACTGAGAGTTGTGGGTCTCAGTTACTACTGAGCAAATTCAGACATCAGCTGCTTAAGCTCCCATGTGGGAGATGCACATTTGGATGGAGTTCTCCGAAAATGGGAGAATTCTGTTCAAAATGAGGGCGTGTCTTCTTATTTTCTAAGGTGGATTCTGACCCCACTGTTTTCTCATAGGTCATGTGTCACAGTGGTGACCATGTGTAACAACAACATTGTTGATAACTAGACAGGCAAAGTCCAGAAAATTCAAACATAGAAAACAGAGTTTCTGTTTGACCCTTTGTCACATTATAGAGCTGTCAATAAAAATGTGAACATTTACTTTCTTTGAAAATTGCATAACATTTTCTCTGAGGTATTGAATGTGGAGCTACAGAAGGCTGATGGTATGCATTTTCAAGACACACTCAAAACATCTGATAATTACCTCAACTGGTGTGATAAAATAATTTGCCTGCCTCTAATTCCCACATAAAGGCCCACATGAACCAACACGTAATGTCTCCCGTCAAATGGTGTCCTGTAAGAACAAATCAGCATGTGTCCCATAGACTCTCTTATATCCCTGAGGTGAATCGGTGATAAGATATGAGGTTTTCTCTGAAAACACTAACTAGCTAGCATGCAAATACAAAAAAAATAACTGTATAACACATTGTAAGTTGACGCTGTCATTGAAAAGGGCGGATTGGCTTGATGATTCATTTGACAACTACATTCCCCATGGTTTAAACAGTAGCTAAATCTTGACAGCACACAGTAGGCTACTGTGAAATAGCTGGCACAGTCAGAACTGTTGGAAAGTGTGTCCAACCACTGTCTGCTGGTGACCTAGCTAGAGGTCCAGAGAGCAAAATACTGTAGTGTCCTGTCTCTGCCAATGGGAAAGATAGCAGAGACAAACATCGTACAGCTCACAGAGCATGAGTTTATATGGTATGTTGTTGACAAAAGATGTTCCCAGTGCTTTCCGCTTGACAAAGTGGCGATTTACAAGGATCTTCTGTAAAGACCTGGAAGCCATACAAATCCACATTGCAGTCCCAGTTATGCTGAAAACACAGTCTTGGTCCTGGCCATGTACATCCAGCTAGTGTCAGTGTAAATCATAAGTCTTGACTGGTGGCATATCTCCAAAAGCCCACACAGTCCCCAAAAGCAGTGGTTATATTTTGCGTAGCTAGTAAATTGTCCAATGGTTTCATAACACTTTCCTACTTGTGTGTCAGAACATCTCCCTACACAGCACCAGCTAAACCATATCCTGCAAGCCTTTTAACATTTGCTCCATTTTTTTTTAATCTTCACAATATGGTCCTAAGATATACTTGGGAAGGGAAGTTAGGTTTTTATTCTTGCAATACAGCCAGCTCATTTTATCTGAAAATGCAGTACTAGCTAGCTAACAAAAAATATAAAATACTTGCATTTTATTACATTGCATTTTGTGTTTGAAAGGGGCACTCAATGTGGTGATTCAGTCATGGTAACATTTGCTACAACTGAAATGGCTAGTCAGCATTGCTACATTGAATACATTTTAAAGGACCATTTCTACTGACGATCATAATAAAGCCGCTGTACAGGTTAAATACAGAACAAACACAATAACACAGAGTGCCATGAGACAGATGAAGCAATTGTCCTAGAACAGTCAGAAAGGGAACGTGAAAAGCAGTTAGCTAGTGGTCTGAACAACTAGTTAGCTCAGACCATTGAGTTTGTGTGTGGGATGCTTCAGCACACAGATACCTTCATAAAATTCCTTCACACTCAATTTTAAATGGACCATTTTATATGAAGTATTCAACAATATGTTCATATACTGCAATCGATATGGCTTCTTTGTGTACCGACATCTGTATTGTCCATTGCTTTTGCTGTAGTATTCATCTAATGTTACCTGATGAATAACGAGAGGGGAAAAATACAACGACCTTGAACTAAGTACCCTGACACACTTTCCTTTTTAAAATAAAAATATTTGATACTGATATTTTTTGCAAATAACATTTTATGCTGAAATATGGAAAAGGCTCTCTCGATTCTAGAACCATTTTATTTTCTCTGACATATCTGCTTATCTTACATTCTCTAAACTGAGTGTCTTGCAACTGCATTCTGCAATGAGGCTTAATAACTGTGAGAAAATCTATTGGCCACCATTCTCCGGGAAGGGAAGTGTGGTTTTCCAGGGCAAGTTAAATTTATTCACTGCAGGAAATTCTGTACCCCTCATTTTAAGAGACACATTGGTGTATTAAGTCTGAATCCCAAAAACTGTGTAATGAGGGTGTGCAAAAAAGCAGTTCCCTTAAGTCTGAATCAGCCCCTTAAAGTCCAGCTTTTCTGAGCTCTCAACATATCATGAACCACTGAATTTATCACCTGATATTACATGTAAACTGTCTCATGTTACATGGGCTGTGCTCTTTGTTGTTGAATCTGGCTGCCTCATGAGTACTGTGCTTAAGGAGCTTTTGAGGTTGCTTCCTGTGAGGCTTTGGGTCACAGTTTGGGTCAGTTCCATTTCAAATCAGTCAATTCAGGGAATGAATTGAAATTCAATTAATGAATTAAACATTTCCCATCTTTTTCTATGAAAATCTTTCCAGTTAATGAATTGAATTTCAATCACACACTAAACTGACTGCATTAATGAATTGAATTTTGCTTTGAGCATTTTGGCAGTGGCGGTATAGTGAAGCGCTTAAGAAGCTGGATTCCTAACCCAAAGATACTGCAATACTGATTGGCAGGTAAAAAATGTGAACTGTGTTAGTCACCTTAAATTTTGTAATGCTAGACACCATGGAAGCAAATACAGAGCACTCCCTTTATAAGAATTACTTATAAACACACATAGTGAAACACAAGAGTAATACTTATACTGCTTGTATAAATGGAAAAATCCACTTGCGAGAATCATTTTCGGCTCCCTCATACCATGTAATATGATAATCATTTGAACGAATACCATATTATGAAAAGGTCTTAAAGAATACAGTAGATCTCATATTTCCCATTAATTACCATACCATCCAGCCCCAATTATTTTAACAAAAAGTTGCAGTTTAATTAAGTGCCTGGATGCCTGTCCATAACTGTTCTAAGCATGATGGTTAGAAACCAGGCATGCATACATGACAAGACAACAGGCCTTATTCATAAAGTGCTGCTGTCACCTAAAATGTAACCCATTTGCTTTCATAAAAGAAGAACTTGGATACAGTTCATTCAGACCTAATTGAGAGGTTTTCCCCCCAAGAGTCTGTCATACCCATGACGCACAGGAAGACACTGCTCCTCAAAGATTTTTTTTTTTAATTTAGAACTGACCTAGGCCACCTCTTAGGTAGATACTGGTGAAAACAAATACAATACTTATTTCCATAAAGAAACAAATTCTAGGGAAAAGTGGGAGAGGTCAAACCATGTTTTTATTAATGGCCACCTTGATCTTTAACTTTCACAGTAAATTCTTCTCAAAGAACATGGAATGCGCCAAAATTGCCCTCCATGCTGGTGATAGCAGTTAACAAAAACAGCAAAACAATGCAAGTAGGAATTTCATAATACCAGGGAAAAAAATCATATTTGGAACTGCTTGTCCTACTTGTTTCTATTTTGTTTTTGATGCTTATATCAAACATGGGTGTCTTTGTGGCCTTCCAGAACATTACATAAAAATTTTAGAAACTGCTTGTGGCAAAAGCACATAAACAAATGTTATCAAGAACAACTTAATTCCCTTTTTGTAATAAAAATGAGAATTGCACGACAGCAGACATAGTACCCTCCATATTTAATCATATACTTGGTTACACAGAAAACATGATTATAAAAGGAAAAAATCTACATGGGATATTTTTCTGATTCTGTTTTTAAATCATGTTATTTACTTTTAATAACACTTCAGAGTCATATTGTTTTCAATCATTTTATTCCAGAGAACAAAGCATTTCCTGCAGTTCCACTGTTCCATGGGACTGAGGGTTGGTTAGTGAGATAGCCAGGTGAGAACATTTATTTTGTGCTCAAGTAACCATTTCTTTCTACATTTGGATCAATGTTTTGGAACATTATCATGCCAGAGTGTCCATTTTTTAGCCAAGATAGATATTTTGGGCAAAGGAGGTGTTTGACCATATTTTATTGCGTGCTGGAGTTCATAGTCCCTGGAAGCCATAGACCCATGTTTTACCAACATCTCACAATATATTTTGGAAACCAGCTTTTCCTTAATGTAAGCTTAATTTTCAACTGACCATAAGACAAGCTGCCAATATGTAAATCAGATGTAGCAGAGAAACTTGCCTCATTTTCAATTAGGGGTATTAATAAATAAGGGAACTGTATATGACATGCCCAAATTCACAAATAAATGGTTTATGGCAGTTCAAATTCATACAACATACAAAAACAACATGCTGGTCAGCAATGATGGGAATGTTTCTCAGTAAATATATTCAACAGTCTGTGCTATGAGGGGATGGGGGGGGGGGATGGTTTAAATTCAATAATACTGTAGCTTGTCAAGATGACAGCTGCATTAGATACAAATTATTATTCCAGTCTATACATATAATTCCAGTCTATACATGACCCTTTTATAATAACCTTTTTTAACAGATCCCTTTCCATATTAACAGACTATAATAATAAAAATAAATAAATAAGAAAAAATAAAGACAACAACAACAGGTAACCCATACTAGTAAAAATACTAAAGTCAGCAATCTAGCTGGCTATGAGATTTTGACTCTGGTAGTAAATAAACTCTATCAAATGCAAAAAATAATGATTATGATTGAATAAGAAATAAGAAGTATGAAATAAGATGGATCAGGGGCATTTAAAAGATGCAGTTTGCCCATTTTCTAGATTCTCACCATTAAAGTGACTATTTGTCTAAGTTTTTGTATGTGATGTGGAAGCAAAGAACATTGCCACTGAAAAAGGAATGTTTGCCTAAAATAATGGTCACTTCTCTGCCTTTTCCCACTTTTGCTCTCTGAGGAAACAGCACTGTTTATACATGCCTATTAATGGTTTTATCTACAGGGTATATTAAGATTCTGCTGTTTTGCATATACAGTACTGCAAATGAGCTATTACACCAAGCATTTCGCATGCAATATCTCACTCATTATGCACCTGTGAATAAATAGGGTTTTTATTAAGAAAAAAATATGGGGTGCCATTAGGCAGGGTGAAAATGAATTCTGTTTATCAGTATTTCCATAAATTTGGCCCAATATTTGACCACAATATTGTGGCTTTACCTTCAAGTGTGTCCAGTTGGTATATGTAATATTTTTTGAAAGAAATTAAAATGCACAATACTGTCCTTTACAGTTCCTCTGAGAGAATTGATACTTGTGTTCTGTCACAATTAGTCAGTTTCTACTGTGGGTGCAGGGACTAAGGATCTGTTTTATTTTCATTTGATTTTTAGAGTCCATACTGGTGACATGTGTCCCTGACCTACAGTGGCGCTCAGAAGAGTTCATACCTTCAGCCTACCAACCCTAGAATCAAAGCTTTCTTTGTTTGTTTTTTTTTTTCTCAAAGCGTTTTTCATCACGTCACAACATTTGTCTTGAACACTTTTCTTCAGTTCCTTTTTGCAGACTGTCACAGACTGTCAGAGGCAAATACACAGGTGCAATCATGTAACCTCTGTTGTACCTACTGGTAGCAGCGGAACTGAAGTCATCTCCCTCTGATGCCATAGAAAATGTCCTAAGCGTCTTGGAAAAAGAGAAGCCTCTTTTAATTGGTGGGGGATTGGGAGTGGTACTCCCCTTCCCAGGCAGCTGCATGAATCTTGTCGGCCTCTCACATCACGATCAGTAATCACAGTGTAGGCCTCACATTGGCCATTATTCAATTAACCAAATGCTACAATTGCATCTTGATGGCTAAAATAATTAGAGTAAAATGGTTATCCGGCTGGCGGAACAGATCTGCATCAAGGTGAATAGAATACTATCCAATTGTGTAAAATGTAATCTTTTAGAGGCTAATTTGTTGGTTAATGAGGCCTATCTAGTTTGTGTAATTTATGGACAAGACAAGGTGAAAGAGGCCACTGTGAGAGCAGATGGGAAAATGCTAAGGCTGCAATTATGTTCTTGGCTGACCCAAACCTTAGTTAAAAAATTACCTCTTGACAATTCTAAATAATCTGACATATTATTTTAACCCAAAAATTTTTTCAGTTGTTTGAATATGCAAGATGTCAAATATTCTGACCACCACAACCTCTTGTATTAAGAACTGTTTTCAGACAGAGGTCTCTGAATTCTGAAAAACCCTCACAGTAAAACAATTTCTAATTTCTAAATTAAATAATACTCATAAAATGAGCAATAGAATGTAACTGTTCAAGAAATATCTGCATAACTTGAAATTAGCATACAACAATAATATTGCATTAGTCAAAAAAAGAATCAATAGAAGTAAAAAAGGCATGCAATTCAGTATGATATCTGCTATCCCCTTATTGATTTGCCTCTGGAAAATCCTCATGAATACACAAATATTTACTTCTTCCTATGAAACGGAAAGCCCAAATTCTCCTTTGAAAAAAGTCCACTCTTACAATTTATTTTTGGGTTTTTTTTTTTTTTGGATTTTTTCTTGTTTCAATAATCCATAATCTAGAAGCAAAACTTAAAATATAGACCATTAAAACATGTTTAATATTTTCAATTATCCGCGTCAAGGTTACATTATCGTTTTTGTTTGAAAATACAGTCTAAATTACAAAAAAACTTGGATAGTAGCTCAGCGGTGCATATTAGAAAAGATTACTGTAAAATCATTTAAAATGTGAAAATGTTTTTAAACAAGAAAAAGACCTTGCTATCATTTCATCCACAGATATTTGCCAGTTATATTTATTCCATTCACCAAATAGTTACTTGTGCTACTGGTTATCTTAGAAGGGTTTTCTTGTATATTTTACTGAATTTGGTTTTTATGAAAGTCAAGCTTGAATACATGAAGCTACATCAAAACTCGTGTGTAATGCAATTCATAAAGTAATGTAATAATGTAGTAATGTAATAATAATGTAATGCAGTAAATTGTTAATGATACAAACAATTGTGAGTCATTTACGTACTGGTATATTACGTCACCCTATGCTCAACAGAATGAGTTCAACATTTCATTGTAATCTCACTCCAGGTTAATTTCTGTGAATGACACAGTTCTTTCTCGGTAAAATAATAATTATGTTTGATAATTACCATAGGAGTGGGAGTAATTTTACTTGGGTTGTATTCATCCAGTGGTAGTACTTCAGTACACCGGGTGATTGTTTTCCTTTCCTCTAAGGATAGACTATAACAGTGCTGTGTTAACTCTCTCATATTTCATATGGTCATAGTTGTGCAATTGACACCAAGAATCTTCCCATCCTGGCTTTTTTCTCAGCAAAACCATTAATATGTGAATAGATCCAAAGGCTTTGTCAGTGCTGAGCAATGAGAACCCCACCCCCACTCCTTCTGGTCATGACTAACTTAAGAGGTCCGTCCTTTAGGTGGTAGTGATGCTTCAATTCTAAGGCAAAGTTTAGACTTTCAACATGAATACTGTCATTTAAAGAACTTCACAAGGACATATAAGCCTAGCGCTTGAATGGTAAGTTACAGATGGAATGGAAAACGCTAGTGTCCATGAACAAGGTGTTTTACCTGTATTGCTTCAGTGAGAGAAGTTCAAACAAACCAAAAATGCTGACTGCTTCAGAGAGGCAGCTGCTCCATACACCGTACTCCCCCAAGTAAACATGGCATGTCTCAACAAGGGCATGGTGCAATGCAAATAATAGAAACAGAGAGGTGCAACAAACTGTATGTTTACAAAAGGCAGCGTGTGACTGTTTCCCTCTGATTGCGCTCCATTGTGTTTAGATAAGGATAGGAAATCGGTATGAACCTCCACCTGTACAGATATTGCTGCCCGACTTCTGGTTGCTTCCTGTGTGGGAGGTTGCCGAGCACTTAATGGCTGCATTTACCCACTTGCAGTAATTGCAGCATTTGCACTCCGACTCCCATCATCTCTAAAGTGCTCCATTCATACACTCTATCTCATGAAAAGAGGGTTGTACAGAGTTGATTGGTTAACAGCTTCTCAGATCAAAATATTACTCTCATTCATTTTAGTGATTTTGAGTGAGTGTTTGATTAACATTGAGTATTTCCCACTGACTTCAGAAAACCCTCACTTAAAGGGGACCTTCAAACACAGACTATCCAGGATCGTCTACCTTTACTATGCATCAAATATTCAAAGTATAAAAATATCCAAGATAGGCACATCAAAATGATGTAAATTTAAAGAAACGTAAAGGAAGTCACACAGTTTTTACGTTCAAACTATGTACTTTTATCTAAGTGTTTATTAACTGACAATACAACTGATAACTTTCACTGTTATCTGGGCCTATCACTCAAACCATCCTTGACTTTTAAGCTGTTGTAACAACGCTTGCATGCATGTGGAAATGTCACTTGGCTAATCTAAGAGATATCCAATAAAAACTCCAAAATTCCCCCAAAAAAAACAACCTTCAGTCTCTGAGTGCAAATAAAATAAATCTAAATTTCAACTGACAACAGGCTGAAGATTTCAGCCCTTTAACAGATCAGTCTACAGAGAGGTGTCCCCAGTCAACTGCTTCTGGGATGGTGAGCTCAGTGTCAATATCACCATTTCACACAACCTAGAGCAAAACAAACCGCTCTGAGCACAGGAGACAATCATATACTTCCTCAATGAATGAACCTCACATGTACAGTTAAAAAAAAATGTACACAAAACACCACATACTAAGGAAAGACTTCAAGACTACTTATTGAGTATCTTGCCAAAAAACAGTTAAGGAAACCTGCAAGCCCAAAAACAGACATTTACATTACCCTCCTTTCATTAACAAGGTACCAAACCTACATTTAAAAATGCACTGGGCAACAGATATACCATTATAACATTTCAAATACAGCAGTACATTATTCAACTCTGTCACAGTGCCCCCAAATACAAACTTAAAATGTAACATTCAAAAGCAATCAGTCAAAATATAAACACCTTTGCTTTACATGCATTTGCAGACAGAATGAGCATTTTTTACATCCTTGAACAGCTCAGAAGATATCCATTCATATTGTAGCATAAGGCACTGTAATTACAGCAATGTACTTCTCTGACACGGTGGTGATTTGGATGCATTTATTCCCAGGGGAAACAAAAGGAATGAATATTCATGCAGGAAGAACCTTCACTCCATGCTTACATTTGTGATGCTATAATGACGTCAATGAACAGGTCGTATCAACGAGTGAACCATTTTTTTTTTATTATCATTATGAATAATCTTGACTGTGTTCATATTATGTATTATTTGATTAGGGAAAAATAATGCTATGATTTTTAGATCTAACACTTCTGGACATGATGTTGTAAATGAAATGCAAGTCCCTCTGGGTTCATATAGTGAACAGTTTACCTGCGGTGTACAGAAACTCTCTTCTTTCTTGCACAAACAATTACCTCATAACTTAAGTCCACAACTGTGCTTGGCTGACATACAATCCATAATAGGCTAATACTTATGTATAAATGCTTTCTTTTCAAATAGAGACTACTATTAAAGTGTTCTATTTACCTTGGCATGTATTTATATATGTATATCAGTGGACTCTGACTAAAAGAAAGCCAGGGGAGTTTTGATGAGCCTTTGGCAGCCTCCCACGCACCAGTTGGCCCTTGGGCGGATGGTGAAAAAGTTAAGAGGTGCTAAATGCAGGACTAGAGTGTCGAGACACAGTGCTGTATCCTGCCAGCAGAGCTGCAGCAGAGCAAGGCCTGACTCAGCCAATGACCCGGTGCTCCACCTGCCTGCGCTTGCATCGTGCCGCAGTTGCCCAAGGGCCAGGCACACCCTCCCTAGCTGCCCACCAGAGCAGAAGGCCCTGACTCATGCCCATCTGTCCTGATAGCACATTAGCGAAGCAGGCCCTGGTAGCTCAATCATTTCACAGACCTACATCTTGAACTGTGCAAATTGAAGTTTGCAATAATTAACTTTCAAATACACGCACTTATTGCCAAAGAAGCCAAGAGATGAGAAGCAAAACCTCCATTTTTCATCTATACACAAACGCCAACAGGTTCACCAAAAAAGAGGGAGCTGGGGCTGACTAACAGTTATGCCAAAGAATAGCGACGTTATTTAACAACAAAATTTCACCACAAACAGGTTTATCATTTGAGGTTTGGGAATCTTGATTCAAAATGATATTTTGAAACATTGATGTTTCTAAGTTTACAGTTTGACTGATAGGTCACAAGACTTTATATGATGTATACAGAAATGTATTGTCATAATTATAACTATGCTAAATCTTATGTTGTCTCATATTATGCCATCAATAAAGTTGATGTCTGTTCAAAGTGAGTCCTTTTTACAGTTTCTACTTATTAATATCAGATTCAAATTCCCCATTAAACACTATCTTTCCTCGTGTGCTAAAAACAACTTACCCATTACATAGGTGAACAATAATGTCTACATGTCTTCATCAGTAAGTTAGGTCAGTCACTAAGGTCAGTCACTAAGCTGTATCTGCTCACGGTAAAAACGGGTTTAGGTCAAACAGAAAATTCACCTGGTAGCCTAAAGGTGATTGGCAATTTAGCAATTTTTTATGTTAAGGTCTCATGATTGAAAGTAAAAGCTTCAGCTGAGCACCCAAGCAAGTTTGGAGAACTGTAAGCCTACCACATTCTCTTAAAACACGTTTCAGGAACAGACCAAGTCAGAGTGAAGAAACAGAGAGCTGGCAGATATAACAGTCAGACTCAAAGAAGTTGGAGTGAAAACACAGACAGATCAAAGTTTTGTGTTTGGTTTATCACATCCATCTATATACAGTGGTTTTTAGATTTGGTTTACAAAATATTGCACCTTCATAAAGGTCAACATTCAGTGTTCAAAACACAGATGGCCATTTTATGTGTCTGACTCTGCTGCGTAATTATATGAGCATGTTTAAACACTGTCCAAGTTAAACGATATTAGCATACAACACTACGCTTTTTTCAGTAGGGACTGATCTGTTGCATTCTTGATATATTTGACTTATCTTGATACAATTACTTAATTCAGAGCTAAGAATTGCAATGAGCCAATTCAGAGTAGTTTGTACTACTTTCTTTAATGTCCATCTTTGATAGGTAACTAGTTGGTTTATTAATCCAGTAGTTCCCTAGTAGACAAGGTACCTGGTAGCATAAGCATATCACTATGGAAGTGTCAAAATATGTGTCTTAAATATAACACTAAAACTGTGCAAGGGATTGTTGTGCTCTTTTTGCAACATAAATACATTTAAATGTCAATACATTATATTTTCAAAGGACAATGGTTCAAAAAAAGCTTTTCTTGCAATAAGTAATCACTGAATTTCAAGGTCAGTGGACAGACTATTTGTTCTCTGGCTCTCCACCATGGAAGAAATCATCTCAATTTTGAAAATCTCTCCAAAATGTAAAATTCTTTAGAATGTAATTAACCACACTCTATCTACTAAATATCACCAGCTATCACAAACAGGAAATGTAGGCTGGACACCTGCATTCTTCAACTTGCCAGATATCTTTAGAGTTCATGAAAAAGGAGAGACAAGCAGGTATATGCTTATGATAGGGGACAAAATTCAATAGTATTTTCTAATACTCTATGTCAGGAATGATGACTCATAACTTCTACCAGACCCTGGATTACAATGAAAAACATTGCTTGATTTGCAAAAAACAAAACATTTATTACATTCATATAACTATTAAAATTTAATACTTAAGAAGTTACAGCTTTAGGAGGTTAGCCATACTTCAAATTGTCCCTTGCTGGAAATACACACTAAAGAAAATATTTCTTTGGAGAAGAACCCCTCATAATGCTCCAACTGACTCCTGAATAGAAAAATCACTAGATGTAGCAATTTTGAGTTCCAGAGAGTCAGCAACACTGAGAAAGAAAAAACTTTTTTTAATGAATGAGAACAGGGAGATTAACTGACCTGTCCTGGCTTGAGGCCCAAACAGTGAAGCACCTCTTTTAACATGACAGGTGTGTGCAGCTCTTTGCCAGCAGAGATGGAGCTTTCCTTCATGCTATCTTGATGCACAGGTCTCCTACTAGTGAAAGCATGGGGATTCGCTGATAACTGTGATACCCTCAAACACCAGCACTGGGGCTGCCTGGCTCGGGACTCTACAAGAGCAGCTTTCCATAGTCTTGAGAAAGACCTTGCAGAGACCTGCTGGGAAGTAACAGCCCAAGACATAAGGTCCAGTCCAGAGAATCTGAAATAAGAAAGAGAGAGAGATATTTTAAAAAATTAAAGAAAAAAAGGAATGGCATACCCCTTTAAATACAACTTCTTAAAGTCTTGATTCAGGTCTAGCTGATTTAGAGTAATTCCATTCTGCCAGTGAAAAGGAAAAGGGGAAAAGGAAAACAGGTTGCTAATCATGTCTGGGGTGAAAGACAGAAACAGGATAGAAAACTTAAAAGCCTATGTAACGTACATAAGAGTGAGCTTGTAACTATTACCTCTTAATGTTCAGCATTCCCTCAATATTCTTTCAAAATATACCAAGAAATGTGTGAATATGGACATTAGTCACAAACATTTTAAGCATCTTTTTAAAGTTTCTCCCTTTAACATGTACTAAACATGACCCTGAATGCAACAAAACTTGAAACAACAAAGCTCCCCATCTGTAAGATATTGAAAGCTTGTAATATGAGACATACAGCTTTTACAACACATTCGTGAAAATATTATCATACACAGGATTGTGAGGAATACATTTGTTTAAATGTTCCCAAATAGACAGATCAATACGGGAAAGTCAAAATATAACATCCTTCATAAGATATTAACATGGAATGAATGCTCAAATATATTTTATATATAAACCACAGACCAGGGTTTAATTTCAGGATATGAGGCAATGCACAACAAAGATCCTCTTGAGGTACCCCACACGAAAGAGTCTGACCATCAATCCACAACTTCAAAAAGTTTATCTATTCTTGCAAAAAGACCATAATGCTGGCGACGGTATGCTGCCCGTACAGGACCCCATCCATTAACGACCTTCTTATCTTGAAAAAAAACTGTCACCACAGTGGTGCGGGGCATTTGTAACTTTCATTCAATTTTGGCATTTGAACTTACATTGACTGACAGCATTTAACTTCAAAATTTATGAAGGACGAGGTTCACACAGAAAAACGAGTCTGAAAGAGTGAAACTTCATCAAGCAGATAACGCAGGGTTATCTAGTTAGCGTTTACTTGCACCACCAAGGTAACTAGATTTTTCATATAATACCATACTTAACTGAGTATAATAATCACATGGTGCAATAAGCCGAAGTGCAGTGACATGTGTTTGTCAAATAAATGGCCGTGGTTAGTTTTCTAGCCGGATTCCACACGGGTGGTCGTTTTACTTCTGACATAACATTACAGCCAGAGAACTCGCTGACTGGCTAGCTCCTCAAACAACGTTGCTTGAAAAGAAAACTATTAGTAATGCAACTATATTGCTAAAATATAAGCGTCCGTCGGCATCTACACTAACGTTAGCTACCTTATGCCTTCAGTATACTGTATGTTGAGGTAGCTACTACGGTGGTGGTACTACGAATGGCAGTTCTGCCAAGCTAACTTAACAAGCGAACATGGCTAGGTAGAATTTCAAGAGTGGCCAAATTTCATGAACGACTGTAGGAAAGTGTGAATGACGGTATAGCATTGACGCTTTTCGGTAGATAGTTGACTAACATTATCTAGCTGAGTGTGTAACCTTAGTTCACATGTCACGTAGCTACAACTTTTGTGTATGCTAGGTAGCTACTTGGACCTGAAAACGGAGAAGTCGCTAACTTACATTGTAGCAAGCAGCCAGCAGGTTGCCTGATTGACTATCAGTCAAGCTCAACAGTGTACAGTAAAGTGAGTACAGCACATAGGGTTCCCAGGGCACTGGTCCACTTTTGCTGATGAAGTTATAGTCCAGACAATTAGCCAGCTAAAATCAACATTTGGTAGCTAAACCTTTTTGGACAAGGGAGAGCAGCGCTGGTACTTCCCCTTAAATGTACTACTCGACAACAAACAAGTGGATTGATGCGTTCCGCTTACTGTAGGTCTTTGCAATTTAATACAGCTGGATGCCTGGCTAATTTCACTGTTTAGCTTTTAAAATACACAGACATCGGCAAGGTACCTAACGTCACAGTCTTTTCAGTTTCTGAAGAATGTTTCTTCCTATCAAGGTAGTCTGGCTGGGTAGTGAGACGGCTTAAGTGGCGGTGCGAAAGCACATGCTAAAGGTAATGCTAGCTGTGTTTTGCATCCATGGAGAATTATTATTACTCGCTTAATGCGTGTTTTGTTATGTGTTATCTTACTACTCTGCTCTAATTAGCTATGTACACCAGCTAACATATTTTATTCAGAGGAAAAATAGGTTCCCAGAACCTGGATATATCCTACGAATTACTCCAAACTGACATCTGATATAGCTAGCTAACGTTAGCGTAATGTTGCTCTTAAAGATCATTTTCAGCAATCATGAGCACGGTAAAATGAAAAAAGGGTAATATCTTGCTCTTGTGTATCATTGTTTTGCACCACGCAAACACTGACATAACGTAGCTACACTCTGAAAGAACATTAATGATAGCTAATGAACTGTATGAGTCGAGTATGATGTAGCCAGCTAAGTGGGTGTGATTCACTGCTAGCTAGTTAGCGACAACAGTTAGCCTGTATTTTTTCAGCATAATGCTCAGTTCGCTGTTATGAGCTTTTCAGTACGCAACTAAGCAGGTGTTCTTGTTTCTTTTGTGGTGGGCATTAATATTTTCATGATGGATACGAGGGTCAGCCAAAAAAACTATTTCAGTCGCACAGTAGTTTTAATGTTTTTAATGATAATAATAACGCTGACTTGAATCTCTATCCTAGGTTATTATTACCCTCATTATATTGCTGCAAGTAAACTATATAACAAAATCACTTTTTCACATCATGTCACTTAATTTAAGCACGCTTGCCAGCTTTTCAAAAAAAACAGAGAAAGGAACATCTACTGCACTGCCCACAAACACAACCCCGCTCATTCTCAAGTGACAGCAGCGGAATATGCTGACGTCATATTACGTGTGCGTTAAACCGTCCAATCCGTTGTTACGAACAAAGAGTGGCTTGTGTTTGAAAATCTTCACGATGGTTCTGTGCAGAAGGCAAGGGGAAGGATTATTTTTGAGCTTAGCCAGTTAGGTAGCAACCTTAATTAAGGAAATTAAGGTGAGTAAATGTATATCGATAGACAGCTGTTTCCGCTGTATTCTGCTACACAATATTTTGTGTGTTTTACAGTAACTTTAGCTAACGTCACCTGGCAAACTTGTGGTAATAGTTCTACTGAACTCATAGCTAGTATTAGCTTGATATGCTAGCTAACGTTAGCCATTTTAGCACAGGCCGCTTCAGTTTTTATTTAGGTATTGCTAGCTTGCTGCCCCCAACGCGATGTGTTTAGCTATCTAGCTAGCAAGTTACCAGACGTTTCGAGGGGTTCATTTGATGTTTTACCCGGCGCATCAGTTTGTTGGCTGAACACGACAGCTCTAACGTTTATGTTAGTTGTGCACAAGCAAGTAGGCTGCTAGCCAGTTTTGTTAGACAGCGAACCGTAGCTCATACCCTATCGCACAAACTAGATAGTACGTTAAATATGTAAGAATCGTATGACATTATTTAGGACGTACAGCAAATGTCTGTGGTCGGTGACTGCCAAAGGGCAAACCAGTAGGCAGCTAACTGGATGGTTAACGCTAGGCTCCAGCTATCCAGCCTTAATGTTAGCTACGTGGCGGGATATGATAATGGTGGTGTTGGCAGTGCATACTGTGGCTTAATTCGTCAGTCAGCTGGCTGGGTACTTTGAGCACTTACACAGAGCAACATATGTACCATTATGACCGAAGTGGAGCCTTGCTTAATCGCTAGCAAGTTTTCAATTATTGATGAACTATAAGCCAGCTAGCCTGCGTTTTTTTGTCACGGGTCATTCCACTTTCCATGTGAACAGTCCCACCCTTAATACTTAGTAATGCATTGCATTGCATTGACCACCAGTTCGCTGCCAATCAATACTCATTATGCCTGTTGTTTAGCTACCAGCTCCCTTGCTACCATTGAATGATTTGCCATGGTTTCAACAAACAGCCACAGAGGTAGTGAGATATAGATGGCTCTTTCTGTAAGTGGGGTTTGAATGAGCCTCACGGTAGCCTTGTTTTTCCCTTTGCTAAGTTTAACTGAAGATGCTTGAAATTTAATCTAATGTCATTAAGCAGGCCACATAAGCACATTTTTTTCTTTATTTTCAGATCACGCCCTGAAAGATCGAGATAAGGGCACAATGTCTGAGACTGACATGTGCAGCCACGTAAAGGTGGTGGTGCGTGTACGCCCAGAGAACTCCAAGGAACAAGAGGGCAACTTCAAGAAAGTGGTTCATGTTGTTGATAAGCACATGCTCATCTTTGACCCAAAAGAACAGGAGGTGACCTTTTTCAGAGCACAGAGACTCCGAAACAGAGATGTGAACAAGCGAGCCAACAAAGACCTGAAGTTTGTTTTTGACCACGTTTTTGGGGAGGATTCTTCTCAGTTTGAGGTCTTTGAAAACTCTACCAAAGGTATCGTTGATGGAGTCTTAAATGGATACAACTGCACCGGTAAGACCACGCTTTCCGTTGATGTGAGATGTTCAACACGGAAGCCTGAGCAAATTTAACCACTGCATTTTACAGCTGCTCCTTACACTGCAGCTGTAAGGAGCTTTTGAGTGTTGGTCAGTCAGTGGGAAATATGTGCTCTCTTGGAAAAGTAATTATGATGGAGTAAGAAGTAAAAAAGTGCCTTTTTAGATTAATTGGATTTGTCTTGCATTTAGTCATAAGAGGGAACTGGGCTTAATGAAGTAGAATTGTTCAAAAATATCATGGTGCAGGGGTTACACTTTTCCAGGGCTGTTCAAGCCTGATCACAAAGAGGGTGTACGGGAGTTTTCAGTCCACTGCAGAGATTGAATCACTAGGGGACAGCTTTTGGTGCTGTAACCACTACAAGATCAGGTTGATGAGATCCAACTGGTAGTGTGACAGAAATTCTTATCTTTCTATCCTTTTGCAGCCACAGTACAAAAGATCACTGTAATTTTTTTAGGTGCTGTTCAGCTGCTGGTTGAGTGTTCCTCATAAAACCTGCTGGATTTTTGGTCTTCATCTTATATACATCCCCTGCAAGCATGCAGCTGTGTATGTTCAAGCTGCCAAGGATTTTGATATAATTTCACTGTTAGGCCCCCTTGCTGAAAACGTCTGTGGAAGTGAAGCAGGGGTTAAAAACTGACTGGTTCACTGACATGGACGAGGACTATATTTTAGACTGGAACATGTGTGCACGGTCATCTTCATGAAGGGTGACAGTGCAGACGTAGCTTTTCTACAACAGCACTTCATGCAATAAATGTTTCAAGATTTAGGTTAATTAACAGAAGCTGTGTTTACTTGACTAGTTATCCTGACACATCTATGGCGATTAATGCCTTTCTTCTCTATTTTTAATTACTCCTTTGTATATTCTCATGCAAATTTGCCAGTTGGTGTCCTGATATTGTCCTTGAACATACTAATTGTTATTAAATGCTGTGTTTTGTTTTTCACACATCTCAGGAAACACCTTACTGTTTCTGTTTGGTTTCCCATGGCTTGGGAGGATTGGCAGTGTAATATTAGTTGTTTAAGCCCTTTACTTAGAAAATGGCTTCAGAGTTATAGATAGAAAGATAATTTTTTATTAGAAGTAGCTAAAGATATTTTCAAAATGAAGTGAAGTGGAATTGACAGGAGCATGTCCCACCCTGATTTCGTCATAGGTTGGCCACATTTGTATTCTGGCAATTCAAGCTGTATTGTGGAGATTCGACAATTTTTCTAGCTCACTCTACCTTTTTTCTTTTAAAATTTTTGTCATCATAATGTCAACATTGAAAATGTTCTGTTTTGATGAAATTTTGCCCAATATCGTCATAGATTAGCAAATCATTGTCTCATTAGGATCAAATAGTCACAAGAAGGACGGCATGATATGGACATAATTTACAAACCCTTGCTAATTCCTCTCAGCTGAGATGTTCTGCAAAGGCTATTCCCGTAACACTCAATGAATTTCACTGATTTCTGCAAGTGATAGCGTGCACTATGACATTGATATGCATAAAACCATAATTCAACAGCAGTAAATGAATTAAAAACATAATTCATTTTAGCACTTTATCTTACAAACGTCATTTTGAACATCAGTACCTGATTCTTAATAGGACATTAGAAAGAAAGTAATGATTTGGGGGAAAAATTATTTTGTCTGTCAAAATGGCAGATGGATTTTAAAATTTACCATCAAAGCTTACAAAATTCAGTATATGAGGGGTAATTGTCGGTTGAAGGGTATTGTTTGAAGTGAGGCAGGCAATGGGAAATAGTGGAATACATGTTTTAGTCAGGATGCTGTGCGGAACATCAGATCAGTTAAGCTGTGAGGAGTTTAGAATATTGTACCATGTTTAGTATGTAACTGATCTTTTTAGAAAGAGGCTTAGACTAAAGTTATCCAAATGTATGAGATGCAGAGATTTAGCAAAATAGCTAAAATGGTTAAATGTGTAATTTAAAGCTCCCTTGAAAGATAATATGTATTCTCTTTATAAAACCTTTGTGGGAATTGACAGTTGCACAGTAGGCTTCACCGAGACCATCTCTGCAGTCATGAAAGAGCGTTGAAGCAAGACAAATACAATCCTCTGAAACATACAAACCAAAGGCTATTATTCACACTACAAGTTCCATAGTGAAGTGGGTGCCACTTAGAGGATACACACTACTCCACTGGAATTACCTGAACAATTATCAGGCACCTGCCAGCACTATCCTCATCAGAGCAAAGCCAGTTTTTTCTCTCACTGTGCTATTTACTGTCAACAAATGGCATAGCCAGTGTGGAACATGGGCCATAGGGCTCAGCCCAGATTTGACACGATTGCCTTGCCAACTGAGCCACTCAGGAACCCTGGAGAAGGCGTTTTAACTTTAATGAATCTTTATATTGGCGTGCTAACTAACACTAGGTAACTAGTATACTGTCAGGCTAGCTATCCAGCGTAAGCTGCTAGCTGGAGGAAAACACTAGCAGTTTGGCAAGTCATTCAGATGTTATTTTTGCTATCTGAAATAGCGCATTTTAGATCCACAAGTTTAAAAATTATGATTTGTGTGCTCAGCTCAAAAATTGTTTAGAGTGATAGCAACTGTCATCTGAGACTTAACAGCACCACAAACCATACAATATGTAGCTTTCCAAACACCAGTTGGGGATACTCTTGAGTTTAAATTTCATTTCTAATGGAATTAATCTAATAACATCAGGGATTAAGACTGCATTTTTTAATGCCTAATTTTTCTTTTTCTTTTTTTCCCCCAGTGTTTGCCTATGGTGCAACAGGAGCAGGGAAGACTCATACCATGTTGGGATCTGAAAACAATCCAGGGGTGATGTATCTTACCATGAAAGAGCTATTCAGTCGAATAGACCAAGTCAAGGATGAAAAAATTTTTGATGTTGCTTTTTCCTATCTTGAGGTAAGCACTACTTTTAAAATTATTCCTGAGCTAATGTGTATTTCTCTCTGCCCAAAGCCCTTCTACCACCCTACCCAAAACAGTGAAGCTTGTAACAGTCACTGCTGTTACAATTATTTGGGCTACAATTAATTTTTGGGGGAAATCTAATCAAACAAGAGTAGCTGTAGTAGTTAGCTGAGCCTGATGGGGTGGATTACCACCTCTCCATTAGGAAAAATTGCCGTCAATCACTTGACTGACATTTCATTTTATCAGTCTGACCAATTTCTAGAGTGACATGTGGTAGAGTGCATACTTCACCACCCATAACAGTTGTCATATCATGCGTAAAACCACATCATTTATTCCTTATCCCATTTGCAATCATTTCACCAACTTTAATCCACATCCGTCTCTAACATTTTACAGTTGTCATGTTCAGACAGGTGGGAGTGATCACATAACCCCTGCTCCACCTACAGCATTTAAAGGTGTAGCATTATGTGCTCCGCTGTTAAAATGGCTTACTGTAAATGGTTTGCTCATTTTCAGTCATTCTATGTGAAATTAACTAAATTTATGTTCAACTCTCGCAATTTTCGAGTAGTCTGGCATATACATCAGTCCTGTGGAGGTGGGATTGCAGTCAGCAGGCTATGTCATTTTATTATCTCATGATTTCTGAGAAACAATCAGTTTGTTGTTGTTGTTGTTTTTTTTTTTTAAAGCATTTTTACATCTACTCAAGCTTTCCTGAATACATTGAAGGTATACTCTTATTTATACTAGGGATGCAACGGTACACGGTATATTGTCGTACCGTTCGGTACGCCCCCTACGGTTCAATATGCACACGTGAACCGCGGTAATACGATATGCCTGCCATTTTTATATAATTTCCAAAACTTGCTTATTGCGCTGCAGACTACACGCACGTTGTACATTCAGATCCACAGAACATCTCTGGAGCCAGTCAGAATTTCCCTGGAGCCTATCAGCGCTCCGTATGCAAATACAAGCTGGAGAGGAGAGGGGAAACTAAAAACAAACATTCCCGCGTATGGTCACCGGTGTGATTTGCCGTTTAGCGCGTATGCTAAAACCGGAGCGATTTAGGGATGAAATGGTTACCGGTTTCACCGTAAACCACGGTAAAATTCCAGAAGGTTAGTATTATCGTTTCAAATTTTAATTATTAAAACCGTGGTTGATTACCGCGTTTTGAAAAACTCACGTTAAATACTGCCCAGCATCAACGGAAGTCAGAAAGTCTCCCAGACGCAGGTGCGCAGGCGCAGCATGCAACGTGAGTTTGTTTTGTGTCAGTGAAAACAGTGACACAGGCAGTGACAGCGCTCCGGAGATTTTTCAGCCTTCTAAGAGAACTAATTTGCTATTAAGAATGAATTCCGTGTATGTTTGTATTTGCATATTCTTGAAACAGCACACGATTTGGACCAGTTTATTTCATTCTTCTGTATGGATTTTTCAACGTAACTGCAATGTGACAGCATTATTTGTATTTGTCTGAAGTTCAGTAAATAGTTGAACTCTACTCCTACTTTGCTGTCAGGGGGAACTGAACATTGGAGAACACTGCTATTTAATTTGCCCTCTTCAGCATCATAATATTCTGAAACGACCTACAAATTAGCCTATATTATGCCAAGACTTTTAGAAAATAACATGCACAAGCAGACTCGATTCCTCCCTTTGCGCTTGATTTGCAATGAGTACCTAATATTGTGATATTAAATTTTCATACCGTTTCATCTCTAGAGCGATTAGAACACTACATTGGAAAAATTCTAGCTAATTTTAGCTTTGAGGAAACAGCTATTTAACGTTAAATATAGCAAATGCTAACTGAAAACTATGAGAAGCTTAATAACGCTAATGAAGACATAACAAACCGTGTAACGTAACACGGGCACTACATAGCATAAAAATAAGTTACTATGCGAAAGGATTAAAAGTTCAATAAATGCATGATGTTTCCAAAGTGAATGAGTAATCGTGTTAAATAATCGTGATCTCGATATTGACCAAATTAATTGTGATTATGATTTTTGTCATAATCGAGCAGCCCTACTAGTCAGTCATGCTGCCATTTTTCTGAATGAGGCTAAATAAAGAGTTCATTGTTTAAAGGGTGACGTGTTTTTACTTTTTTCTTAAATATAAAGATACCGAAACCATACCGTTACCTTGGCCTAAAACCGCGATACATACCGAACCGTGGGCCCACTGTACCGTTGCACCCCTAATTTATACATGCTACAGACTCAGCTGAGGTGTAATTTTTAAGGTCTCTTTCTGTGAAGCAACATTTGGAGTACATTTTGTGCACCACTTGATTGAGTGTTTTGAAAACATTTTGATGAGACATAGTCACTCCAGCAAACTGGCTTGGTATTCTTCAGCATTTTGTTTACAAACTCCCATTATTAATGGTTAGACTGCATACACGGTCTGTAATGTACAGCATTGTCATATCCATTTTTTTACTGGTTAGGAGGTGTAGACGTGATTGTAGCATGTCCTCTTGTATTGTATGTGCAGACAGTTACAGGTGTCTTTAAGAAGCGAACGTTTAGCCTCTGACTAACAGAATATAATTTACATAGCAAGAGACTTTTTATTGTCCCTTAAGGTAAAATAAAATTCTGTGTGTAATGTCATTTTTTGTCATTGAAGATCTATAATGAACAGATCCGGGACCTGCTGGCTAACTCTGGACCCCTGGCTGTCCGTGAGGACAGTACCAAAGGTGTGGTGGTACAAGGCCTCACACTGCATCAGGTAGGAGAAAGATGTTTTTAACAGGGATCCACGATGCTGCAAAGCATAAGGAATCACTATTAATACCATTAAGACATGTACCAATATCCTGTTAGCTTTATTCTTGGTGTGTAGTGCATTTTGTCTTAAAACAATGGCTGTTTTGCACAATATACTGCATCTCAAACACACCTTGTGTGTTTTGTAGCCTAAATCTGCTGAGCACATCCTTGAAGCTCTGGATTATGGGAACAAAAATAGAACGCAGCACCCAACGGATGTGAACGCTTCCTCATCGCGATCCCATGCAGTGTTCCAGGTAAACATCATGACAGTGTCCAATTTGGAGAATAATAGATGGTGTGCTAGTGGTACCCCACCTTGCTCCGGCACAAACCCCACAGTGATAAAGTGGCAGGAAAGCTCCAGTTTGGCCTGAGGAGAGTGGGTAAAAAGGTGCAGCTGAGTTTTTTTCTTTAAAGGAGAATCTTGATGTGTCTCATCTGAAGTTTCTAATTTGTGATGGTGCATAGTATTGAATACTTGCATTACATATTGAGAGAGTAATGTGAGGTTAACTCCAAAACTGACCCTTGTCTAAAAGGCACATGACTAATACTCAGGTCGATTATTCTGTAATTGGGCTTTCACATGTCCTGTGTGTTGGGGAGGGACAGTCATTCTTTCATTCCAAAAAGTTTCAGTCTCCATGTCCCCTATTACTTTGTTAAACATATACATTTTTATAGACATTACATTTTTGATAGCATTAGCTGTAGCATACTTTGAATTGTCATAAAAATGATAGTTTTCTTTCTACATGTGAAAAACATAGCCTCTCAATTTTACTCACATAATTCATCCACAATAAAAAATGCAAATGGTTCTAATAGGATAAATTTTCATTATTAATGACAGATACGGTTGACAGTGTAGCCATTTTTACAATGATTTGTCCATCATCATTTTCTTAAGTCGGTTAATCATTACTTCTTTAGTATCAAATAACGTCACCAAAAAGACTGCATGATAGATATATATTTTACGAATCCATGGCAATTTCTGTATATGTACGTGCTCTACAATGAATATTTCAGTTGTTCATTATAAAGATCACAGACTTAAAGGCATCCCTAGCGACAAGTGCTGTTCTGTAATTATAAAAAAATCATTGCTGTGATGTAATATGACATTATAGGGGTTGTGTGCCTGTCAAATCGACAGATGGGACCAAATGTTTTCCATCAAAGATTACAAAATTCATTAAATAGTGTTTAGTTGTTAGATAATCCAATGAAAATAAACTTTACACTCAATATATGCCGTTCACAATACAGAGGAGAACAACTTAGGTCTAATGCATCTATCCCAATTCATCGAACATTTTGCAACAGTTTGTTTTGCGAGCAAGTAATGGTCACTCCCTGGCAAAACACTCTCCAAATTCCATATATAGTCTTTACCTAGGGGCTCCTAAGTGGCTCAGTCAACAAGGCACTCATCTTGAGTGCAAACTGAGCCCTGGGGCCTGGGTTCAAAACTGCCCTTGTCATCTGCTGACAATAACCAGGACCCCATAGTGACATTAGTATTACCATTTTTGGGCGCCCTACATTCATCAGACACCTGCAGGTTGCTAGGATGGGTCAATGAACTAGTGCTTATTCTCCAACAAGTCCCCACTTCACTCTAGTGCATTGTGTGGATTGTAGTGTGAATAATAACAATTCACTATGTGTGAGTGTCTGACAATTGTAGCTCATAGAAATGCTCCTGCACAAGTGCAGAGGGTGGCATGATGAAAAAAGCCTAATGTACAAGTGGCAATTCCAAAAGGGCAAAGCATTTTTAAAAGCTAAGGTGTAAATTTGTATGGTCATTTTCATTGATGGCCCCACATAGCAAACACTTATCTCAGTGTGGATGAGATTGAAGCTATCATTACCTAAGGTATGACCTTAGATAATTCAAGACATTGCCCCAAATGCATGCACATTCATACAAAAACATCACACATCACTTTAAATAGATAAACATTTTTGCAGTCATCAATACATACTTAGCTGCAGTAGAGAAGAGGATTTTATCATCGTTCTCAGAAAAGGCTATTAATTATCTTTCAGAATTTTAAATGTCCTTTTTTTTTTCAGAAGAACAACTACTGAATCCCTTCATTTGTCTAAAATAATATATGTTGTCGTACTGCAGAATTTGCTCGTATAATTCATTGATATTTGTTGGCCTGGTTTTTTTTTGTTTTTTTTTTTAAACTTGAAGAATATGATATCTTTCGATAATGAATGAAAATGAATTTGTCAATCAAAAAATTTCCTTCTGGGATTCTGAGTGCAGTAAAATTGAACATTGCTTCTGTACATGGGTGTAAAATTGTTTCGTTGAATTACTGAGGAACAAAATTGACAGATTGTCTACTTTTTCAAAGATCTATTTAAGGCAGCAAGACAAGACAGCCAGCCTAAACCCAAATGTAAGGGTTGCTAAAATGAGTCTGATAGACCTGGCTGGCTCAGAACGAGCCAGTGCCACCAACACTAAAGGGGCCCGCTTCCGGGAGGGAGCTAACATCAACCGCTCATTGCTCGCTTTGGGGAATGTCATCAATACCCTGGCTGACCCTAAGGTAAGAACTTTCTCAGTATGAATCCCATACTTTGAGCCACATCTGCTGGACACCACCACAGTATATAGCCAACTGCAGCCAGTCTGAGTTTAGACAAATTTAGACAGTACACATAATCCATGTTTTTGGCATTTATAGCATGACTGAAAACATGTTTTGTATGAGACAAAGGGAAAGGTAAAAATGAATTCATTAACTTAGTTAAAAAGACAAGTGTAAAAACTCTGCAGAGACAAATTGGCACAGTGAAATGCAAACATTAGTATCACCTGCTGGTAGGTCACTGGGGAGCTTTTCATCATACTGACAAAATGTGACACTTACTGATTCCTGTTTAGTATGAAGTGTCTGGTTTTGCAACAGTGCAAAATAAAGATTCGGTGAAGTTTTGACATGGTTCTACCACACAGTTTGCACTGTGTTATAACTCTTCATATTAATATAATGCATGTGTATAGCCAAGTTATTAAATTGCTTAAATTTAAATCCAACTTATGGCCAAGACTCCTTTAATGGTTCCAGCGAGTATTTTTCCACAGTTTCTTACTTGGTTTATAGAAGATCCCAGCACACATGAGAACCAGTGTTTATTTTTTTTCCCCTTTAGTTAATATCTGTTAAGTTACATCAGGGACACAGAGTTTAGACCAGAACTTCTTGACACACACTGAAGCCCTGTGCTCAACGACTGAAAGCAAGTTAGCAGACACACACAGCACAAACATTATTAGCTAGCTAGGTAGCTTGATAAATGAAATGATTAGAGTTTTCCCTGGGTCTTGAGACAGCCATGAGGTAGGCAGTCAGTCGGAGTCGGGGTTATTGGTTGAAGGTATTTTCTATAGTAGTCCGCCACATCCCCTCAGTTAAGTTGCAGATCCTAGTTTAGTTACACATACCCATAGCACTGCACTTTCTCTCTGGTTTACACAGCACCCCTCTGGCCAGACACATGCATAACAGTAAAACAAATCTTGTACTGAAATAATTTCTTTTGGCAGTTTTAAATGGTGACAGAATTTCAGGATTGAGGCTGTATTTTTGATACTGTGACTAGGCAGTATGAAAAAACAGATGGTGGGCTGTTTAGTGCTTAATATGCAGGGAAAACCCTGCACAGTGTATTCATACCCTTAAGTAGGCCTATCTTTATAGAAGCTTCCAACACTTGTGTTAATAGTGGATATAAAAGGATGTTATACACAGCAGTAACACATGAGAGCTGTCAACAGATTTCATTCCAGTTTTTGCAAATTTTGGCAAATTAAGGTCTTTGATCTCCACATGTTATGTGTTTGTTATAAAAATATCCATATAAAGCTAAACATACCAATTTCCACTGCAGCATCCATTAAAAAGAAGTTCAAGGCTACTGGGAGGGTTGTTACCTTGCATAAAAGCCAATTTAATCTCAGCATGCTTTGAGGAAAGTGGTTCAGAGTGTAAATTCAAACCTAGGGGCAGTGATATGAGATTTTTTTTTTTTTTTTTTTTTTTTTGTTATTATTTCCTGATGGTCTGATTTCTCTGGCATACGGCTCAAACCGTGCCATTTGATTCTGGAGACAGGAATGGGGCATTCATGGCATGGATGCAAAGACCAAGCCTCTTGAAAGCCAAAATGCAAAAAGAAGTGGGACAGATTAGTCAGACTATATTTTAATGACATGTTTTCTGATTTTTGTAAATACTCAGGAGTGATATGTTTGGCTCCAAAGGTACCCCTCAGGTTGAGGAAAATGTTATCCCCTCTGTGAAATCTGAATGTGGTTATGTTGTTTCGGGATCATTTAATATCCTCTGATACTAGTGCTCTTGTGACATACAGGGGAAAAGATGTGTTTGGTCCTGGTTTATTTGAAAAGAAGCTCGATCTTTGAAAAATAACCCAGCATGATAATGTTATACAGACAAGCATGCATAAGTGTCTAAAAGGAAAACTATACGAAATTTTTCTGGAACAGCCATCTCAATCTCCAGACGTTGAACCAACAGATTATTTGTAGTTCAAATACACTAGCAAGAATTCAGAAATCTAAAGTTGGAGGAAGTCTGTGAGGAGGAATGGTCAAAAGTAACCTATGAGAGGCAGCTGAACATCATAAAGACTTGTGGAAGCAACTGCAAAGTCAGGCAGATATAAAAAATAGTCATTGCAGGGATGTGTATTGCACTTTTTGTGTGACAGTGTTGGTCTGTGTAGCCATGTTAAGATCGGTTGCTGCAGAGTGACATTTTTTTTCTCAATGAAATTGAACTTCTTTTCAAAACTCGTATCCAAATCAAACACTAACTTATGTAAGGCATTCGGTTTGTGGTTTGTTATCACTCAAATTTAAGGTACAGGGCTCCAGACTGCGACCATTTAGTCGCATTTTGCAACCATTTTTGGAGACAGTGTAACTAAATTTTATAACTAGGTGCACCAGTGCGACTTGCAAATATGCACGCATATGCGACCGTTTTTTGAGAGCGTGCGAGTTAAAATAAAAAAGGGTGTGACCAAATCATGTGCTGGTGCGACCAACTGAGAAAGTTGGTAGCACTCATGCTACTAGTGGAAAAATAAGTCTGGAGCCCTAAGGTAAGCATTTTTGTTTTATTGTCATTTTCCTTGGGCATTTAAGAACCTCTTCTTTATTCATTGGTGTCTAATCTCAGTTGAAATCATGTCTTGTCCATCCAGATCAGTATGGTCAAGGTACTGTCAAGTTTTCACATGGCAATATTTGTTGCTTTCTGTATTTAGAATTTGAAACAATATTTTTTTGTCCCTAACCCTTAGGGGCAATTCAGTTGGGTGGTAAAGTGGATATGTAAATCGTCAGTTTTCTGCTTTTCATATATTTAATAATTTTCAGTTGCGTTAAGGGTTTTTTGCATTATATACATAGATTTTCTGTTAACGTTCTGCATTATATAAACTCACTGATGTTCATCTCCTCAAGCTGATTTTGACCAAGGTGCTACAGTAGCATTCATGTTCCGCTTGTGACTTTTAGCAGCATCAGTAGTTTGGTAAATCATAGCCTAAATGAAGAGTGATATGACAGAAGGTCATTACTTTCAGGGCATTCTATTTTTGAAGATGGAAAGGAAAAAAGGTAAATGTATGGGCTATTTTTAATAAAGCTAATTGAAAATAAATACAAAGGGAACAAAACTACACACCACTTACTGTAGGCTGTTTTGTGTGCTATAATCCTTTGGAATGAAAATGATCCCCTCGGGATTAGTCTGTGTGGGATCCTTTGAACGTGTTGAACTGTTCCTCTCTTCTGCAGACACTGTCTGAATTACATCCAGATTGTATTCTCGGAAGTATCAGACATGAAGATAATTCCCAGTTACATGGCAATCTCATTAGCTTGTGATGGGGTGAGACTGCAGTCTGAGAAAATAACTGTTAAATCTAGTTTCAAAGAGCTGTTTCCTACTTAAATGTACTTATCTGGTATGGTGCTTGAATATATATCCTTTTTGCAGTAATCTGCACCAATTAGGCTTTGTTTTGCTTTTGAATATTTCAATTTATTAACAGATATGGATATGTTTCATGCATATTCTGTGCAGCACTACTGGGCGTCTTAAAAAAAAAAAATCTTACAAGACAATGGTCCAACTGTATAAGTGCAAAAGAAAAAACGATGGTGCAAATTCGGACTTGACTGTAAAAATATATGTTATGGCTGTCAGTTGATTAAACAATTAATTTAACACATTAAACATGGATTGGGGTCATTAGAAGAGTGCAATGTTTCTCACTGTTTAGAGCACACCAACTTCAAACCCAGCAGTTTACTCTGTTTCATGTGGCAATTTTTGGGTTCCAGCTGAACAAATTGACTTTGTTCTGCCAGGGATGGAGGTTGGTGAGTCAGACAGGGCTCCCTCATCGCAACAGGTCTTGGCACCTTGTGGCTTGTTATGTGTCTGCAAGTTGCTTGGGTGATGTCAGTGAAGCTGCACCTATCCTCCAACGAGCACCCGCTTCACTGTGGTGCACTGTGGGACTTGAAGTATAAGAACAGGTATTGGTGGCATGCCAGTGTGTAGAAGGATTACATTCGTCTTACTTTACTTGTCCTGCATGAGTGTTGTGGTTTTCATGGTAAGACAAGCTTGAAAAAGGGTTAAATAAGGCTGGCAGTTACAAACATGAGTGTAGTGATGTGTAAGTTGGTTGTAATTGTGCTAGAGTGGCAGTATTGCCTATTGTCAAAGTCCTTCTTTTTTCTGCATCAGTTCCTAGCCTCAGCAAACGAATGCTTTGCACATAAATAATACTGCATATACCTGATTTGAGTGAAATTTAGCATTGTGAACTGTAAATTTTGGTCTTTTTGGTCTGGTTTCCTTCACTGTTTTCCCTCATTTGAAACCAAAACTAGACTGCAGATTTCCCTGGTTGTTAATAACTTTTTGGTTGTTACCCAGGATGTGGATAATCTGCTCTTTTGAATATCATTTTTTTGTGCATTTATTGTTGGTCAGTTTGCAGTTTCTCCTGCCTACAGTGTTCGGTCAGCATGTTGTTGCTAACGACTGTTAAAGTAGGCGACATTGTATGTTACTCAGTGAGATGTCTGTCTGGCTTGGTAGCTAAACAGTTTGATAGCAGAACTAGTTATCAATTAGGTATGTAGAATGAAACATTAAGCTAGCATACCTGCTTTAGGATGAATAATCTTTTTGTTGGAAGAGTTTTATTTTTATTTACTCATTTTAAGCCACGATCAAGCTCACAACATAGCTAGCCCATTGCTGTCTGTGAAATCAGCTAGCTAATGTCAACTAGCTAGCTGCAACAAACAATTGTCAAGTCGTTGTCAACAGTGGCCAGAATAAGCTGCTAGCCCTCTTGATATAATACTGAGTGTAATGCACAGTAATTTCAGAAGTTATCTGTTTCAGCTTACGCTTTCTCTGGGTGCTAAATTTACAGACAGAAACATTAGGCTGCTCGGTAAATGTGCAGATTTTTTTTTAAATCTCTTTTTAGCAATCATCAGAGTATGAGCATTATTATGGCCAAATCAAAATCAAATCAAATGGAAGAATGGTATGTCCATCTTTCAAAAACTTCCCTCAGTAATTGGTTTGGTTTCAGAAATCGGTGCAGTTAAACAGCACAAGGCCGAGCATACTTCTTGTGTGCATCACAGTGTTAAACCTGGTCAGTTTCAGTCAAAAAGTGAGTTGACAGCTAACACTTTAGTTGATTAATACTAAGCTAATAACTATAGCTGTGAAATGTGCTTGTATTATTTATTTACGCTACATACTCCCTTGGCTTTTAGCATGACTGATTGGAGTCATTCCTTTACCATATGTCAGCAGTGTGGTCCTGCATGTTGATAGTGTGACGTGACCAGGAGCTCCTGAACATTAACAAAACATTTTTAACTAGATGTTATCTTCCATGCCTTAGCTTTTTTAGCATGAAAGTTAAAATCAGACAAGTCCTAGTTGAGTTTGCTCTTCTAGCATTTGCATCCTCACCGTAAGCTTTTCAGCTGTCCCACATTTTATTTGCAGTGGGCCAAAGAACCAACGTATCTCAGACCACTATGTCGTCTTGATGTTTCTGCAGGTTTCAAAGGAATCTGTTGTTCTCCCTCCTATAGAGGGAAAAGAGAATCATGCTAGCTCTCGAGAAATATGATTCTATTCCCTCAAAATGCCTATGTATAGGATAATGTAAAACGAGAGTATGACCATTTGACCTTTTTTTTTTCTTCAATATATGTTTATGAACTGATATATTTGAGTTTTTTTTTTTCCCTCAGTTCTAGTGGTTTTGTAGGAAAAAATGGAATCATCCATCATTACAAAGAACAGGATAAATTATTTATAGATTAAACTCATTCTGACATTATAAGGCTACTTTTTGCTAAATATATAATGGTTTTTTGTTTCAGTACTGCCCAGCACTTGAAATAGTTGTTAACCCCTGCCCTGTTTGAAAGGTGTGAGGTTTTGCATCAGCTGTTTTCCATCCAAACACAAACTGAAAATGGTCACTTTTGGCTGTCTGTCTCTTAAGCAATAAAACAGGTGACGGAAGCCATTGTGCTCTACTAATAAGAACCATACTTGCCTTAATGCTCCAAGGGTGTATTATCAGGTTTAATTTATGCTGTCCAGCACTTGCAAAGTGATTTAGAATGAGCTGTGGTAAATGATTTAACATCAGTCAAACTTCTTAAAAAGGACCTTTTTTTTTTTTTTAACATCTGGGTTGGGAAGGAAAGCCAAAACATTGATGGAAACATCTATCCTGGTTTGTGTAGCAGCATGTGACACAAAATTTATGATATACATAAGAATTCTTGGACAGTATGCAACAATTTTACCAACATATTGTACTTAAATTGATTTTCAGATAGACCAGCAGTGTTGCTACATAGAAATTGCATCAAAAAATCTTAATCACAGTACAAATTTCTTTCAATATTATATTCATACTAGGTTAAGTAAACCTAAACTGGTAGCCCTATTCATACATTTACTAATGAATAGTTTATTTTCTCAACTCAGACATACATTAGAACTGATTTGCTCTTTTTAAGCAGTGCATCTTTCCAATTATGGTTATTTCCTTTGAGCTCTAATGAACTCTAAGTTCCAACCCACAGTTTAGGCCATATTACTTCACACATACAGAGAAACTACTCCAAGGAAATGCTCCCCAACATTCCCTTCTTGTAAACTGGTCTTATAGTTTTTCATTTTACTATCTGAAGGGCATGTTTCCTTACTTGTTAGACACAAGTTGGTTTCATACTGCCTCAGTGCTTTCAGTGGGAGTCCAATTTCTAAAAATGTCAGTTACTGACTTATGGACAATATATGACTTGTGCATGTTAGTAACTTGCCCTTTTAAATATTTTTATTTAATATATGTCTTGTATTTTGCATTAAAATTGCAATATGCAATATTACTTTTCAAACAATCCAATAAATGTTCATGTAAATATACATGCATAGACACATAAATGCAACAGTATGATATGAAGATATGCATATACAAATATAATACGAATGGTAATAATCTGAAAGTAATGAGCATAATATTAAGTGATGAATGATGGGGAAGTGTTTAGAAACCAGCACTTACGGATGTAATGCTAATACCCATTGTCTCAGTAAAGAACTTGGTCATACCTATAGCAAGCCTGTGTACTGTGTGTTTATGTAAATAGTAATGCAATAAATGTTTGATACTTCAGACTTGGGATGATGCAATTGACAGAAGATTCAAAATGAAGGTAAGTAAGTGTAATATGGTCCAAGTTGTGCAGCCTTGTGAAGTTGTATGGTAATCCTTTGTTTACATGAAGCTGGGATGGGAGTGATTTTAAGGACTCAGATCTCAGGAACGTTGTGGCTATTTCTGTAGGAAATGAAAACTAGTGCTTAACCATTTGTCATGCTTTAAATGTGACAGTACACACAAGGTAATTTTGCATATGCGGCTGGGATTTCTAGACACATAATGGAAAAACCTGGCTATCATGTAATTTAGCAAAATTGGTGTGTCTGTACTTGTAGCTAGCTAGCAAACTTTATACTTTAGTGAACCCCACTAATTGTATACATCAGGTTATTGTAACTGTTGGATTTGGTGTCTTTTAATTCATCTGAAATAATTCAGTAATTTTATTTTAATCTGTTGCTGCTGTGCTTTTTTTGCCATGCCTGAGAAGGAAAGCTAGTTTGCTGATGAATTTGAAATATATGGATAGCTATCTTGGTATCTCTGTAGCAGTGATTTAACACTACTTTGGCTACAAAATGGTCCTTTAAATAAAATCAGCTTGCTAGTTCTCACAGTTTAATGAAGGGAAATCCAAGGTTTTCCCCTGCCTATCTCTGTGCCTGGCGGCCCGCCTAGGAGTTTTTCTCTTGCTTAACATCTGCTGGGAAAATGGCCAAAAATGATGCCTAGACCCTGTAATTTGGATATCTATCTCTCTCTTTCTCTTTCTTTCTCTCTCTCTCTAACACACACACACACACACAGTGTGTGTGGACAGTAGTGTGACTGATCAAAGAGGAGTGGTGTGCAAGCCTGACTGTGCAAAAAACAAAGAAGTTGCTGACAAAAATCAGAGCATTTAAAGGAGAAGCTGAGGCCAAAGCATTGTCATGGGTGATCAGGAATGAATAATCATTTCATTTTTTATTTGGAAGGACAACATCAGTATGATTGTTGTGCACAGCCATGTTACTGCACAGTGATTTTCACCTCAGTGTACTTCAGTGATGGAAAGGTGAAAATAAGCTTCAAAAGACAGCAAAAAATAGCGTAGAGCATGAAGGGAAATAAAATTATGGCATGAGGATAGCCATACTAATTGATTGTCTATAGCTAAAAAATAATTTCCTAATAACTTGATTTGTTTCCTGCATGAAATATCACCTCAGTCAAAGAGTAACCATTTCCCCTAGTTTCAGAGACAATGTAATCAAAAATGAAATTATGCCACTGTAGAACCTAAAAAATTAGCTAGGTGATTAAATAATGTTTAATTTACACTTTATCTAGTGTAACAACACATCTTGTGGGCACATGGTTGATGAACATTGCAACTGAGCCAAGCAAGTGTAGACATTTTCATTATGTGCTCAATTTTTAGTTGCACTTCTGTTGCTTTGAAAGTCATATGCTTGTCATTAAAATGGTTTGTGTGCTTCTTGAGCTACATTGAAATTTTTAACTGGAATGTGAGTTTTTAGTAACACTGAATTTTGAGAGAAAAATTTGACAGTAAGGGCCAAGGGATGCTTAACTGGGATATAGGGGCCATTCACTTACATTGAGGAATTTGCAGTTTGTACTGCTTGCAACCCAAAATCCATTGCTCTAGCAAACCAGGAAAAAACAAGATTACCAGAGACTTTTTTTTTTTAATTGCCTTCTGCTGTTTTATGGGCAGTACATCAGCCAGCCCCTTCACAATATTAGAGTGATTGGTGGCTTGTTGCCATAAATATGATTTACAAATACTTGCACATTGATTATTTAGTATTGTTAGCATACTAGCCTGATTGCTAGCATACTGTTATTGTACCATTCTATTATTGTCAGTATTATGAGCGTGTTAACCTGATTGATATTTATGCTAATAATACTAGCATTTTGGTTTTCGTATTCGCATCAGTTCTAGCCTGTTAGCATAATTACCGTAAATTTGATTGTTAGCCATATCTTACTTGTAATTGGTCTGTCTGTTTGTAAGCTATTATTTATTTTCAATCAATGCAGTGCAGTCCTAGTACAGGCTCTTTGGTGACACAGTGAATTAACTACTCTCAGGACCATCCATTCCTATCCCAATATTTCCAAATGTGGCATGAAATGATAATACTTTGCATAGAATTAGAAATGTATATATCCACAATATTTTTGTGTAAGTATTTTCTGCTCATTGAGGCTTTTGATTTTTCATTGTTGCTTGCAGCTTTATTTATTATTACTGTTACATCACATGCTATAAAGCTTGGAAACTGGCAGCATAAAATATAACCATTAATCACAATGTACTAGAAGGACATGAATTGTTAAAAGACTTGCACTGGAATGAAGCTTGCTGCTGTCAGTTGGATAAAAGACCAGTACATGCGGCTAGCTTGAAATTTTCCCCCAGCTTTTTGATGTCTCGTGTACATTCTTGATATGTCTTATTGTAGTGTGATGATGACAGTTCCTGTTTTGCCTGGCTATATGGAACAAAAATGAATATTGTGATTTTCACAATGCAGTTCAGTGTCATTGGTTCCCTGAGGCCATCACCCACACAAGTTTGCTGAGTTTTTATAGATTAGGCTTTTCCAAATTTCTTGTTTTCACTTATGGTTTAACTTCCCACCACATTCTCTCCTTTAAGTCAGAGGACGGGTCCTGCTGTTAAATATCTGAAAAGCCTACAGTATTTGAGCTTGTGCTGATAAATGTCAATGTGAAAATGCAGAAGAATTGATCTTGAACCTACCTTCCATCAACCCTTTTAAGCAGCTGCTGATTTCCTTTTGTTGTTGTTTTCGTTTTTTCCTTCTACCTTGACACGGTCAAAAACACATGTACCTCAGATCCAAGGTCCCTTTTATCAGATGGCTTGTACTGCACAAATCCCCCGGAGAGAGCCTGCATTGATCAATGTTACCACCCCTGCTCTTGGCAAAGAGTGCCATGGGATACTTTATAACCACAGGGAGTCAGCACCCCAGTTTACTGTCTCAAGCCCAATTAAGACCACATTCCATCATTTGCTGTAGAATTTTGTGTGGATGGGGGTGTTTAGGCTTACCAGTTATGTTTCATTTGTTGAAGCAAGTTACACTTCCAGTTACACCAAAATGATCTCTCTTTTTTTTTTCTTTCTCTATTTGTTTGGTGGATACTTTTTCACAATGTTATTAATTTCATTTACTCATTCATTCTATTGTCATTCTGAGCCCACAGCAGCCAGCAGCAGTGAATTGAGTGGTTTCTACTTTACTCCTCAGCTGAGTCCGGTACAGTGTACGTGGATATTGTTTCATGCCAGTCGCATACATTAACCTGTCACTGAGTTGTCTCGGCTTACAGCTGTCCCTAGGGAGGCCACAAACAGGCCACTCACATTTAGTAACTGCTGTCTGAAGGTGCCATCTCTGTGCAGTAATGTGATCCCTGCCACACTACTGCAGGGAATGATAGCTGCTGGCCTCTGTACCTGTCTCTTGTCATCAGTGCAGTAAGTTTTCAAGACTTTACAGTACTTTAAAGGCATTGCAACATTATACATTACTTTCAGGTAGTCTGAGAACCCTTCTGGTTCCTTCATTTGTTGTCTCATTTTTTCCTGACAGGTAGTTTATGGTTTTAATACAATGACCAATTTAACACTGAATTGTGAATAAAACTTACCTTCTGTAAAATGGGAGCTCCCACAAGATCAACAGTTCCTGTGCATTGTTTCAGCATGAGAGAGATGAGGTTACAGCTGGGTTAGTCTTGGCCTGTTGCAGAGCACAATGTCTTTATTAGAGCAAATTCCTCTGAAGTTGTTGCGTAGACTTCATTGAGATTGCTTCATACTTTAACAGCTGTATTTTCTTTACAGATGCACCTGCTGTTCTTGGCGTGTTTGGTTGCATTTTGTTATACAATGAATGGGGACAAAACTGCTTCATTTCTGAAGCCTGGGAAGACTGTAAGAGAGCTCTTTGACTTTGTCATTTGGAGAATAGTAGATGAGATTGTGCTATGAGATTTTTCTTGTGGAGTCATAAAGAGATGCTGTTATTGGTGTCATTGCAGCTGTTTGTTATGGACACAGGCTCTAAAACTAAGCATTGTTTCTGCCCCTCTGGAGAAGTCGAAGGGGACCTTCTGCTTTTGGGTTGTTCTGTGGTCCTGTCACAAAAGTGATGCCTAGGTGATGCCTAAGAGCATATTTTGATGAAACATGGCAAAAATGTCCTCACAGTTCCTCCAGATTCTACCCATTATCAATTTACAACTTCTAGGTATGTGGGCCATTCCATTGTGATTTTGAATCTGTTAGTCAATTGTGCATGAATTTTGATGCAGCATCACTGACACACCTGATCACTTTGTACAATTACAATTTTCTTATTAATTTTGATTTGTGAAGCCCCCCCCCCTTCAAAAAACATATTGAAGATATTGAATTTTTTCACACTGGCTCCACAGGATTTTGCTGTTAGGACAGGGAATCAGTATGGATCTTAGTAAAGTTCCATACTGATTCCACACTGCACTCAGAAAATTCTGTATTTATCTTTAATGTAGTGCATGGTGTAATAAATAAAATGCTACAAATCTGTTTTGTAATCAAATTTGTATGGCTTTTTCACACATAACAACATCAGAATATAACCAAAGAGGAAAGGAGACACATCACACCCCCACATACCCCTCCCATTTAAAAACCGCATTGATGAAATTTAGAAAATTGCAGAGTATCATACCTATTCTTGTTGTCTACACAGTAGTACCATTGCAGTAACTTTCAGACATTCTCTGCAGCAGAAATTCTATAATCATAATAACTCAAATGTGCTGCTGTAATATGTACATTAATGACATCAGAAATTTTTTTCAGAATTTTACTGACATGTGACATGGATATTGTATATTTAGAGTCATAAATAGCCAAAAAGTGTTATTTTAGATATGGTGGCCTGGTAACCCCTCAAATTACATACACTTTTCTTGTCCAGACTTCATTGATTTCAAAGTGGAAAGAATTCTGAGGAGTAATGCTGATTTTTGAAATGAATCATCTTTCTGCAGTATCAAGGTGCATACTGCGATCAGTCATCTCATTTGGTTTTTATGCACATTCCAGAGGTGCTGCTGTAATTCCAACAAAGCTCATGTTAGGCTGTGAAATTTCAGGGCCCTGTGAAAATCAGATGTCGATTCACGTTAGACTAAAATTACTGAAGGTAATTGGCAAAACAGTAGGCTTCTTGGCTTGGAAAACGTGCAGAGGACATCAGACAAAATTACTGAAAATGAAAATTGGCCAGTGAAAATTGCTTTCTCCTTCTGAAAAAACTGACAACCCTAGGCATTTTTATCCATTATGTATTGTACTTAGGTACTGACCACAGACAGGGTGAAACAAATGAATACTTCCTTATGTCCAAAGCTTATTGGTTTGCCTGCTGTAACAATTCTGGTGTTTTAGCAGTTTAGTTAATACCAACCAGCGACTTAGACTGACCCTTATACTGACCTTTGCTGGCCATCACTTAATCCATAAACAGATGTTGTTTCTCTTTTTTTTGTTTTTTTTTTTTAGGACATTGCTGCTGCATAGCTACCTAGCTAGCTATCTTGGTCTGTTGTAAATTGTGTTGTGCTTCCTTGGTTAAAAACTAAATGTTTTCATATTAGCCATCAAATATGTCAACAAAATGAAGGAAACCTGCAAGAACAAGTGAGCCATTATTGTAGCAAACTACCTTCAGCCACTAATTCCACACCAAAGAGCAACTTCTTTTTCTAACCATGAACTAACATAATTTATTTGCCTTGGGGGAGGTAGTTAAGTTGCCTGTGGTAGCTCTGACGCAAAGAACAAGGTGGGTAGAAGCCCCTGGGAAAATAGCTGTGCTAACAGGACTAGCTGCAGGCCTTGAAAACCAGCTTCACTTCTAAGTTTATCTGACGCAGTTAATGTTTGAGGGCCTGTTTAGTTTGTTTAGTTTGTTTGGGCTCTATAAATGCAAGCAGACTACAGTATGAGGTTAATGTGGGTTTACACAAGTAGGGCAGAGCATTTCTCAAATAAAATTTCTTCCTCGTTGCACGAGTCCTTCCTAGTCAGATTGTCTTCTTCATTTTTTGTACCCTTTATTTCTTGATGTGGAGGATGATAATAATTGGATAATGCTATAATTGGAGATTTCTTGGCTAAGGGAAAAGGTGGGCGAACAATATATTTTCTTTCCCCTCTCTCTCTCTCTCTCTCTCTCTCTCTCTCTCTCTCTCTCTCTCTCTCTCTCTCTCTCTCTCTCTCTCTCAGTGAACCGTGAGTGAACAAAACAAAACTGCACACTGTGCAGGGCTGAAATGAACTACCCTGGAAAATAATAAAAAATATATATGTGCGTGTATCTCTAATCATCTGGACAGATGTGACTTTCCTCTGCAGCATGACATTGACAACAGCACATACTCTTGTTAGCTGCATTCAGACCATTTAAATTAAATAAGTGTTTATCTGAATGAATTGCATATTCATTTCATTGATGTTATTGATCATTCAACATCAGTTTTCCCATGTCATTAACCCCCATTTGCATTGCTTATTTTGTTTAAAAACTTGTCATTGAAACATCAGTATTTTTTAATAAATGTCTATTGATTGATACAGAAAGAAGCCTGACAGTTCCATCTCTAATGGGAACTAAATTCAAAGCTTTACATCACATGTAAAGTTTTAAAGACATTTCACCCTTTCTGTGTATTTAAATTAATTCTAAACATCATAAAATCAGGTCCCTCATCAGATATGTCCTATCAGTGTCAAGACCTATTTATAGAACAATGAATCGTTTGCATAGACTACTCTAATGGATATAAGTGAGATTGGTCTCCCAGATCATGGTCTATCTTGAATGAAATATGTGTGCTGGGGTTAAAAAAAAAAAAAAAAAAATCACCAGCTGGGAACACCTGAACAGTGAGAAACAGTGTGCTGACTCAGTCCAGCCTCTGGTGTTCCAATGGCACACAACCATGCAGTTGAAAGGTGTGGCATATTGGTTCCATTGTGTTCTCCTTTTCAGACTTTATTAATAGTTGCAATGTATGTCAGTTGTACTTATTTGACTAATACTCCAAATGGGTCCTTGGTTACCTAAAAAGTTTGATTAAACCTAGTTGCAGTACCACTATTAGGCAAAACAGTTCTTTTAAGTTTGTTCCATAGTTCATAGCATTAATATAATCATATGTTTGTTGCCAAATGCTAATGATTACTTTTGTATTTTTTCCTCAGAGTAAAAAAACTCATATACCATACAGGGACAGCAAACTTACTCGGCTATTGAAAGACTCCCTGGGAGGAAACTGCCGCACCATCATGATTGCCAATGTTGGCCCATCCTCAGTGTCTTATGAGGACACCTACAATACTCTGAAATACGCAAACAGAGCCAAAGAGATTAAGTCTTCTGTAAGAACACCTTTCTTTACTATTTCCATAAAGACATTTTTGCTTTATTTATTCTCTTCCTGGCATTACATAAAATTTTGTTTTATTAATTTACTTTTAGGGGGTCATAAAGCATTCCAATTCATTTTGAATTAAATACATTAACTGTTTGTGTTCCCTAGCTGAAGAGCAATGTGGTCAGCCTTGACAGTCACATCAGCCAGTATGCAGTGATATGCGAGAAGCAACGAGTGGAGGTAAAATGGCCAAGATTCAGGCTCTACCTGGACAGCAGGCAATTTGCCCATAAATGTAACATAAGATTATGATTTTTCTTATTCCTCCTGCTGTAGAACATACAGTACAATTATTTCATAAGCTTTCTTTTCTGAGGTAGAAAGCCATAGTATATTCTTTAACCCTTGTGTAGGACATTTTCTCTCTTGTAGTGCTTTTTCCGTGTTTGAAAGCTGCTGATGAGATTTTTTTTTTTCTTTTCAGATTGTGGCTCTGAAACAGAAGTTGAAAGAATATGAGGAGAGAAAGATTGATGCGCCAGACACTCAATATCTGAATCCTTTATCCATTCCCACTAAGAAGCAAGCTGACTTTGAGAGGTGAGTCATAAAGCTCCCTAGCCAGACTGGCAGGAAGATACTTTGAAATTTACTTTGCAATGTGTCCATTTAAATACACATTACAAAAATTAACATACTCGTGGATGCATTTTTAATTAGAGCCATATAGATGATTGCCTTTAAACTGGTAGGTTAAAAAAAAAAAAAAAGATTGGTGCAGTTCTCTGACTGCCACTAGACTGTCTAGAATATTCTGTTTAAAAAACAAAACAGTCCAAGTGGTCTACTAGTACACCATAGAAGAAATGTGTGAATACATGTATTGTTTGAGCCATTATATTGTAATCTGAGATACCTACTTTAATGTTCACAAACATACATTGCCTTGGCTAGAGAATTGACTGAAAGGAGTTGGAATTGACAGGCAGAGTCAGTCGTAGCTTGGGAAACTCGATGCGCCCCTGCATGAGGGAGTGTCCAGCCCATTCAAAATCAATGAACAAAGCAGGAGAAACCTTATAAAAGACAGAATGAGAATGCACATGGGGATTTGTGACTCATGTTCACTTTTCATTAATGACTCGGAGGTGGGTAGAAATGAATCCCATTTCCTACACCTAAATAAACAGTTATATGGGTGAAAGTATTATATTCTTACAACCCCAAATGTGCCTCACTTTAGCTAGGTAGTAAGCTTCCGGTATTTGAGGAATAGCTACTAGCTAGCTTGACATTTTGGTGTGCAAAAACATACAAATAGTAATATATGTAATAATTGTGATGGTTGTGTCTGTGTGCACTGAATGTTCTCTAATTTGTAAGTCACTCTGGATAAGAACGTCTGCAAAATGCATACATGTAAACCTACATAATGTACCTGGGTAGAAAGCTAGATGGAGATTGACACTAAGCACTTTCTGAGTTGTGCTTAGTGTTTTGTTGTCAAATGTTGAGATTGAGAGATATGAAAATGTGTGTGTGTGTGTGTGTGTGTGTGTGTGTGTTTACATATATATGACAAATAATATAATCTCACTGCAGAATATGTATTTCACACAATTTGGCAGATCTGAAAATCTAGTCTGTGATGAAATTTGGCTCCTTAAACTTAGTGAAACTGCTCACAAGCAAAATCCATAACCTCTGAAGCCTGTTAAATTCATTGGATTTCTTTTGATTACTGTGTTTTGGTTTGAAGATGGTTAATCAAAACTACATTTTAAAAGATGGTCAAAACTCAACTGTTACGACAGAAACAGGCCTTTGAATGATTTAATCCACTTTCAGTACAGTGTCTCAGACCCCGTAGGTGGATGATTGCTCTGCAATCTTGATTGAAGCAGCTAAGAGCTGCATTTGTGGAAGAGAATAAACATAAGGCAAACATACTTGTCAGATTTCTCAGCCATTTGAAATGAAATGCTATTTGTTTGGGACAAATCTGCAAGGGCAGCTGTGACATCCATAATGCTGAATGGCTCTTCCTCCCACGCTTTTCATTCACCCACCTCAGAATTCACAACTCGTACAATGAACGGGCAGAGAGCTGCATATTTCTTCCATTCTTAAAAAATTCAGACGTCTGGCAAGGCCGTAGCAGCTCCTACGTCATGGTGGCTGCATTGAAAAGTTCAGTCACATCACCCTGACAATATGTTTATTTATTTATTTATTTCCCTCAGCCACACAGACCAGAAGTGTAAATTAAAGGTTATGTGCAGTGCGTCAAAGTGATTTAACTAGCATTTCGGAAGTTTCATTTAATTGAATAATATTTTATACATTAACAAAAAGGACAGCCTTGTTGCAGTGTTCACCCAGGCTCTCCTAAGAGAACTAAGAGCTTCAACCAATAAAGGTGTGCAACGATTGTCAGTTAATATTTTTGTATTTATTAATTACTTTAATTTTTGTTCTAATAACCTGTTTGACTGATAACACCAAAGCTGTAAACTCAGTCATTTTCTTCCATAGAGAGTACTGCTGCAAATAAGCATTTCCCAAGAAAAGATTCTACTGAAGATGCTTTTGAATGATTCTAAAAGTTTGATCTGTGGTAAATGGATGATTAAAAGAAAATATATCTGGTCTTTTCTGTGGAAGATTGCTTTATAAAAAATCAAATAAATCCTTGACAAATGACATGCCATCAGTTGATTATCCATGTTTTTAACTAAGAATTGATTAGTGCTTTCAATATAAATACTTCAAAAGTGTATGGGTTCTTTGGGCATGTATATGATTAATTAAAATTGGTTGTAGAAAATGATGATTACTGTAAACTTCTGTCATCCCCAAATGTGCCAAGCTGAAATCTAGAAAGGCACTTTGTTTTAAAGTGGAAGACATGCCTGAATCCTTAGATGAATAAAACTTTTAAAATGAACAGGATGGAAGAGACCCTACAGAGAATATTCACCAGCCGGGTTCAGATCCGAAAGGAGATACTGAATCTAGAGAGGCAGCTGAAGGAGAACGAGCTGCGACAGCACCACAGAGAGGAGTGCCACCAACAGATTCAGCTTCTCTGTGCCGAAGACAAGGCTGAGAAGGTGAGGGTCTGGCAGGATGGGTGTCCATCTCTGACAACAGCATCCATGCATGCCGAGCAGAGTAGGACAGACAGATGTTATTTTACCCATCCTCCTGTAAGTCACTTCATGCCCCAGTCCATTGTAGATGGCAGTGTATTGACATAAATGGAGTGAAAGAAATACATTTTCTTGAATACTGTACTGCCCTATTTACATTATGATTTGACTTGAGTTTCAGAGCTGGTGGGATGAAGCTCTTTTGTAACTGGCTTTTCTACATTGGAAAAAATACCATTCAACTGCCACTTAGGTGGAAATGATGCTAATCAAGAGTGTCAACACAGGAGTCCCACATTGTTTTGTGTAAGATCCGTACTTGCTGTGTTATTTCAGCTCCTGAAAGTAAAATTGCAGCAACTGAGCATTTCAAAGTATTCTTAAACGGGCAGCCTTTAAGCCAAAACCAAACCTTCAGTTGGTCCAGATAAACTAATGGAAGTGACAGGCTCCATGTTTCTCATTAGGCCACCTGCAAACACGAGCGGAGGCTGGCCTCCCTTCTCACCCACCGGCAGCATCTCAAGAGAAGGCTGTCGGAAGTAGGGCACCACTTCCTGGAAAACGAGAGCTGGCTGCACCGGGTGGAGAATGAGATGAAGCTGCTGGGCCACGATGGGCAGATTCCCAAGGTAGGTGCGATACAGAAGGGACAGAAATGTGATAAGGCCAGGATCTCAGTCTGCGTGTTTAAAGATAAAAAAAAGTCTTGCTTTACTCTGTGGACGTGAGAAAACGTCAGACCGTTCTAGTAAAGGGGTTTGAGCTCAGCCGTGCTTTCCTGTGAGGTAACCAGTTGTTTTTCCCCCCCACCAGCTCTGCCTTTAATTAGAACAAAGTACTTTATTTTTTCATGTGGATGACTTAATAAGAGAAATCAATGGTATTTACTCATCTCTCACACAGCCAGTTACCTGAAGCTATGTCGATTGCCTGTTCTAGGAAGTCACAGAGAACAGTGACGCACACCTTGTCAGATGTTCTCAGTACTGTTGTTCTGGGTTTTCTGCGTCAGGAAGGCTACCTTGAAGGCTCATTCTAAGAGAAGTGGCATAAAACCAGCCCCTTTGTTTTGGATCTATGCTTTTAATTATTTGGCTGTACTATAGTTAGCTGGAATGGCCTGATGAGTCTTTGACTTGTTTCCATTTGTCTCCTCCCAGGTTCTCCAGAAGGATCTGCAATGTCACAAATTACAGCTGCAAGTAGAGGATCTTAAACAACAAATTGAGCACATGACTCATCTCATTAGCCTTCAGGACCAGGAAAACAAACAAACAAAGAAGTAGGCAGCATTTCACATTTGCTCTTTAAATGTATTATCATGAATATAGGTTATTAATTTGCGCAAATGTATCTACTGTTGTGCCATGTAATGTGATGCTAAAATATGTTTCAAAATGTTTTACGTTTATATTAGTAGCATTGCAGAGCACTTAAGATTAAAACAAACCTATTTACCAGCATACTTTGTAGCTGTTATTCAATGAAATACTGCCTGAATAAAGTTTACCATACTGAATGGTATCAAATGGCATGTGTGACAACATATTCAATAAGTCAATACCTGACATGAAGTATTTGAGGTTGAGGCTGGAGAGGAGCCACAGTTTGTCAGCCATGTTACTTTAAGGACAACATTAACTATCCATGTGCTCTTTCCTTTCAGAATTGTAAGCACCCTGCTTCCAGCATTCCGCAACCAGTACAGGACGCTAAAAGACTCTGGCGTGGCCACCCCCATCCATGGTTCCGAGTACCAGGGCCTAGAGCAGCTGGTCCTGAGGGAGAGGGGTGTGGTATGGGCAGACCAGCATGTGGACGAGGGGTGCCTGGACACGGCACCCAGCCAGTCTGAACTTGCGTCTGTCCTGACTTTCTCACACCTTATCTGCCACCAGAGCACTCCCTGCAGTAAGTGATATCACCCTTGTGAACCTCCCCCATCCCCCCCTCGCCAGGTCCTTTCATCACCACTGAAAGCCAGCGAGACAATACAGCACGAGTCTCAAACTGTCCATCACTTGTCAACTGGCTGCACCTTGCACCTGTTACAGTGAGCTTGTACCCTTGTTATGTCTTTGTGTTGGCCCTGTTAAACCTGCACTTGTAGTTCTATGATACCCTGTAATTTGAAGATACCCCCAATACAGATGCACTCACACACCTCCTAGAATCGTTAATTTTCCATCTTCAAAAGGTTCCAGACCCTGGGGTGTTTTATTTCCCTTTTCATAAATTTCAGGGTGAAAGATGTCACCGGTGGCCCCATCTCAGTTATAGTCACTTGACCCATAAACAGAAAGTTGGCAGTGGAGCACTCTTGTATTGCTGCTTAAATTCAACATGAAATTGAGGTAACCATAGAGCCAAGGACCAAAATCTCAATATTTTGGTCTTCTGCTGGCTTGTGCTCAGGGCATATTCCCATCTCAGCTCCTGTCCTCAGTTGTGTGTTCCCATAAGTACACATTCCCAAGACTTTTACTGATGAAGTCTGTTTGTTTTCTTGTGTACCTATGATTTGTTAGTAATAATACCATCTTTTTTACTCAGGTGCTGAGAAACACAAGAGGAAATCTTCTCATAGCCCACACGTTACTACACTAGGAAAAGGTAAACTTCCCAGTTTCTTTCTTCCTACTTTAGTTCAGTCGTGAATCAATGTACTTAATACCAAATCTATACACATAATACTAAGATTTCCCAAGACTGGTTCAGAAATAGGCTTAGGCAGATGGAGTAATATTAATTTTATTCATGTTGCATACAACAATTTATCCTCTTGCATACAATTATTGCCTCCTGTTTGCTGGCCCCATTTGTCATTGACTAGAATGACCAATATTTATATGAAAACTGGACAAAAGTGCTATATCCAGAATTTATCCAAGAAGTGTACCTTCAGTGTTCATACTGCTCATCAGCTTTCCAGTTAGATATTGAAATTCAACATTTTCCAGACCTTGAAAGCGAGTTATTTTCATTGGTGTTCTGTATCATGGAAAAAGATAGCCATGATGGCTGAAGGGAAATGAGAAGTGTTCTTTTAGACTTCAGGGAAGTTTTTCCTGCCTGTCTTCCCTCACTGTTTACAATTTAGCAGTCACCCTCAGTTGGAGTACTCAGTAGTTTGTCTGCTCTGAGTTGTCATGGTTACAAGAATGAGGAAGTTTTGCTACAGACTGGCAACAAAAAGTAATTAGTAGTGATGTTAACCATTAATGGTTAACCAAATATTTGTAGTCTAGCTACTAACACTTAATGGTTTAATGAATACCACACACCTTAAAAAGAGGATGTACATTCAGGGACTGTATTCAGGGGTCAGTATTTTTGATGTAATGGTCATGAGGACCAGTAAGGTAGTAGCTTTACAAATTATGCAGTCATAAGTCTTATCTCGTTATGGAATATTTGTTATTGCCGCAGGCTGTCAAGCAGTATTCAGTGAAGCGGTATGTGAAATCATACACCCACACCAATCAGAGAATTCACCCCGCTCCTTTCAAATGAACTCTTCTGACCTGATTGTGAGACTTGTCACACCATTACTTATGTGAAAGATTCTATGGAGAGTGGGTACAATGTAGCTTGTACAGGGTGCAAAGAACTGGTGGCCTGTCTCTGATTTGTATATGTTTTCAAGAAAATGTTTCCTAGAGCTAATAGCATTATTCTTTTTCTGCTTTAGTAATGATGGAGACCTTGAAGGGAAATTAAAAATGCTCCTGAGCACAAGTGCACATTTTCCATTTGCTCCCTTTTTTCAATTTTTCTAGGAGCCTTGTTCTCACTGTTCTACAGCTGTACTTCATATGTATTGTAGATAAACAATAAAGAGCTGACAAGCTGCTGCTAGGAGATGGAGGGCTAGTTGTTAGCCAGTCAGACTTGCCAAAATACCACATGTCACTAGATGTGTAATCTCCTGGCACCTGTTATGACTTGATGGGATAACTGTGTATTAGCCAAGCAATTTGTTCCATTGTTTTAGCTAGCTACCCCATTTAAAGATAATAGGGATCTAAATTTAATTTTAAATGAATATCTTCCACTGTTGATACAGTGCTTATACAATGAGATCTGTTGGACACAAATCAAATGTTGTACCCCCAATGATCTCGTCATGAGGGCATTTTCAGGCTGTTTAAGGTCTGAGCATATTTATTTAGCAGACCTTGTAGTATTTTCACATATGATAGTGGGACCCATGTTTTGTTTCTTGTTACCTTTGATGTGTGTGTGGCAAAATACTGTATAATGTGCATCTGGTCTATTTCACTGACTTACCTCAGCATGGGCCCCACACACTTCAGCAAATCTTATGTGTTCTTGGAGGGGTAAAGATTGGAATCATATACATGAGTTGAACAGTTATAAATCATGTGCACTGTGAAAGAAATTGTACGAACATTTTGTTTTCTTTTTTCTGTCGTTTTCTCCTTGATGTGGAACTGCCGTCCCGTATTTTCACAAGTGTCTTTGTAGATGTAATCTTGTTGGTCAAATCTTATCCACTATGGGTTAAAATGAAATGTAGACCACCTGCTGCAGTGGACATTATTACTGCCTATTAAAATACCCATATTTCATATGCTTGTTCCTTGGATCCTTTCCCTGAAGTTTTTTTTTTTTTTTTTTTTTACTCAGACATTTCAGTTTTTTTTTTTTTTTTTCCTTTTTGTTCAGGGTCTCGAATGTTAATTTCTTCAATAACACTGGCTTTCTAGGGAGTATAGGGAAAATGTTAACAGAGTTGTATACATTAAATGCATCAAAAATCCTTTAAGGAATTTTAGGTGTGTCATCCCTTCCTCCTTTTGGGATTTTTTTTTTTGTATGTATTTTTCATTGCATTGCAGAGCAAACATTAGTTTGTGCGGATGTCATTAGCTTTTAGAGCAAAGATTAATTCTGCTTCCTCCATTTATTTTTAATGGATGAGGGGAGATAAGGCCAAGACTATGCAGAAGTCTATAGCCAACAATAGTGAACTTTGGAACAAACTTGTATTTTAAGATTATATAAAGCTATAAGCATTTTTCAGATGACCTAAACAGATGATAAAGCAAATATCAGTTAATCTATGCCTTAACCATCCCGACTATACCAGCAGCCATTTGCCCCTCTGAATTTTGCTTGCAGGGTGTCTGCATCTTTTTAAAGAAGTTTCATTCTTCTTGTTCTCACCTGATTGGGTGTCCCTTGCAGTAGGGGCAACAACACCCATATCGCTAGCTCCCATTAGCTAGCACTAGCTTGATTACAGGGGTGAAGAAGTACAGCTCTTTATCTCAAGGTTCTTGTTATGCCCCAGCACAGAAGGCAGTGGAAAAGCCCCTACTGTTTTCTACAGCTGTAGCATGTGGTTTATACTAACATAGATTGATTTGTATAACTTTCAAAGGTGAATATAACCAGCCTAGCCAATTTTAATTAGATACAAATGCCATAGGTTGTTTTTTGAGAAGATGATTTTCTACAAATTTTTACATTTGGATTAAGCTAATAGTGAAGAATACCTAGATACAGCTAAGATATGAAGGTACTTTCTGCAAGAGGAGAGCTTTTTTCCTTGCATGGCTACATATATTGTATGGTGTGTATTTATCTATGCAGGACACAAAGTACTAGTTTGTCTGGAAGCCAAAAGCCAGCATTATCCTTCTCCTACAATGCAAGTATAATAAGAAAGGATTATCTAAATGAAGTTGTTCATCTTAAATTATATAGATTAATATAGATTTTTCTCATTTCATTCAAACGTAGATTTTGTTTCAAATTTTAAATTTCACAATATGAGCCATGTGTCGTAGGGAAGTTTTTGTTGAAATATGAAAATGTGTATATATTCCATTATATCTAACAATTCTTATGTGAAAATGTTCGTATGCATTCATATTGTAGGAGGACTAGTGTAGTGGGGGAAAAATTATTTTTTTACACTGCAATATATTGCATTTTAATAACAATAAAAATTGTACACCCCTTCATGAATGGGACTTTTTAGAGTGCACTGACACAATTTTACCAGTTCCATGAATATATAGGAAGTGCAGACGGGAACATCTCTGCATGAGTACCGAGAACCAGCCTGACCTTTTCAGCAGGTGGTGTGCTGTGGCAGTAAGACACTGTGTACTAGACCTCTCATCGCTTCTCAGCTGGAGAATCCCACCCTGTATTTTGCCCACTCCTCATTCATAAAATGCAAATCTCAAAATTACAGCCAGGTTTGAAATAAGCACAATCTCATTTGATTGAGACCTCAACAGTGCAAAAGAAGACTCACCCAGGGGACCTATTTTTAATTCAGCATGGTCTCCAAAAATAGCACTTCATGCATGTATTAATACACTGCCAAAAATATGTGATTGAAACAACTTGCTGCCATTTATTCCATAGCTAGATCTTGGTTAGAAGCAATGCCATTCATCAATGTCTTTTTGTCATGAACTCTGCTTTGTGAGCTGTGACTCAGATTTGCTAAATATTGCATTCTGCTTTTCACGTTAATATATAGATCCATAAATCTTCTAACTTTTCCTTATGTCGCTAAACCTTGCCTTTTGACAGATTAGCTCCTGTGACTCAGATACAGGTCCACAGCACTTTGCCATTTACCACACATTCTTTAAGAAATTCAAGCAGTACATTTCAATCTGGTAGTTTTCATCATTCTGTCATTATTTTTGTATGCTTTATGTTAGTTGGTGTGTAGAGGCAAATAAATGAGTAGCATCCACCTTGGGGCAGGGAGGTATTGTTCGATAAGTTTCTCATTCTGAAGTGTTTTGAGAATCATGTTGATTAGGACAGAACAAACTGCTTTTATTTTAGGTTTACTTTGTATTTAAAGTCATTTCTCAGTAGAGCTGCATAGTTATGGAATCAAAGAACAGCACTGCATCTGTTTTACTATACAAGAATGACTGCAAATGTGGTATTAGTTTACATTCTATTGTATATGTAGATTCTTAGGACATTTCAAAGGGGGCTTTTTAAGGTGATATTTGAAATGATAAAATGTTTGTTTTGCTGCATTCCCCACACAAGCAGTGCCTGTGAGTCAGACTTGCTTGCTGCGTTAGAACGTGTTACCCTTTTTCTAAATGTGCAGTATTACTCTTTTAAGCATTGAATGTATTGATCAGGGGATCAAAGATAAACATGCATAGCTATAAAAATTACTCAATTACTGTTCAGCAAAGATTTTAGAAAACATGTCAGTGCCATACTACTGTGAAGACATAAAACCTGACAGAATACTTAAATATGAAAGTAATCAATAGTGGCAGTGATTAAAGAAGATCCTTAATGAGACATATAGCATCAGACTGTAGAGCCTGTGTGTTTACACTAGCTTGATGGAAGATTCCTCTCTAGAATGCATATCTAAATCGTAGTGTAGTTTGGTAGGCTTCAGTGAGATTCCAGGCTACCCAGTTCTTTAAAAGGGCTTTCTTGGTAGCAGTCACCCCTGAAAATAAAATGTTTTGTTTTGTGTGTTTTTTTTTTTTTTTTTTTTTGAGTAATATTATAAGCATTCCCAAGCACAGTAAAAATGTCCCAAAAGCTGGGTATGTGGCTACCACATATTTCTTCAGATGATTTATGAGTGGGCATTTCCACTGCACATGTACTGTGGGTATGTGCAACCATCTCCTGAAGAGCATCTGTTGCAGGGATAAAGGTCAAAAAGTTTAATTTGAAATTTACAATATGGAGTACAGCAGAAGCTATGAGCAGCTTTGAGATTTATCAGCTCATTTTGAGAATGTACATATATTGTAGCAAATTACAAAATTTGGGTGATACCTTATCTGCTCCAAGTAGAAGAGACAGTAGACAGTATTGTCAAGATGTTGTGAGACTCAAATGTATTGTATAGGGATGATACAATATCTGGAGTGGTATAATATATCAGCTTTAGGTACAAATCTATGCTTGTTGGATTGGCAGAATATTGTACAATTTGGTGTTGGGAATTTAATGTACTAATTTCTTTGTACCCTCAAAATCCATGTTTATCTTATTACGGTGTTAAATATTTTGTTCTGGTGTGTAGCATATTGTCTGTTCTTAGCAGCATTGATGATGTAAAGCAGTAAAATTCATCCAAAACTGGCTTTGAGGTGTGCAGAAATTTTGGTCGGATAAAGAGCACTGACTAATACTCCAGTGTGACCTATTCAACAGATCCGGTGAACGATTCATTGTACCTCCTTGTTCAGTGCTCATTAGGCTTGCCTTGTCAAGAGCTCAGCAACTCCTAACTCCTATGCCCCTGGCTTGTACTACACCCCCTCCCCCCCAACACCACCCCACCCCCGCAGAACGTCTCATGGCAGGGCCACTGAAGGCTGTTGAAACTCAATTTAGGAATACAATGGTATCCACGTCCATGTACTTTTCACTTTTCTGATTAGCAGTCACAGTGCCAAAAGGTCACTGGGTTTAGTCTGCACTGCACCTCAGCTGTACATCTGTCCTTTTCTTTTCTTCTCTCCTGCAGTCCTTGTGTTACCAATCGATGAGTAATGAAATTGCTTGGGACAAGGGTTTCTTCCTGTGTCTTTCATGAAATTCATCTCTTGTTGGTATGTGGTTTTCTGGATGTGGCTGCAGAATAGGCTATGTTTCTTGCAAAAGGTGCACTATGATGGAGGATATCAAAATGTATTGATGTGCAATGTTTTCATTTATCCTCAGAAAGGTACAATATTTTTTTTTTTTTTTGCCTGATGTCGCATAGTCTTGAGAGAGAACAACATTTGCATAATGACAGGTCAGAATATGAGAATGACATCAGAGTGGGAGCTTGCAGATTCCCTGTGTGTCTTTTGGTTAACATGGAAGCAATACAGATTTCACTAAAAGGGAATAAAATAGACTAAGGGAGAGTCCTTGTAAATGGTGACGCTGCTCAATCGAGCAACAAATGCAGAGCGTAATATATGCTTATTTTGATTAACTTTTCGTCAATAAAATAAAAGGCAGTTAGTGAGAGCATCATGGAATTCACTGCCAAACTTGTAGTAATAAAAGTCTGTGACTAAATAAGTGGCTGTTGTGTGGAGGAAAGGGTTATGGACCTTGTTTGTGCAATAGTTCAGTGTAAATAGATGGCCCTCAAAACAACTGTCTGAGATTAATGAATCAAGAGTTTGTTGCAGTGCCAGGATATACTTTTGATGGGTGTACTGCTGTATTCAGTATGACAGAGCTGAGAAATAGTTGGTGAATTTAATAAATTTGACTTCACTATGACTGCAGCTCATGTTTAGTATCTGATGGTATGCGCAATTAAACACATTTTGGAAAGGTTTGTAATTGCATTTGTGGTACTTGTCTTTTTCAACAACTGAAACCTCAGCAAAAACTAAATGATCAGACATGGCTTTTGATGCAGTTGAGAATTATCATTGTACAGTGTACAGGAATTATTCCAACAATGATTGTGATAGTGTTAAATGTTGCACAAAGGTAATATTTATTCATACCTTTATATAATCTTAAGCAAAATCCACCAAAAAAAAACATTAAACCAACTTTCAGCTTTTTGGAGGTTTAATGGAAGCTTCTGGAGCTATATAGAAAAGCACAGAAGAGTATATTTCATCATGGTTCAGATAGCTCCTTGGAGATGGCAGACAAATGGTCAATGACCCCCAAATTAGGAGATGATTATAAATGAATTCCCAAAAAGCTGAATCCTCTCTTCATCTTGTAGTATTAAGACCACTATTAAGAAATTTAAGCCTCCTGGGACAATGGCAACCATGCCAGGAAGAGGATGCAAGTGTGCCTTACTACAGCTCACTGTAAGACATGGTTCAGAAAGCCATTACAAATACAAAGGTGACAGTTTGAGATCTTCAAGACAAAGTGACATCTTTAGGATGCAAATGGTCAAAAAGTTTCATTTATTGTCATCTGTGTGAACATGGCATTCATGGCCTGGTTGCAAAGAATAAACCTCTTCTGAAGAAAACCATGAAAAGAGGCAACTTGAATTGGCCAAACTGCATCTTAATGACAACTTGAAGCATATTTTATCGCTTTTATGTTCATGTGCAAAAAGTTAAAATACTATTTTCACCAGAGTTATTATTGACATTAAAAGGGTCATGTTCAGCCGCAAGTGGTCAGTCGACAAAGCCATTGATTTAAACACAGGCTGACCCCCACACCCTGGTTTTGAAACCAACTGTGTCATGTACTGAAAACGTCTTGTACTGAAAACGCATCACACAATAGCAGAACAAATCAGCAACCACAGTATACAGGTAGGTAGGCTGGCCAGTGTTTCGTCGTCTCTCTATTTTCATGCACCATGCAATTTGTCAGTTGCCTGTGAATTGCTCAGATGACGTCACTGGAGTAGTGTGATTGTATGATGTAGTGTGAAAAATGGCCAGTGGCTGGATGCAAGTGTATTGGAGGATTTCGTCCATCTTGTTTCAGTGCCCCTGTGCAAGTGGGAGGTTGTTGTGGCGAAATGAACCCCATGTAAAAATGGCAATTCCAAACAGCATTTCCCAAAGTGAAGAAAACCATTTAAAAGGTGAAGTTTATGCTGAGGAAAAACTCAAACTGAAAAATGTAGATGTTTTATATCTGTGGGTGCTAGAGCCCATGTCAAGATACAGGGAGTCCTGAACTCTGCCACATACCAGGATATTTTGGCCAAAAACCTCATTCCCCCTACGCATGAGCTGAAGCTTAGCCAGAAAGAGACAACCCAGAATTACAACACACTGAAGTATTCATCCAAATCTACAAAGAAATGGGTAACTGAGGTCACAATAAATACTACTGGTTTTCAGTCTCCAGACCTCAGTCTAAGTTGTGGTTCAGATTTGAGGAAAAAAATGGAACGATATGAAAGACCTACAGCAATTCTGTCTTGAGGAATGGTTAAGCATTTTCCATCTGAAGCGCAAGAGCATTGTAAAATACTACAGGAAGCATCTTGTCAGTGTATTCTGTGCCAGAGGAGGATTTACTAACTATGGTAAGATTCACCAATTCACATCAGTGCACCCGCATAAAAGTTCACGATGCGATTGCCCTGATTAAAAAAAGTGTGTGCACCGGATACAATTTGGGATGAACTTGGGATGCATTGTTTCTAGCATCTTTGCATTGGTAAAATCCGATTTATTTATGTATAATTATTAGTAGAGCCCCTATGCCTTTATTATTTAGAAATGTGACCAATAATTTTATATTTACATTGATTCCTCCCTCTAAACTGTTTCTCAAGTGCGCTCTCTCATCTCCACTACTGTCAGTGGCCGATTTTCGTCAAGTCTCTCATCCAAGAACCAAAGAAATAAAATCAAGCTATCTGTATCACATTGAATTGCATAGCATCATATTCTTTTGCATGACATCGCATCATGTTGAATCACGTTGTGTTGAATCAAATCATGTCGAATCGCACTGCATCGCAATAGGGGTGAATCATATCGTATCGCATTAGTAGTTGCTTCATATGTATCTTGAATGTATCGCATCGGCCTCAGTGGTGGTGATGCACATCCCTACTAAGTACTAACTACATGACGCTTGTGCCTTTTGGAATGAAATGTATAATTTCTGTACAGTATGACTTTTCTCTCTACAGTGCTGTTAAGATTAGGGTAAAATATTTGTAAATGAAAAAATGTGTGCATTTTTAAAAATGTATATTGTTGTGTTCTCATTTAATCAATGGTATGAATAATGGGGGGGGGTCAGTCTCAGTCTTTGATTCTAGCCAGTTATGTAATTATTCTAATGCTGTGACACTTAAGTTCTGTTAGGCCTGTTTTGATTTCACAAAGGAACATCCTAAAACATGCTGTTGAAACTAGGCTACAGGGCTATCATCATTCATGTAAATATAAAACAGATGATTTAAAATTGGCCTATTTATGCCACTTTTCTGGAAACTATCCACTGTTGTATTGCTAAGCCTGTAGTGATGTTGACCTGTGTTCTTTTTTGGCCATACCAGACCAGGAAAACAAGGAGAATCCCCCACCTGTATTGCAAGAAGCCCCACCCAAGAAGCCCACAAGGAGGAAGTTAACCATATCTCCACCACATTCAAATTCAACCAACCTGGCCCTGCCTCAGTATCCATCAGGCCTGCAGGAAGCTTTCAGACAAGAGGGAATGTTTCCACTGCAGTACACCCCCGAGATGTGCCGTGTACCTTCCACCAAACCCCCCCATCAGCCAGCCCCAGACACTCAGACCAGTTCTGATGACCCCAATGCCACCTTTGAAGTAGCTGACAGTGTTGAGCCAAGCACAGGAAATGCCACCATCATCCTATCACCAGGCACCAGCAGACTTGACACAACAGGAAATGACAGTAGATCCTTCAAAAGGTACTCTATATGTTTCACTTATTCAGTATCTGTTTGTGACTGATTTCATAACTTTGTTGATAGTAACACACAACAGTACGCAACTCTCCAAAAGAAGTGTGAATTCACTTAGATGAGTTCCATATAATTGTAGTTTTCTAAATATTTCAAAAAATTTAATTGAGCTGCTTCATGTCATGTGAATTAACAATTGTAAATCAATGCTCACTGGAAAGTGTGCCAACCCATTATCCCTGATTAGTCTGCCCTCAACTATGATTTATGTATTTGCCTTCAGTTGCTTATTGACATCAGCCGTTACAGACATGCGAGAATATTGAGACAAATTTAAGAGCACTATGTAATCAAGGCTGTCTTGTGTTTCCCTGCTGTTTGGAAATGTGAGTTTATGGCAAGAGGCACAAAAAATGTCTACCATTCCGCCTACAGCAGAGCATTACAAAAACTGCTAAATAGATTATTTATGTCAAGGCTCTCACAGTTTACTAGACCAGGATTGCATAATTAGTATTGAAGTTCCTGGTATATGGTATTGCCTACTGCTGGAACAAACTCTGTATTTGCATTTCCAATTTTCAAATGGCATGGATTTCCATCCATTTGGATGCATTCAATGATTATTGGGGTTTTTTTTTGCTGATATTTTTTTTTCACACTTGCATTAAGACTATACTGTATACCACTAGTTTATAGAGGTTTGCTCATGTTGTCTCCACAGGTCAGAGATTCCGTCTTTGCTGGAGGACAGGCGTGCCAAACCATCATACATGGCCATGACATCTGCTGCTCAAAGCAAACGCAAACGCACTTGGTTAGTAAGTTATGTTATTTTTCAGGCTGGGTATTTAAGTAAATCTTTCACACTTTTTTTATTTATAACATGTCTCCCTTACACCACATTTCTGTGATGCTCAAAAATGGATTTAACTCGGATTCTCCTACCATATAGTGTCACTCATCCATCTAATCTGATAGCTAACCATAAATAAGTGCCTAAATGTTCAGTACCTATACATTGTTACACTAGCTAGCTAGAGTAGTTTATGTTGGCTAGCTAACCCAGGTAGCTGATGCCTTATATACTAATGTACATGTATAGCCAAGTGGGTGAATCCAGCAAAAACCACAAAAGAGTTAAGAATTTAGAAAATTTAGTAGTGAAGAAAAATTTTCACACTCACACATGCACTAGAGTATCTAATTGATACTCTATGGAGTATATTTTCCTCAACTATATAACCTACCTAGCAACTTCTGCTACCACATGGCCTTGAGGTTTATCTGTGAAGGACACTGTCTGTCATATTCTAAATCTCCAGCTACTCATCTTGCTAGAGAAATTCTAATATAATGCAACATTTTTTAAATACTGGTGCTCTTTCTGTGTTCTCTTAAAAAAATAAATGTGATTTTGCAGCTCCAGTATTGTTGTAAGGTTCACATGAAATGTGTTTTTTAGCTATACCTTCAGCACACAAGGCCCATCCGCACCCAAGCGTGTTAAACAGGACTCTGCACAGACCATCAAACCTCTGCGTGTCAGACGCTTTGGAGGTGGGTTTGCCTGAGCTTTTTATAGCTCTCATTTATATTGTTTTCTGTTGTCTTTGTTTGTAGCTAGTTAGTTAATATTACCAGGAATGTGCTAATAGAAAAAGTCATTGTAGTTGCATTGTGTCCTGGGTAAAAAAAGTTTAAAGTTCAAAGAATATCTGATCTCTTCCTCATGCAGTGTGATAAATTATAATATGGTTGTTCTAATTTCAGGGCCAGAAGAGAACATGCCTGAAAGGAGAGTAGTACGAAGTGTTTCTGAGGGTAACCTTAACCTTATTGGAGTTTCAAAGCCTAAGTCCACCTTTCTGAAAACAACGCAGCTGTTCAAGAAAGTGAGGAAGAGGTTGTGACAGCTTTATCTACTCCTGACTGCACCCTTGAGAAATTGTTCCCCTCCATCTGCTGATTTAAATAAATAAATAAATAAGGTGAACTCTCTTTGTAGATATAAACATTGAGTCTATCAAGAAGTTTGTCATCTTTTTAAAATGTTTCTTTTTCTTTTAACTTGGTTTTTTTTTTTTAAACTTTTTAAGTTTTTAATGGTAATGTACAAAGAATAATTTGCAACCTGAAATTTAATTCAGCAATAAAAACCTAAGGCTGAACTTAGGTCTATGTTGTGAGTCACTTGTGTTGTTGCTTGATAGCTGCCCTTGATTTTTTATTAAAACTTTAATCTTCTTACCCGTTTTATACTCTTGTCATTCTCTCTTATGAATATGAAGGATGTTTAATATTCACATTCTATTTTTTTATTTAAAAATGAATAAGACATTCAATTTGGGCTGAAAGAGGAGGAAAAATAAAACTGTAAACCTGCTCACAAGCCAGTTAAGGACATTACATTCAGGCTGTGATTTGTGTTGAATGATTGTGCACCTTGGTACCACAGTGATGGTGGGAAAAAATAATAATTGAGACATTCAACAAGAAACTATGCATTCAAGCGACTATATGGAAATTAGGAAAAATACAGAACTATATTCATATTGGGGGGTATTCTCCCATTCGCGCGTTTAAGTCCTTTTTTGCGCGCCTCCAGTTACGCACATTTCAGTTACACGTATTCTACCCTATGCGCTCCGATCACGCCCACAGCGCTTAACTTCAGAATGAAGACGGGCTCATGAAAGAGGCGTGATTTATTTAAAACAGAAGTAGACTGAGTCAAAACCTCGTTTATTTTGGCTGTTGGGCAAACCTGGAACGTGGACTTAATGTCATTGAAATCCATTCAAACCATAAACAAGACTGATTTTGAAAATAAATGCAAAGGGAGAGAGCTTGCCTCAAAGGAAAGCATTTGTTTCTATGTATGACATAAACCCAAAAATAAAGTAAATATACCAAACGACATATGGGGCCTATGTATAAAGACATGTTTGACATGTGGAGATTCATTAACCCTTTCGCCCGTAATTTATTTGTATGCTATGTAGTGCGCGTCTTAAGTTATATGGTTCGTTATGTTTTCATTAGCGTTATTAAGCTTCTCATAGTTTTCAGTTAGCATTAGCTGTATTTTTAAATGTTAAATTGCTGTTTCATCAAAGCTAAAATTAGCTAGAATTTTTCCAATCTAGTTTTCTAATCGCACCGGTTTTAGCATACACACTAAAAGGCTAATCACACGGTTATGACCATACGCGCGAAAGGGTTAATAAAACGGACTATTGAGGGAGGGTGCGACAAAATGCACGTTCCAATGTCCACGCTTGAACTCATGCTGAGTAGCCTATTACTAAAAATTCATTAGTGATCACTCATCATGACTCTTCCGAAGTACTCTCTATTAGCTAAAATGATTAATGAATGGGTAATGCTCTGCTATTTATACTCATCTTAATTGATATTTCCGTTTTATTCTAATTGAATAATTAGGCCTATTTACCAGGCTTGTTCACAACACCATGTGATGTAAAATGTTTTTTTCTCTTTAACAATGTAATATAGGGTTACAAGAAATGTTATTGTAGTTTAAAAATAATGACACACAAATATCGTAAATTTTGAACTTTATTTGTACATGTATAATAATGTTAAAAGTAGGGCTGCCGCCGACTTAAAAGGCAAAATGGTGTTTCGCCATGTAGTGGCGCTCAACTTACTACAGCCCTTAGAAGCGCGTAGCTGAAAAGCACGTAAGTCAAGGGCAGAATACACGTAAATGGTGTTTACATAGGAAACGCCCAGATTTTGGTTTTGCTCCGCCCGAAGCGCGTAACTGCCTTCATGGCACGCAAATCATAGACTTAAGTCAAGGGGAGAATACGCGCATGGGAGAATACCCCCCATAGTATGGTGGTAAAATACAAACATTTATAGATTATAGATGGTACTTTACTAGTACCATGGTAAAATGTAATCTCCCCATTGTGCTCTTTCACCTGCGATGTACATGCAAAGTCATTGGTGTTTAAGCCTATTGCAGACTGAAGATGAGCAGGATTCTAAGCAAGCAGGTCAGGCAGCTGAAGTGGAATCAGACTGAAATAATCACAGAACAATCAGAAAATAGCTACTCAGCAGAAACTGACTGGAGGAAATTATTTCACTGACTGAAAACACTGAAAATAATTGATATTGCTTTATTGGTTATGGGTACCTTTGTCAGGCTAGCTTTTAAACAATAAGTAGTAGCTGTACAGTATGTTGGATGTGGCACCACCAAAGCTTACCTTGGGTTATATAATAACACAGGTGTTAGATACAGCTCACCTATACGCTACTCTGCCTGGTAAATCTTAAGAGTGACATTATGTGAATAGCTATGGAACATTAACTAGCTAGTAGGATACCCAAGGTCGTAATGAAACTTCTTAAAAAATATAAACATCATTATTATTGCTATTATTGTCAAGCTTTACCTTTGTTGTAGCCTTGCTGTCAGCAGCTTTCATGTCCTACAAAATTAGGATTTTTAAGAGTTACCTTATCAGACATGGGCAGAGTTCCTGGATTCAAATTAGATTATTTTTATGATTTGCTACCAACATGCTGTAATGCAATGTGTTTCATGATGCTAATACATAAATGACTATGGTACAATAAGAAAGCACATTACTGCACATTACTATAGCTTAACCTTACCCAAAGTAACTGGCATAGCTCTTTATTTAGATTATTGAGTAAATGCATTGCAGGGCATTTACAGAAATTCAGGGTACTTTGGCCAGGGATATGAAAGCAAAGCCCTAAACAGAGTTTCAGCCTTTGCCTGACTGTCAAGTTTACATCACCAGACTTTTTAAATGTAATCATTTTATTGTACCATCAATCCTATTTATATTTCAAATATAACATGGTTAGGGAGGATCACCAACTCAGAAGCTTGAGCGTTCAAGATAACAGCTTTAACGGCATTGAATTATCAGTAGTGAAAGCATCTGTGGGAAAACTACACTGTTGATGAGGTTCAGTTTGTTAGACATGCAGAAAAACATTGAAATGTATTCTTTAGGCAAAACATATTTCACTGGATTCAAAACTGGATTTTGGTTAAGATTCAGCCAATTTAAATTTACTTGATTGCACAGTCATTCTCAATGCATAACTAAATCTGTAGTTTTTCAAATTCACTTGTCAGATTATCTAACTGCCATGGCAGAGCATTTCTACTCTTAGATTTTTTGTTTGTTTGTTTCTTACCTGTCCAAACTAACCACTGGTAGTATGTATACTTTACCTTTATATTATGTATGTTCAGCTTTCTCCCAAAACGCCTCTTATTCTCTGACTTCTCCCCTTTTACCTTCTGTCACTCTTCTGGACTGTGATAGCCACTTTTTCCTCCATCACTCCCAGGGCATTTAACACCCCCAGTTCCTGACGCCTACTTCAACAAATATCATTCTTACAACTCTGCATTCATATCATCAGTAACAACAAAGTTTTTTCTTGTTTTCAATCCTCAACAGCATTTAAGTTTCCACTCATGACTCATGCCTTTTTCCTTCACCTCTAAATTTACTATTATTAAACTTTTTAACACCTCTCCAAGTCCCACTACTTTTCCTAAAGCTTTGACTGACTCCTGCTGGCAACCTTTCACTAATGTGGCGTTCCCTGTTTATCACTAGTTTTTCCCCCAAATTTAGTTAATCATATATAAACAGAATTGTCACTTCCTTTACCATAAGTCAGAGTATCCCAGAATAACTGTAGAAATGATAAAACTCTTAACATTACTTTATCAGCAGCCACATCACCCTGTAGCCATCTACTGCACTTGATTAAAGGTGATTCTGGTTGGGCTCAGTTGGTGCTAGGATGGGAGACCTCCTTGGGAAAGCCTGGTTGCTGCCAGGAGTGATGTTGTCAAGCCAGTAGGGAGCAGTCTTCTCTCTGGACCGCATAGAAAACCAATACCCCAGGGAGTGCGGTGAAGGGGATCCTGTGCTGTAGGAGATGCTGTCACTCAGACAGTGCGTTTAATAGAGGTCTTGACTCAATGTGGTCATTAAAGATCCCATGGCACTTAGTGCAAAGAGAAGGGTTGTTCCCTGATGGCCTAATTTCCAAACTGGCCTTCTAATTATCCCCTTGTGTAATTTACTAAGAAAAAATCCCTGCCTCACTATCTCGTATGTATTGAATTTTCTAACGCAACCCAAATTTTCTTGAACAATATGTAGTGTGTGTTTTTTTTATTATTATTTTTAAGATATAAAAATGATACAAAGCATTTATGTTAAGCTGTGTTTTTGTTTGTCTTCACTAAAGGATAAATACAACACTGTAAGAGTAAGATTCAACATCAATCAAGACGCACAGTAAAAGACAAGAAATATTTCCACCTGTAACATTTGGAGTAAGACTGAAATTTGAAAAATATTGTGTAAATATATAATGAATGTAATATGAAGTAAGTGAACTCGTAGCAGCAGTGTCTATATGTTTAATAGCAGTGAGGTGGTGTGCCATTCCAGGCATGGCTATTTGTTGAATCATAATTGTAAATTTAAAGTAATAATAATCCTCCAATATGAAAATATCAGGAACCTTTATGGCCTGAAGCTTTAATTTGAGGATCAGTGAGGTCCTAGAGAATTGTGAGAATAACAATATGTGAAGTATAATCAAACTCCATGCATAATTGGCTATGGTAAAAAAAAAAAAAAAAAAACTGGAGCCTTGTGACCTTAAATTCTAACCGTGTGGTCAAAAAATCTATAAAATGCTGAGAAACATGGAGGATAACATTATCATTTTACATCTTGGAAAATGAAAAATAATTTGGTGTATCTTTGACTTAAAACTTGACCTTCAGACATTGATAGGGTTCAGGGACAAGTTAGGACAACATTTGTGTCAAGTTTCATAAAAATCTATATTTGGCCAGGTTAGAGGCCAGGAATTGAGGAGCCTCTTTGACCTTGACCTTTTGGCCATGTTAAACACCAGAAAGTTCAAAACATTGAGTTTGTGTGACTTTGACCTTTAACCTTGTACAATGCACAACTGCCACCACAAGAGGAGAATCTGATCATCTGCAGGGCTTAAAAAAAACGAACAAAGATTTTCAGTACAGTTAAGTACCTATTTTATTTGACATTTACATTTACATTGCATTTATTCATTTGGTAGAAGCTTTTATCAACAGCGACTTGCGACAAGTGAGGCAGAGTACAACACAAGCAAAAAGCCATATAAGGAGTCAACAATATTAGAAGTGCAGCATGACCAAGTTTCAATAGTTGGCCAGACAAGGTACAAGCTAGCTGGTAGAGATATGAGCGCATTAAACCATTAGATTTGAATTATTATTTTTTATGAAAGGAAAACAAAATTGGATTTAATTTTTTGAAGTTACATTTGGAATTAAGTCAATATGAATTTGTATTTGAATGATTTCTGGTATGATTTTTTTTTTGTCAAGATGTTGTGCTCAGACTATTTAGTCATTTTTCTTTCTTACTGCCACATTTGCTAAAAGGATGTGTGGCAGCCATGTGTTTGCTCCTATTGCTTACATCAACATATGGATGAGAACATTTCTTTTGCTGATGTCAAGGTCTTTTAAACGGGTATAATGCTTAAGAAAATCCAGTGATTTCACCCTTAATTTTGTCGTGATGTTTTTTTTTTTTCTTTTCTTTTCTTTTTCTTGCTCTAAGACAGGAAGCAGAAATGACTCACACAACAAGGTTTCACATAAAAATAGATCATGGTATTGATCAGGCATCCTCTCAGCAGAGGTAAGATCTCTGCAGATGTGCATGCAGAGTGCTGTGGCTATGCTGGAATTTTGCTGAGAATAAATCCCTATAAAAACAGGTGGGATGAGACAAAACAAAATCTGACTGACTTGTTGCAGGTCAGCCTTTTATACATGCAGTGACTTCATGCTCTTACCAAGCAATCCTCACTCTGAACAGGAGTCTAACATGACCGTCTTCAACAAGTCATTACAAACAATAGATTGAGGACATGTAAAGAACTGTAAAGAAATAATTGTAATCTTTCCTTCCTTTCACGCTTTTAATTGCAATTTCTAGCAAAAAGAAAACAGGATTTTTATGGCCTGGATAGTTCTTGCTGTGCCACTTTGTATTCAGTCAACAATTTCAGTGTTACATTCTATTCAATGTGATTTTATTTTTAGCAGAACTGCTATATTCATAAATCAGATTCTACTGCACAAGCACAGACCCCAACACCCTCTCCATCTCATTCACAAGAATCACTTCATTGTGTTTTTTTTTTTCTTCTTCCTTCCAAGAGGCAGGCCTTGACTAAAGTTTAATAACTTCACTTCAGCCAATGAGGTGACCCCTGCGCATCGTCAGCCACCCAATGAGATGTAGAGGGAGGATGGAGCAGGATGTTACTTAGCAACTGCAGGTAGAACCTCGAATCATGGTGAAGTTATTGTTTTTTTTTTGTTGTTGTTTTGTTTTTTTTTTCTACCCCCACAAGAGACCTTGCATGTTTTGTTTTGTGATTTATGAAAATATAATTCTTTCAGTATTATTGAAAGTGTAGCAAAAGGATTTTAATCAGCTTTCATATATGTAAAAAATGATTAAGGCGTTTCTTTTTCAATTTTGCACCTACACCTCTTACATCCATACTTCACAATTTGTGTCAGTAAAATAGCACTTCTTGCTAGCATTGTGAACTATGGAAGCAATTCATGCAGCTTCTGCTCTTGGTATATGTAATCTTGTTCAGTTTTCAATCTGAAGAAACAAAACACACACAATACAAAAAAAAACATCAGGACAGGTGAAAGGATTGTGTAGAGAGGATTGAGAAGCTTTCAGGAAACAAGTTTGGTCGCTGCCATCTTAGAAAGGATTGCGCTTATCGTTTCCATGACAGGTGAGCAGGAATACATGAACAGACTCCCACAAGCAAGCGTGAACAAACATACGCACTTACTCCTACAACACGGCAGTCTCCCACGAGCCGACACGTCACAGATGTGATACTTTTATCCCTCGGCTAATTACAGGAACTGTAACCAGAAGACTTCTGCTTGGGAACAAGTCTTTTCTTTTCTGCTTTATCTTTAGTGTTTCAAAAAGTGTTCTTGTCCTTGTCATTTTGTTTTGTTATTCATTGTTGACAGGCTTATTGCTTCCAAGTGCTCCTAGCTGTTTTTTCCCCTTCGGGTCTCTAACAACTTTATCACTTCTCACACTACAGCACTAAACATGACTTACCTAAATTGAAAATCATTTTGAATTTATCAACATAACTAATTGTCTGGAAATGTATTGATAATAGTAAGGGTTTCCTTTTTGCTGGAATATTACGTTTCATATTAGATAATTCATCTATTGCGTTACAGAAAAATCACTGATAAAGGCAAAATTCACGAAAGGCCTTTCATAAGTGTTTAAATCAAAGTTAGGGCTCAAATTTACACCTCTGATTGAAATTGGGTTTTAAAAGTATGTATATGACTGCTATTTTTATATCAGCAAGTGTCTTTAAATTTTTAGGCCTTTTGTATTTTGAGGTTTTTTTTTTTCAATTGTGTATAATAAATCTGAAATGAATTTAAATCCCCACACACACACACACACACACACACACACACAAAATAATGAGAATAATAGTTACCCTTGATTAAACTGGAATATCCACCTTTTTACTATGTGAGGTTCAGTTCACTGTGTTCAGTTTTTCATGTGGAGATGAAATGTGTCCACAATACTTGGATTGTTGTGGGAGTGGACACATCACAGAGGATGAGATACAAGCAGCGAGAAGGCTGACAAGCATCACCCACTGAAAGGTGGGTGGAACTTATAATGTGCATAGATATTTGGAAACTTCTAGCAAGTTAATTACAGTTGTAAAGAGACAGGATGTTTACATCTGCTTTGTACCTGCTGTCTAAAGAGCGATCATGCCTAAAGAACTAATGTGGATATAAAAGCACATATCTGAAGCCACTCACACATAGCCCCAGTTTGATGTTATAAATGTGTGATATTGTGCTAAGGTGTTCTGTTAATGCTCAAAAGTAGAAATAGCATGGTTTTGGATAATGTTTCAAAGTCAATTAGTCTTAGTAAATGTCATGTTAAGTGTGGTAATTATTGTAGCGTAATATGTCCTTTAAAATCAGTAATTATCATTAGGTTCTTGATAAGATAGAAAAATATCTAGATAAAGATAAACATAGATTTTCATCCAAACTCTTTCAAAGGCCTTTCTTAAGAATTGAAAATGAGAGGTTACTTACACCTCAGGAAAAATGTAACACCAGAAAGTTGTGTCATCAGTGAACAGCCATTTTGGTTGAAATCAAAAACTTGTATAATAACAAAGTCATCACCTGTTCAAAACCATTGCATTTCCATTTTAACCAAATGATGGAAGTTTCCTGAGTGATGAGTAGAGATGATATTGCAATATTTTGCTCTTGGTCTCAAGGCAAGAAGGACACTCTTGGTCTGGCTTTATCTCATTAGTGACTACAGTCATGACCAAGCCTTATGAATTGTTTTCTTACCAACATTGTTGCACCAGAAAGAATGAGCAACCTACCAATGTTAGCCAATGTCATGGCTAATTTAGTGACAACAGACCCACAAAATCACAAAAGCTGCCAACATACACTTTCATCCAAACAATAACATTTTAACACAATAATCACTACAAAGAAAAATAAACCCAACGGCTTCACATTAATGTAGCATTACTAGCAACAACATTGCCCTTGCCTGCCCAATCCTTTTTGAAGCTAGATAGTTAAGTTTTGTATGAGCAGGTGGAGATACTTATGCATGCATTGCTTCAGCATAGGCCCGCTCTGTTGTTGGAAAAGTCCTGATTGCGTTTAATGTGATTGAAAATCCTGTCAACACAGGCATCTGTACTAAATGTTAAAAGAAGAATGGCGAGTCTGCTCATGTCCTTGTATTCCTTGTTGCTTTAAAAACAGGTAGCACCACAACTTTGATATTTCATTGCTGCACCTGTCAGGCATAAACAATGTCTTCACTGTATCATCTCCACACACAGCATACTCTGATCACAGTTCAAGAATGCAAAATGCTTGACAAAACTCTGCCCTATTTTATGTCTCAGTAACACAATGTTTCAGATGAGGGGGCTCCATCTCAGGTAAAGCCTACTTATTTTTCCACCAGGTACTATTAACAGTCAAAACATTTTTAAAAATCAGCAGTTGCTGATGGTATATTTTATGCCAAATGTTAGTTATTTAAAGTGGGTCCTTTTTGAAATTTATTTCAATTCCACAGATTGGTAGAATACCAGAAAGTAGATTACATCACTGAACAAATACCTTTAATATAACAAACATTTATAACATTACCAAGATTTTGTAATAAGGAATTGGACATTTGGCCCATTTCACCATGACAATCTCTGTATTCATACAGGAACACTGGGCATAGCAAAAATGATTCTCTGATATACTGTATACACATGCCTACCACAGCAATTTTTCACACTACAAGTCCCACACTGCACTAGGAATCAGACACCAAACAAAGAATAGTCACATCTCCCTCATGTCATCTGAGTAACTCATAGGCAGCAAGCAAGCTGCTGGTTACTGAGAGCTACATAATGAGGGGGTCCAGGCCAGCCTACCCTACCTCTACCTCAACAAACTGAAGCTAGTTTCTTGCACTACTGTGGGTTCCTAGTCATGGTTCACAGATGACACAGCTGGGTTCAAGCCCAGACCATAGGGCTCAGTGTGTACTTTCACAACAAACATCTTAACTGTTTGAGCCACCTAGGAGTCCTGTTTTTTTAGCATTTTTTGAAATTTGCAATCATCCTGGACTGGACATTAAAATTTATATTACAAAATGCATTTTTGTACAAACAAATTGCCACTGTATTTGCATTTAGCTTCCTAAGGAGATAGTCATAAGGATATGGCTTGGCTACCATACTGCTCAAGTCATTACAAACCTTTCCAGAATGCATACTTGAATCATACATAACAGAAGTTTGAAATTTGGCTAATAATTTCCATATCTGATGAATCTTTGAATTAAAAATTGAAGGCAATGACTGTCATTCAGTTGGGTCACATAGTTTAGCAACCATCATCACTGGATGGTTATCTGAGCCCAGAGAAGCCTGGTCATTTTTCTCCCTAGAGAATAGGTGCCACAAGTTTGCACATGATGAAATTCACACCAGAAATGTATTCTCTTAAATTTTAGAGAGATTCTTATTCAGCCCATGCCAATCCATACAGAGATTGTGAGGACAGAGAAAGGCAGCTGATGCACAGCCTCTTTATCCTGTGCAAACTAATGGAAATATTCAAATGGCAAATATGAAAATCCCAGGATGTGCTTTACTTGGGTTTTGTAATGTAAAGCAGTGCACTGGAGTTGTCATGATTCATAGTTGCTGAGTTTCTGTTGTCAGCGCAGATATTTTTTCAGGAAATCATTGAAACCCTTTTAATACATACGGTTTTTGGACTGGGTCTGCGTGGAGGTACTGCCACGCGGTTGTTTATACTGCATGCACCTTGAATGTTAAGGTAAGACTCTTAAGTACAAACATCAGAAGACTTTTATTCATGTTTTATCCCAATATTTTGATTAAAATATACAGAATAATGGATATTTATGAACAGAATTAAGGTGATCATTAAGGGTAGTTGGAAAAAGTACTTAAATATCATATTGCAGACGTTTGGTGATGAATGTGTGGTTTAATAAGGGAACACTAACAGCTGTGAAGATCACCTGAACCTGAATGGTTGTAGTGTCAACTCTCAAGTGGGGTATTCATGTTGAATGTTTTGAGTTAGGTGCTTAAACCCCACTGCCTGAATAAATGCCTGGAATGAATGTAAATGTGTAGTTACGTATGTAAATTATTCTCTATAAGTGCATAAGTGATCAAATCAATATAAAAGTGAACTGTATTCTAATGGACTATAATTTAGTATATTCTGTGTATCAGGAAGTATCCTTTTCATGTTTTCAGAAAAGCTCATTATTCGTTTGTATACCAGAATGGTCTGAATGTGCCCCTTAACTGGTCATTACAAATGGACCAGAGGCAGCCCAAGTGACAGAGCGTACTGTATTTTATCTTCCCATTAACACAAAATTGTTCATAACTACCTGCTGGGAGTTTAATGTAAACTTTATGTGAACTATATTTATGTAATTTTGGATGACTCATGCAGAGCTTAAGATTGATGAGACCTGTGATTGTTTGACCGCTGTATGAGTTAACAAAGCACCATACAATCTAAGCAGCATGGGACCAAGTCGGATGCCCGTGTATCTGTTACTGAAGGAAAATAATTGTCTTTCTCACATTTTTGAAGCACCAACATTCTTTATCTGCATTTGTTGTTGGCAGCCACTAGGCATCTATGAAGTATCCTGTATTTAATTTGATATTGTAAGTTTGCCAGCGAGGCATGCATGCAATACACTCACACCCCAGTAGTTAGGGGTATGTAAGGCTGGACTGTCAGGAAACATTCTGAAGAACAATTATGAAGCTGTAGCAGCAAGTGGACTCAGAATAGTATGATTGTTGATTTTCATGCTTAGGTGGTTAACCTGTAACTTCAGCAGGCTGACCTCACCTTGGTAATAGATGGTCAAGGTTTCAGAAAAGCAAGACTACAGTATTTTGACTTTATTCTTATAACAGCAAAGACAATTAGTTAGCAATTCTCTGTAACACCCCTTATTCTCATGGTCTAATCTAATTTCACCAGGAGGTTATGTATGATTCTCTGATGTCTATTTCTTTGTGGCCGTATGCCCAATGTAATATAAATTTGTAATACAGAACAGTTACATCCTCCCTTACTAAGCGCTGCTGCTTTCCCACTTTACTATTCAGGAATGCTGCCAATGTACTTTCAAAATGTATAGGAGTTGTGTATGACTCATTGGTGGTATGACTCTTATTACGAAGGTGATGAATGCTGGTTGGTGTGTTACCATGGTACTGAAACCAAGCCCCTGAGTGCACTCACATGCTGGGGATGAACATGTGCTGAAGTTTGACAAAAAATGCCATTGTCTTAGCCACTGGGCACCATTGAAGACATTCAAAGCTTTCATTCAATGCAGTGTCAGTGAATGACCTCACTAGGCAGATTCTCTAAACATCATATGAAAACCAGCGTTCTGTGCAACGGCATAATGTTCTTTGTGCCTTTTCATTCAGCTCATATTAATACATTATGTCTGTCACTGGAACCTGTTATTTGCGGTAATTCAACATTTAACTCACAATATCTGCATCTTTGACTCTTTGTTGCAAGATCGGGGGGGGGATTCTCATACATTTTTCTTGTTTTCCTAAAATAGCTCTTGAATAATAAGAACAATATCCAGTTTATATCTGAAAGTTAGTGAGACACCCACACTCATTTGCAGTGAAAGGCAAATGACCCCACGGATGACTCATAGCATTTCTTTAAGACTCCTTTAAAACACAGTGAATCCTGTAGGATTTCAGTATCTAAACACTTCTGGAAAGAACACAAGGAAAGGTTTGCTACTGTTAAATTCTGATTGCCCCTACTCCTCTCCCTGATGCCCCCCAAATAAATAAACCTTCCTTTCGGTTATTGCAGTTAAAAGCATAACCATACAGTGAAGGGTGCCCAGAATCTGTTCAGCTTCCCATGTGGCTCCAGCATCGACCCTCCACTTTGTAGCTGAAGTCTGCAAGGAGCATGAATATTTATACAGCCACTGTTGCTAAGCCAGGGTAGCAAAACTGTCATCCTTAGCCATCGAGGCATAGATCTGGACTTAAGTCATTCAAATTCACACTAGTGGACCAGAGCAGCAGGTATATGTGTTTTTTTCTCCTTTCAAACAAGCCTTTCCTAAAAAACTTGGTTTCCTGTTTGAAGTTAGATGAGAGTTTACATTGAGCTACATGTTACCACCTTTGATTAATAAGATGGTGTAGTTGCAGTAAAATGGAAGATGTAAGGTACCCCAGATCATGAAGATGAGAGATGTGCTCAAGGTTAAAAAGAAAATCAAGTATTCAATTAAATGATGCTTGAAATAGCTGTTCTGACTCACCTATGGCATAATCTGGGAGGGTAAATTGTTTCCATGCCATGCAGTTTGCATGTGACGTTGTTGGTCGTTATGGTCTCCTCTTCCTCTTGCCATGAGTATCAATAACAGCAGTAGTTCTCTCTGACACAGTATTGCAACCCATGTGTGGTCATCTGGCCAGTAACTATTTACTTTTCTGTCCATTGTCAGCTTTGTCTTGCTAAATTTGTGCATGCTCTTTTTGTCAGAGATATCTGCTATGAAGTACACTATTGGGGTTGTTTTCAATTTTCTTGGCTGATTCAAATCAAACTGACGTATCCTGGTTGAGCGTTTTAGCCATCACTCATTAGCTTAATTACAGAGGTCCATCCCCCTTAGCAGCCTACCTGATACACATTTGTGGATCTTAGGTTTCATCAAGCCATCTATCTTCATTTTGCCCAGGTGTAGTTGGCGAGCCTGCCTTTGGTTAGCAGATGTCTCGGCAGTGATCCCTCCACTCGCCTACTTTGTGGTTTTGTGTGACTGAGCTGAGCCCCTTGCTCACGGCTATCCTGTCTTTAAGTGGTATCTCCTAGCCTTATGTGACCATCTCTTGAATCCCAGACTGAAAATAAAGTGTGTATCTTGTGCCTTCCCCCCCTCTCCTTCTGTGTTAGTATTTCTACAGTTGTTATGAGAAAGTTTGAATTGCACAATGCAACTTTTCTTTCCCCGTACGGCAGTGGTTATTAAGCACTTCCCAGCTAATTCTTCCTACAGCTGGTGTCCTACTCCACAGAAAGGCTGACAGTGTGGGTGTCTGCCACAGACATTCTCTTTCGGGGGAGTTTGCATTCAGTTACTGCATTTTGCCGCCTGCACATGTGCATTTGCTGAACTCCTTTTTATTTAATTTTTTTTTATTAAATCCTACTTTAAATAAAAATACCTTTTGTCATAATTTAGAATTTACCTATTACTTTCAAGACCACCCCCAGATCCATTTGATATTTATGTAAAATGGGTATATATAATAATATATAATAATACTTATACAATAACCAGCATTGCCAAAAAAAACTAAAATTAACTTTGAATGAAGCTTGGGAAAGGAAATGGGCTCTTATTAGGACCATACCATTAAAAGAAATATCATTTTCTAAATGAATCACTGAAAGTAGCTGAAAAATAAAAGATTATACTTTCATTGGGCATTTCCAATCACTATTTCCAATAGCTGGATTTGTTAGTACAGTTGAGCTCTTGCATAAGCTCAAGGCCAGCATGACATTATGCACATAACAGTAGTAAATGAATTCAACAATATTGTGGTCCCTTTTTTATTATTTAAGAGGCACTCAATTTATGATAATTACTTCAATGAATAATGTGATTACAGGATTATGATTCAAATTTGGTCTCTAATAGCAAGAGGGATTTCTTTGTATTTTTTGTCATTAGCATGAATGTTTAAGGAAGTATATATCATTAACTTTTTTTAAATTTACCTTTTTGTTAAAGCAATTGGCATTGTGTATATTGCTGTTTATTAATATGTATGATATAGCTAAGTAGTTGAAGCATGTCAATTACTCTTAGAAGAACCTGACACTGACTGGGGAACTATAGTTGTGTCTGAATCTGTAGCAAGTGTTAACAGAGGTCCTATCCTATCTGGCTGCATCAACCTTGCTTTGTTAAAAAAGAGGGGTTGGAAGTTGAAATACGAGACTACAACTGGGAGGAAAAGGGACTGAATGAATTTTGATGCTGTAATATTATATGTCTGGCTTGGGCTGGACAAACAAAAGAGCACATCTAACCGTCAAAGTGAGGCATGTCAACTAAATTGTAAAGTCTTTTTTGCAGTGTATTACATCCAAAGGCTTTGTATCTCAGAATTTGGATGGTAGAATACACAAAGAAAGCAGTTTGTTCACCCCTGACAAGTGTGCTTTTATTTTCCACAAGCCTTTGATGTATAGAGAACTTGGCTAGATTTCCCTTGCAGACAAACATAGGAGAAATCCCACTCCAGTTTATTATCCTTTACAATTCCTCAGCATTCAAGGGTAAAGCTTTTATTCACTTTAAAACCATAACTTTATACCTACCTTCTGTTACTAGAGTCCAGTGAGGAATTCTGTACCTATTTGTAACTGGGGGAGGGCGGAGTAAACATGTTAGGAATCGTTGGGAAAAGCAACAGAAAAAAGAAGCATCAATTGAGAGCTTAAATCAACATTTTTCTCTCATCTGCTAATCCATAAATTCTTTATCAGTGTTGAAAGGTATTTTCTGTGTAGTTTTTTTTAAGGCCGCCATTTGTCATTTCGCAAAGACGTCCCTGCACCTGTCTGCTTTTAATGGCATTTCAAGTGTTGTGACAAAACCTAATTTTCAACCTAAGTAACTGTTTGCTAATGCTTCTAAAATAACACAAAATAAAATAGTGTGAAACATTTAAAAAGCAAAAGCAACGAGCCGTATGATGAGGTTTGGATAGCTTCTTTTGTTTAAAAATGGTGTAGAAGTGAGGATTGTGAAATAAATGTCAGCTATTGGGAAGGTGTCACCAAATTTTTCAAATTAAGCTGTAGCCTCTGGGGCAGTGTTGAACAAAGAGCCACAAAGTAATGCTCTAAGATTTGTCACTCACACTGCATTTGGATAATTGTGTAAATACATCATTACTACCTTGAAGCTGTCCTCCAACATCATTAACCCCTCCAACCGAGGAATAACTGTGTCAGAAACCACCTTATGATTCTGTACTCTGATCCTGGCATACCACTCTCCTCACCACAATATTTTGCAGGTGACCAACCAATTATTTTCATGAACATGCTGTGATGAAAACACTATTAGGCAACCCAATGTGATCATGTGATGTACAGAATAGCAGGCACACAGTGAGCAGAGTGGAAGGTTTAATCAAGATTATGTCATCACCAGTGGCAATGGGAGGAATATCCAGCTAATAACATCTTTATGTTGATGAATCTTGCTTGTGCAGAACCTCAGAAGCAAATGCACCTTCTGTAATTGCTGAATACACAGGCTAAAAGAACATGGAGCCAGCGCACAGTCTGAGCCAGAAAGTTCCATGTTATGGGGAGTGCAGACCTGTTGATTCATGCTGTGGAGATGCAAGCATGCCTATTCTCTCCACTGATCTCAGAGGTCGTACAAGTCATTGTTGGTCATTGACCTGTACCTTTATTGTGTAAATGATCACAGGACAGGAGACCAAGCTTCGATCCTGTTTCAGCATCAGATGCCCAGGTGGCCCTCATGTTCACTCACAAACACATGCAAATGTAGGGTACTCTGCATAACCCTGGACAACTTTTATGTCACAACAGGAGAAAGATGGTAATGCTTTTCTCAAAGGGCAAAAAGCTTACTAGACTCCCATGGAGACAGAGAGTCCTGAATGGCAGCATGAAGTAATTGAAGGAGGTCTTCCTCCAAATCTGCTGAAGGGCAGGTCCTCTCAAGGGCAGGAACTGAGTGGGGCAGACAGCAGGATCTCAGGAACATCCACAGTATGGATGACAGATGGTGCAGGGCGGACAGGCCGTGGCTGAATGGGTGCTGGAGTGCGAGTGAGCTGTGAGCAACGTCGTTCATTCATTATTTGGGGGCTTTCTGCATTGTTGCTTGCGGGCAAAACAGTCCACGGGCTGTGTCATGCACCCGAAGGACTCATCTCCTCCAGCACCACTGTGGGCACAGCAAGGCTCACTGCTGTTGCGGTACAGGGAAACTGGATTTACAGACAGCAGGGATGCTGAGCAGCTGCAAGTCTTGGGCAGCATATTTAGAAACAGCAGGCCTTGCATGTACCCCTGAAAATATGGCTGCACAGTAAATAAAGTCCTCTAGACCAAGCAGTACCAAATAAATTTCAAATGACTGCTTACAATGTGTCCAGGGAATCAGAGGCACAGCAGGCTCGGCGTGAGAGAGGAAGGGCAGAAGCAGCAAAAAATTAAGCTGTTCTCGCCCACCAAATTGTGTGTGCAGGGATGTGTGTATAAGAAGCCGACAAGAGGTATTTAAACAATCAACCCCCATTTCACTGAAGCCTATAGGCATTGCATTTACACAATGGCAGCAGAGCATAACCTAACATAAAGCTGTGTCGTCACAGCATGGAACCCAGTGACGTTGCCTAGCAACTATGGCCTTACTCAGAAACAGCAGCGCACTGCTGTACTTCCCTGTACCTCCCTATTTAAACATTTTTCTTGGACTTAATTGATATTGTAGCAATCACTCATCAATGAAGGGTGACAGCTACTGCATTGTTAGGAGTCTAATATGTGGAACTGGCTTATACTGATGCCCAGTGAAACTAGTACATTCAACCCTAGTCTTTATAAAAAGTTCATCATGTACTTTCATACCCTCTAGAGCAATCATTTTCAATCGGTGGACTTCAGTCTGGATCATATTCAGTGCATTAGTATTGGATGCAGACGTTATGATCCACTTCTCTTCTAATGCAGTGTAAGCCACCCATGGTAGGGGTGTCTGCAAAATAAATAAATCATAAAATAAATAAGTCATGAAATGATGAGAAGAACAATAAAATCTGCTTTGCAATAAAAGCCTCTAATTTTACAGTCACAGCCTACACAGGGGCCCTGGTTCGTTGGTTTGAGGCAAAGAGGGAAATGGTTACTTACCAATCATGCATCAGCCAGAAGTTTTGGGGGTGTGAGGAGGAGAATGAGTTGATGTGTTCTCTACTTTCTGTTCCAGCTCACTTAAAATGTTGTGAGTCAACCAGTCTTTTTCTTTGAGGAGGAGTCGGGACTCCCGCTTGATTAACTACTTCCTTCCCTGAATTTGTTCTTTTTTTTTGCTCATTGATAAGGCAGGAAAGCAACAGATAGCCAGTTTTGGGAGTGACATGCGTGTTTGTGCAATATATTACATGACAAATGTCACTTCAGAAATGAGTATAAACCCTCAGATTAGCTAAATAATACAGTTTTTTGCCATAACATGGTGAAATGTATAGTTTTGCATGTGTCACAATACCATGCAATATGCCTGTTCCTGATATGTATGTCAGTAACCTCCTAAATAAATAGCCTTTTTAAGTGTATCTATAGTCGATGTCTAAATTATGGACCCTAATCTAAAAGGAAGTTCATGAAAGCTGACAAACAGTAGGATCAGATCAGTAAACTGGAAACTATACTGAACATCATAACAAGGTGTTTTCTGTAGTGGGATTCAATATACTTACTGAGCATACCCTTATATAATAAGTAAAGAAGCATCTTATGTTTATGTGAGTCTATTCAGTGATTAAAAAGGATCTGATACATTCTTTATTGCTGAATTCACCAGTGTTGTGAAGCACAGCTTTGAACTTTTGAACTTTAGGCTATTAGTTTGTAATCCTCAATCATTGGTGTTTCTTAATGTTAAAATGGACCTGTGAAACATTGTGTTTCTTACAGTGTTTCTTACACTTCACTTAATTGGAACCTATGGCTGATATATCTTGCAATATACAATGTGAGAACAGTGTAGTCACATATGCAAATGAAAAGAACACCATAGTTCAGACCATGCCACGCTTCTAGGCAAGCCAGAGAGCAACATGCAAATGGATTTATTCAAATTCACTACTCTGTATACAAAGTGCTCAACCATTTGTTGTATTTACAGGCTATACAGGTTCAGATCTTTTATTAATGCCTTCAGTCAAAAAACTAGAAACAGTCTTTTTAAGCATAAAGTATAAATAATAATATAATAATATTTGGCCGCATTATTTTACTGTAATGCAATTAATTGAATTGAAAGCTCATGTCCTTGTGTTTAGAATAACATGTTCTTGGAAGGCAGTTGCACCTTTGTGATGTTTTTGGAAAACATACCAGCGACTGTATCACCAGTTTATTTTACTCATTTTTTGAAAGGCATATTCTGATGAGAGGTCATACCAAATATTATATGTTGATGGTTAATTATTTCAGGTTTCAAAATTACTGTAATACAGTGTGACGTAGTGTTAAGAATGATAACTTTTAACCCAAAAGTTGCCAGTTCAGTTCCCTGGTGGGCCACTGCTGTTGTGCCCTCAGACACAGTACTTAACCTGCATTGTACCTGCAAACATCCAGCTGTATAATTTTACAGCTGGATGGGAGACTCTGCAAAGCAAATGCAATCCAGTAACAAATTAGTATATATGAAGGCCGACAGATTAGCCAGGTAAATATTTAGAGGATGTCATGCAAAGTGAGTTGTTGCTTCCAGTCTGTTTTTAAAATGAAATGATTGAGTTGATTTATACAGATGTGTCTGTGCCGAGGTTTGGGAAGCTTTTGGAAACTTTTATCGCTCAGAGTAACGAGTTTCATTTCCGGGAAGAATAAATTCAATGACTTTTTTAATTTCTCATGATAAACTAAATGTTTTTATGTGGGAGATGGAGGCAGGATGTGAACATCATAAACATCACCATCATGCAAAATCTGTCAGTGGTAAATTCATAATTTGGAATACTTCAGAAATACTTTTGGAAAACAGACTATTGTATGAATATGGGACAGCACTTCATCTTTTCAACTGGAATATTTTTGAATCAGGATTGTGAACTGTAAAAAAGTATAAATTTGCCTTTTTAATTCTGGGCTTTTGATACATATGATAAAATAAATAACAAAAATTAATAAACTAAATATATTAAAATAAATCATCGACTGTTATGGTACAAATGTGCTTTATCTTTTGGGGAATACTGTGCAGGACTTAACAATAAGCAGCTTGCAATTAAATAAGCCAGAACTGATATACTTCAGAGAGGTGAATCACTAACAATTAGATCGAACACATGAATAGTAGATTTAACCTGCCAGACATCTGCACCTATTTATTTTAGATCTATCAAAGAGAATAAATTCTCTTCTTGTGGATTTTTTGTCTGATGCATTCAAGTCAAAGTTCATTAGGACAGATTTAAATTTAATTAACTATTTTGTCTGGAAAATAGGAACTAGCCGTGGTCCAATCTATTGTCGGGTGATGTATGATAGGAAAGCACATTTGGCATAAGGCCTGGAGCTGATGGCCTGGCTATGTTCATGAGAGTGTCAACCACCTGCAGGGCAGAGAATTGAAAAAGGAGGTTGAGCAAGGATGCAAAGTAACAGCACAGAGAATAAAGTTAATGTTTTTTATATATATTGGGAGGGTCTTCTTTTCTTTTTCAACTTATTTCTGCTGGTACATTTCCTTTTATCAGGTGTATGTTTGTAAGTCAGGGCGATTTGATTGGCGAGTCTGCCTCTCCCAGTGTAAGCACATTCTAGAGGTTTAAGAGATGGAGGATCTGAGGGAATGAGAAATGGAACCACCCAGAGCAAAGAGGCTTTCCAAAGCATTAGCATGGAGACTATTTTTAGTAGTAGATACTAGTAATTCATGACGTGGGGACCTCATTACTGGTATTTATGGAACACGGATTGAAACAGAAAAAGGATACTGTGTCCCCAAGGATCCATTCACCCCTTAATAGTTGTCGGTAAAGTGAAGAAAGGAAAGGGAAATATGCTGACTGATAGATTTTGGTTGTAGCGCTTTACATCTAATAATGATTTTGGAGACTAAGCTAAGCCCAAATGTAATTAGGCATAAGCTAGAACGCTCAAATGGCCTACAAATCCTGCCGAAGTCTTGCTTCCATGCCTTTTTACTGACAACATTTGTGTGTAAACGATGATCATACATCTTTATTGCTAATTATTTTACATAATTATATATGTCTGACCTAGAACTTGGACCGAGTCCAGTAGATATGTTAAAGTAGTGTGACCTTTTGATACAAGTATCAGATTTCTCACAGAGCTGGGGTACATCCAAAGGAAGATAATTAACTAAAAGGCCAGTACAGGTCCCCAGTTTCACAGAGGCAGCAATTGTTTTCCACCAAATAATTGTATTACAGTTATATTCATAGTGTACCATAGTTTCATCAATTGCTTGAAATACTTACAGTCACACAGGTAAATGATTATAGTTGAAATGTATTGCAAAATGATCAGCTGGCAACATGAAGAACTGAACTGACAGGTCAGAGGAGGAAAAATACATCTACCTCTATTAGATTTCTACTAAGTGTCTGACAGGACACATGTATAGTTCCTTTAAACCAGTTTTTATGTGGCCAGAATGGCACTGTTATCATTATTCATAGTTCATAGTTCTTAGTTAGTATGCCATTTACCAAGCTCCCTTATATAAATATAAATCCCAATATAAACAACATTAAAATGTAAAATGAAAATGTAATTTAAATCTGGTTTTAGTATATTATATATTAAACAATAAATGTAATTAATTTATAATCAATTTAATACGAATCAAACCGAGAGGACAAATTATGAGTTACCACAGAATTAAGATTCATGTTTTTTTAATGAATATATTGTCACAAATTAGAGAGCGTGGGAAAGTGACAACAGGTGATGTAGAGACGATATTGTTCACAGGTTAGTGGTCAGTTCATTACACATATATCATGTTTGAGAAGAGAGAAGCAAATATTTAGAAATGGAAGAGCAAAGATATGGTAGAAACAGGCAATTTGTAGAGTATGGTGTGTGGGAGGAAATGAGTCATTTAAGATAAAGAAGAGCAGATTAGTATTAATCAATACATCTGTATTAACAGTGGTAAGCAAAAGCCAGGGTTCTGAATCAAACCAGAGCAGACACAGTGCCAGTGCCAGTGAACTCAGTGACAGAGCCATGCGGAAGACGCAATGAAGATGGAAACCAAGCCAAGCAACAGAATTTTGTATTAACTGAAGGGGACTGAAAACATAAGGAGGCTAGCCAAAGAGAACATTACAGTAAGTAAAGCTAAGACTGGAATGGGACATGGGGTATATGATGTTAGAATGTATGCCTACCTTGAGTTTGTCATGGCATGAGGATGGCATGGGGAGGTCAAGAGTGACCCTGTGTGTGTGTGTGTGTGTGTGTGTGGGTGGTTGCATGGGCGGGTGAATTATAACATTTTCAAATACGATTGGAAGATACCTCTCCTTATTATTTCACCCTACATAATATACCATATTACTCACACTCTAAGTAGTGAGTTACATTGCATTACATTCACTTAGCAAATGCTCTTATCCAGAGTAACTTCCAACTTCCAGCACAAAACAACAGAAGTGTATCCATTCAAGTGTCAGACCAGGCTAACAACACTCCCAGACCAGTGAGTGTGAGCACAACACCATTGAAGCACTACCACAAGTTAAGTTTGTTCAATAGAAACTATTGTCAACACCTTAAAGATCTAAAAGATCTCAATATCAGAAAATGATGTCCAACAAAATTACACAATATGAACAGACATTAGCCTATATACCTAACAGAATTTGCATTAAAAGCTTCTGTGTTCTGGATTGCAAAGGATAGATACAGTACACAGTACCTTCATCAGAAGATATTTAAGATATTTACTTTTAGTTTCAATTGTTTCAATGATTGTTTGGGGGACAACCTATTTCAAATATTTTACATTTTAAATGTTAATATCTATAAATTGCAGCCAATCATTTTACATCTAAAAGAGGACGAATAAAAATTTCATTCATGGCTGTCAACATCGTGTTCTTCATCATGAGTTGTTGGTTATAGCCTCTTGCTATGAGGTTCCTCCACGTTACTCATACGTCTGTCCATACTGATATTTCCCATGACTGCATGTCTCAGTCAGAGACTGTTGTGTTTCAATTCAATGAAATAGATGGAAACTGAGGATGTCAAATCTTTCTGTTTTATTGAAATGAGCAGTCTGCTGTGTTGTGTTTCATATCTTAGTTTCTTGCTTTCATACAGCAGATTCTGAGGCGGAGCTTAAGAAGCTTTGTTTATTTTATCCATGGAGTGTGTGCACTGTCTCTCCTACCCTGTAGCTAAATAAACAACTGTACCATAAACACGATTTCTTCATGCCCATTCATTCCTGAACTGTGTGCGTTGTAACAATGAACATATCTGCAGGCACGCTCTGCTTTACAACAACCCAGTCCGCTAAATTTATGAAAATGTCAATATTAATTATTTTAGACAAAAAAAATCAAGATTTGCGATGAGAGAGACTGGAGAGTGCGAATGAGAGCAACAAGAACAGCAGCAGTTAAACAAAACAAGGAAAAGCAACAAATTTTTGAGTTCGTAGTGGTGTTTTTCTTATTTTAGTTTGTTGTTTTCTTTCCATGAACCCAGCTCTTATGATTTATTTGTTTAATCCTTTGACTGTGTGTATTGTCATGCTTGCCCTGTAGCTAAATAAACCCCCAACCAAAGACCAAGGTTTGCATCTTTCTGTTCTCTAAGGCCTGTCATTCCCAAACAGGTGCATGTCTGAATGTTACAATACTGAATAATTGTACTGTATTTCATGTGTATTAATTATCATTACTTACTATTAATATCTTTTGACCCATATTTACTGAGCTTTTTTTGTTCACTTCCATCCTATATTTGGGAACATAATCCCTGCTTATAACATAGCATCTACCAGAAAATTCAATTCCTAACCATTTGATTTACGGTATGATTTTCAGGAATAAATTGTATAATAAAACAGAGATTGTATTGTATATTATTTTATAAAATGGTCTCTCCAATTAAAATACAGAAGATGTGTATGCCTCTGTCGGTTTGGCAGGGTAACACAATAATAATTATTTAAATAATATATTGTATTTCTATAGCACCTTTTTGTCATTTTGTAGTATATATATATAGTTTCTGCACCAATTTAGAGACTGAAATAGATTAACTATAAATGAAAAATAAAAACTTAAACATAAAGGATCATGGAGAGCATTCCAAAGACAGGGTTAAAAGAGGAAAATGCCCGATCTTGTCTCGTTTTAAGGACAATGAGGAGGTCTGCATTTGAAGACCTGATTAGGCCAATGTCTTTGTTGAGACTTGAAGAGAATTTTGTTGAGATTCGTAGGATTTGTAAATCAGTAGAAGACCTTTAAAATCCATTCTGTATTTCACAGGTAGCCAATGGAGAGATTTAAGGGCTGGTGTTATGTGTTGGTCTTAGTTAATGTTTGTTTGATATGTATTTTCACAGTTGTCAGAGAAACATTACAGTAGTCTAGAGGAAACAAGACTTGTTTCTCTCCCACATAATAATAGAGTACAGACAACAAGGTGGTGTAACGTGCACGTAGTGCTTTTTGAGCCCAAAATCTGCCATAGTCATGGCATGCAAACAGAAGAGAGATCCTGATGAATAAAGCTAATTTAATACTAGTGTTCATTAATACAAGGGGAAAGGAAAGCTGATCGGCCAGAGAGAGAGGAATCCATTACAGCTTCTGTCTAGTCAGAGAAACAAAATTCTGGTTGGACTGTAACACATACAGAATTCAGAGAGTTTGTGAGAAACAGTTTGTCCAAGGATTTCACAGAGGAAATGAAATGAAGCAACAGGGTTGTTGTTTCAGAGGTTTGATTGATCTCAGGCCTAGATTTCTTGGGGACGCATGCAATGCAAGCTAGTTTGAAACTTGAAGGAAAACAATACAAGATAATAGTTGTTTTAATGTGAGAGAAGACATAATCTGAGTCCATACACATTTGGGGAGGCAAGTAGTCCAATTATGCCCTTGGAGTCTGCAGGAGAGTTCACAATCTGAAAGTGGTGTGATAGACAATTTTGAAAAAAATACCTGATGTTTACAAGTAGTTGTGGGATGTGGGATAGAAAGCAATGTTTAAAAAGGGTTGTGAAATTTCATCATGTTTGTGGTGAAAAAAGGAGGCAATCATCAACAAAAAGTGAAAAGGACAGACAGGAGGTGGATTGATGAAAAAGTACAGAAGAACTTTTATGTTTACTACCATCTCATACACCAAATTCCAAAACAATAGGATTTCATATCAATGGATGATGCCTCTACGGCAGTACCACCAGACTAAACACATCAAGTTTCTCAATGAAAAATGTTTCAATAAAATAAAAATATCGATATTCTCCTATGGCTAAAGTCTTCAGAGAACTGAAACAAAATATGTTGTGCAAAAGCAGCCTTTTCTTAATGACACTCTTCTGTACAGATATGGCATCTAACTTGTTATTTATCTTGTGCAAGCATATGTTGCCTGTGTACTGGCTTGAGCATGAATTACACAATATCTTCCTGATGTTATCTATCAACCTTAAACTATGTTGTCTTGTTGGGTGGGTGCTGTCTATTTCTCTATTTACCAAAATGGTTACAGCAATATAACCAAGGTCCTCATGATATAGGAACTTGACCACCTTAGTAAGTTGCCACTGAATGTCCTTTCAAGCCCCTTCCTGATATGTCCAGCCTTTTTGAAGGCCTTTCTTAAGTATCTCATTTTTGTCCTGTCCAAATTTTTTGTCTTGTTTGTTTTGTCTTGCCTTTCTATTGTTCCCTTTCTGTTGTCAAGTGGTCATGACCTGATGGTCTGCAAAGAGGTTTTCTAGCAGTGGGATTAACTCCATCACTGTAAATGTGCGATATAAGGAAAGGCATTCAGAACAGTAGAGTTTCAGGCAGCCCCGTCTGAGACACTCAGGCCTTTCCGCTGTTGTGCACACTGTAATTTTTCTATTACTCATACTTACTCTTAAGCATTCTATTTACTCAACTCCTCTGTTTCTCTAATGAGCCATAACATTTTCCCCAAGCATTTACTGTTCCTCAGTGTGTTTTTAACCTAAAATCTTATGGTAATTTTGTTCAACCAAATGTAATGTTTTATTCTTGTTTCATGTTACTTGATTTTATACTCTTGATATTTAATTTCATAACATTAGAGTCACTTCAAATAATGGCAGTTGCTAAATGGTGTGTAACCTGGATTTGGTTACAATCCAGATTATAGATAGGCGCACTGGTAGTGACAGCCTCTGCATGATGTTTAATCCAGATCACAGTGTCTATGAGGTAAAAGTCAAGCTTTTTCTTTGCAGTTAGTCTTCCAGTGGTATTTTAAGGTGTATCCCAACTGACCAAATGTTTTTACCCCTGGACATAAGGATTATATGGCATGATTTCTGAAGTTTTTATGGGCTTCCCAAGTAACATAAACCCCTTTGCTTGAAGAAAATATAACATTACCACAACATTTTAAAAATGTTACAAAGGATGCTTTGGTTGGTCTTCACATTTAGAAATAGCCTGATAACATGATACACATCAACTCCCAATAATACAAAGCCCCCCTTCAGTAGTATCTCACACAACATTGTAACACATCAAAACAGTTATGTATAATTAATATCAATGGAGCTGACTTGAATGTCTGTTAGCAAAGACCTGAAGGTTTGTGCACCTACTACTGGTCAATATAATGTCTGATTTACAATTCAAAGTAGCATTTTTGGAGAAAGTCAATGATTATTCATTACTAGTGTACTGTAATTCATTTACTCACATAATTTATCATATTTTACACTTTAAACTGCATGAAATACCTCTTTTGGAACAAAGTGAGATTTAATGTCTCATAGGATGTCACAACTCTTCCAGCAGCTACTCTAGCCTTAGCTGTTTTGATTGGGACAGCATTGGTGAGGTGTTGCACTCTCAAAACCATTGGCATTTTCTTAGCAGATCCTGTAGCTCTATTTTTTGGACAACTACTGCATATAAAGGTTTACATTGTAGCACAATCTAAAAGCAATGTTCTGGGATGCCTTGAACAAAAGTACATTCTCTTCTTATTTCATCATAACAAAGTCATTGTTATCTGCATGCCAACAAAACGTTCCTTGAAAAGGCACAGGGCATATTGTCTCATAACATTCACACAACTTAGTGCAATTGATCTCTTCACGTTCTGGGAACCCAAAATTCTCTGCTTAAATGAAGGAGTATAGTTTCATGTGGTGTACACTGGTACCAGACTTTAAAACAAAATATCTGAGTGTTGCCAGCTGGATACTGAAAATGACTGTGTCGAAAGCATTGTCATGACACAATGGAAGACTAATTACATTCCAGCACCTCAAACAGAGTACAGCTCTAAGATTTACATTTTCCATGCCACTGTTGGGAAAACATGCAAATAAATGAGTGCCCAGCAATCATTTCAGCCCTTTAAGGATGGGATACTACTTACACAGAACAATATGCACATTTTCATTTGTATTTACCATATATTTTACTCTGGCGGTTTCAGTCATCATTGATGCTTTATAAAAGGTAAGGATGTCTTTCAAGAACCTGTTGTTTCAAAAAGATTTTACCAATGGTTTTTAAACCTTAAAACTGGTGGTTTCTCCAGTGGCACCATTTACGGAGACTTTCTGAACAAAAAAAAACATTTTCACTATATGTAAAGGGGTTAAAAGTTGATTCCAGAATGCAAATATGTTGATCATACCAGATCAGGCTCCTGCAAAAGGAAGATTCAGTTTCAAATTCCTCATCATGCTCACGTGTTTATGACCTTGTCTCTTGCGTACATCTACCCACACCTGTAACTTCTGTGTTCACAACACAAGTTCAGATGGAATTTGGCTTCCTTGATTTCTTTTTTCTGTATGTGCCCAGTTAAAAAGGTTACAGTCCTTTTAGTTTGCATTACGTTTATACATGCATAGACTGAAGAATATGTACGCCATTTCCTTGCAAGACCCTCTCACTATCTTTCCCCCTCTATCTCTATAGATGCCGCATAGTAAATTAGTAGCTGAAGACAGAACAGAGCAGGACAGAGACATAGACAGCCAGGCAGGCAGGTGCATGGATGGACAGATGGACAGTCAGACAGACAGATGAACATACAGATAAAAGACACAGACAGACAGACAGACAGACAGACAGACAGATAGATAGATAGATAGATAGATAGATAGATAGATAGATAGATAGATAGATAGATAGATAGATAGTGTGTGTGTGCGTGCATGTATGTATGTATGTATGTGTGTGTGTGTTTGCTGTTTGCTGTGAGTTATTAATACCATACTGTTTCACTTCTTTTACAACTCCCCAGATAGAGTGAATCCGAGCTATGAGACTGGTAAATATCACCTATTACTCATGTTACTTACCAGTACATTTGTAGCACACATGCATTTATAGCGCTTCGTCACTGAATAACAATTAGATGGCTGAGTGTTCAACGAGCAACTGATGGAATTTTACTGAAAACAGACACCGCGGTTGTACTTGGAATTCGTGATTCTATGTTTACTATAATCCTGTTTCCAAATATTAGGCGCAAATCAGAGACGTTATCATCTTTAGAAGTTAAGGGTACACTTGAAGATAAACGCGGACTCGTCTTTGATTTTTCATCTAGGGACATCTTTTCAAACGAAGCATTAACACTGTGTTTTAGAAATGTAAGTATGAAATTTAAATATTTTTATTGTTACCAAAAGCTTCATCTTAAACATCAACAAGCCCCCTGAGAGCTTCACATTACTCACAAAAGGGCCACAAAAAGATAGTGAAATTCTTACCTGACATCGGGCCACTTCAATATCAATGATTCAGATTGAAAATGTCACAAGCTGTTCGTGCAAAGTTGAGACCTGAGTTCTCGCTTAACATCTTAATTTAAAAGACAATAGACAAACAAAAACACTCAGTGGAAGAATATTCTGTCGTAACTTTTCTTCAACGCTTAACATTTTCACCAAACATTAACAGATGGAGAGGATTTTGCACTGAATAGTCAATTTTGATGCTTCTTTAACTTGACTCCCATCGTTTATTACAATCACGTAAGGACCACAAAAAGCGATTGTCTGAGCGAAGGCATTGCGTAAATCTATAGGTTTTCTATAAATCGCAGCTGGTTGCCGTTTGTCCTGTCAGTACAGCCACCAAGGTGTTGGCGAGTTTAAGCACGCGGATATTGCAAAGGGTTATTAGATTCATAAGTCACCGAAGTGGTGGGCGATCTACTGAGCACAGCAGAAGTTCTCATATGATGACTTCAAACAAGACACATTACCTACCAGCATCTGTTGGAGTGAGTGGATTTTAAGACACTTCTATCTCCAGGACAGCTTAGGGGAAAATGGTGAGTAGCTTGGGAACAAAACAGGAATAATTACCCAAAAATGATTATGATTTAAAACAAGATTGATTATATATTTTGATTGGATGGTGGACTCTAATCTTTTTGAGCTCCAATTAAGATCTCTACGTTTGGTGTGGGAAATAATGTTGGCAACGCTGGGTAAAACTTTCAATTTGATTCCTTTTGCGTTTTGGATGAAATGCTGAGCAGTGAGTGAAATGCATTCACATTCATATTATTGAGGGAACCCTCTAATTGTGAATTTATTTTTCGGCGCGCAGTATATGAGTGTGTATTGTCTTTTTGTGCGGTTTGTGGTATGTACTGAGTGCTTTTTTCAAGTGCGATGCCAATGAAAAGCAACATGTGTAGACATGTTGGTCTCTGCCCTAAAGGACTCTTAACAGCGCAACAAAACAAAATAGCAATGGAACTGTTTTGGTGTTATTTAGGATCTGGTGGAGCCTTTGTGGAGGTCCCATTTAGAGGAATATGACGGGCTTTTTAAATAAGTGCTGCTTTTGTTAGGAAACGGTCCGGCCAACATGTGATCAAATATTAACAGGACGGGCTTGGCAAGGAAATATTCACGTGACAAGGCGTGGGGAAGCAATAGAGTAAAGCAATATCAAGTGGCACTTAACGAAAGTATAGATTTTTTGCCCCCCTGTAACCCTAGCTGTGGTATGCTTTCAGCACGCTGGACAGAGGCATCGGAGTCGTTGAACGCAGCGGACTAAATCGCCGAGTGGACATCAACTTTTAAGTCTTGCAGTTCTTTGCCAAAGCTAGGGAATTGTTTTGGTTTTTTTCTCTTTTTGGTAAGCACTTGCTGTGGAAGCCCAGTGATTAAAAAAGCAAAAAGATAAGAATAGCGAACCCAAAGGCTGGTTGCTTTGCGCTTGGAGTTTTGTCGCCGCTTAGAGCATGTGAAAGTTGAAATCTTAGAGGCACTGTACGTTGTGCGTTCTTTGCAAGCTCCACTTGATATACAGCGTTAACTTTGGGAAATGCAAGTGTTGGTCTTGGAGATCTAACCACTGATTGTGGTTGTCAGCTGTTATAAAGGTAAGAAAAGCATATATTTTTATCCATCGCTCCGCATGTTTCAGCCATTCGTCTTGTCATCTGTGTCGCGATCGTGTACGTTCAATGTTTTGTGCTCTCAAACATTAGTTTCATTTCTGTCTTTTAAAAATGCCATCATGCTTTTATGAATAGGTAGCTGAGCTAGACACTGGAATGATAGCCATTGCAAGTGAGCAAGATTAGAGGACTGCGTGAATTCTAAAACAAGTCGTAAACTTAATATTGGATTCTTATATATATGTCAGTCTAACAGTACGCTTTTGCATTAATAATCGTGTAAGATCGCTTACTTGGTCAAACTATTTGAAGTATTTAAATGCTTGTAAACTTATATCTTGTCCGCACATCTGTGGGCTATAAGTCATTATATGAACAAGTCGCCCCAAATAAACAGGACACTACATTTGTTATTTTGTTCGTTATGTGGCTGTACATACAGAATATATGTCCTTTCGCCGTGTCTAGTGGGTTAACTGCGAAAGAGATTCCTGTTAAAAAGGAACTTTCGTATGCGCAATAGCAATTCCTCTGCTCTGGCAGCATAATATGGTGCATGTCTTTAATAAAATATAAGGCTTAGCAACACAAGCTAGCGTCCTTGCTACTTCGTGAGGCACTGTGAGAGAGAATAAATAAAGGAGGGAAACTTACAGCTTTTTCTAATTAAATGGTTCAAACGAATTTTAATAGTAAATTCGGTCGTATCTGTCTATCTATCTATGCATCCATCTATCCATCTATTTATCTATCTATCTATCAGTCTATCTATCTATCTGATTTACATTGTCGACATTACTTAAATGTTAAAATATTCCATTCCATAATCGTTGTATTGATCCGCTGTGTGTTAAGTGATGCAAGCACTCAAATCTGTTTAACCGTGGCTGTAGCATCTCCCCACCCTCTGTCATCCCGTTGATGTCTCTCTTGTGTTTTACTACGGGCGCTTCTTGGTTTCATTCATACTGCGCTTTTACTCCAGCGCTGATATCACCTGCTCCCCTTCTTTGTCCCTGCGCTGCGCTACACACGCAAACACTCGGAGGGTACTTCCAGCGAAATGCATGTACTTGAATAAGATTTCCTGTAATATAATATATCCTATATAACCGCAAAATTACTGTGGAAAAAAAAAATATTTGCATGCATTTGGACATATGCGATCAAGGTAGATAGGCGTGGTCAGACACTGACAGTTTTATGGCGGGGTTAGATGGAGGCAGCGATAAGAATGCAGGATAAGGAACTGGCTCATAACAGATGGGCATTGGAGATAAAAAACCGAGAATGCAAGCAAAACAAGTAAGAATAAAATCGTCAGCGTTTTGATAAAGTCCATGATTATTTGCTGACTTAAAAGTCGATAGAAAACCGTCTTGGAAGCTTGGAAGGAATCAGTGGATATTGCCGGTGTCCGCTTTTCCTTTGTATTCTGCTTCTGCTCCAAGAATCTGATTTCAGGGCAAACTGATTAAATGTCAAACATACAGCTAACATACAGCTGCAAGAAAACCCCAAGATATCAACGCCTACAGGCATTCAGACAACACTGTTTTAATCAGGGATCTGTCGGGCGGAATTAATTTCAGACTTATTTACTCATTATTGAACATAAATCATTACCATTTCATTAAGTTCTATGTCGATATTTTTATGAGTCCCTGATAATTGATTAGTTTTGTTTGAATTTAATTTATGACGTAATGGAGCTTAATGGAAAAATGAAATGATATGTTTTCTAAATCACAGCAATAACAACAACAATAATAATAGGCTGATAATAGTCGTAATCGGCTATATTTATCTGTACATTTTGTCATCGTGATTGTGGGAACCAGTCGGACAAGTAAGTGTATCAATTAACCAAAACTACGTTTTTCTTTATTTTTTGAAGAGGTTTATGACAAAATAGATCTGCAACAATTTTGAGTCAACTTGGGATTTTCATGGAAATATGTAGTATATTGTTAGTTATGGTCCTGGGCAATTATCCATATTTGTAATTTAGTCTTTTTCTTTTCCTTTTTTGCCTGGGATATCATATTTTGTCACAGGAGAGTCAGAGCGAGACGTGGGTTGATGGTGTGGGTGTGGGCGTGTGGGGGGAGGGGGAGAACGGGGGCGGGGGGGTAGGGGGTGGCACGACACACTTTGTATGTATGAAGGGTTTTTTATAGAACTTTCTGCAATGTACGTCATCGGATCAGTCCATAAATGGGGTTGTGTTATCTTACCGAGAATCTCCCTCACCGCCCCCCCTTTCCCCACTCTTAGCGCTGCAGAGTTGGGGTGGGCGTCAATAACAAATCTGAAAATGGTAGGTTTCATTCCAGATAACATGATATGTTATATTGATGTAGATATTTACAGTTTATACGGTTTTTAATTTTTGAATTATCATGCACGAGGTGGAGAAGGAGGAAAATCATTAAACAATCGCTCCGTTTACCGGTCCAGTCTTTAGCTTTCTTTCATGAAGTTTTGAAAGAGGTTGACTTATCGTTACGTATTTCAGGTGCAGGCGCATTTTATTATCCGCAATGGTGTGTGGTATGATTTAAGTCATAATTCACAAACTCCCGTGGGAAATGTGAGTGCTGTACTATACTGTCACGTACGTGGATGTGTTTTCCATAAAATTTTCGTGATAGTGAAATTATCCTTTGGCTGCGTATATGGAAACTACTAAATCGGTTGCTAATAAAACAACAATAATATTGTTGCTAATGATATTAATATGGAAGTATGAGCTGGGCAAATGTATCACGAATCTTTTGCCTTCTGTTTGTTTTCCCGATTTAGAAAGAAAGCTAGTGAGTCTTTTAGAAAAAAAGAACCGCGCAGAAGTGAAGAGACTAAATACAATAGACAATCAACCGGTAAAACAAGCGCTAAGTTTATTGCGTTGTATTTCAACAAAACGCGATTTGTTGTGGGGATACGGGTAGCTGGACGTTTCTAACAAAATACTAACTTGACTAAATAATACTGAGCCTCTCTCTCTTGGTTGAAGTATATACATAGAACTACTCCAGGGCGCAGTAGCAGCAGTCTGCTTTCAGGTAACAAATTATGCCAAGGAAAGTGCGACACTGTTTGCTGCTCATTTTCGCTTTAGATTTCTGTATAATTAATCAAGTCATTGGGACATTTGGGTAATGCCTGGCCATTTTTATACGTGATGTGTGTGTGTGTGTGTGTGTGTGTGTGTGCGTGTGTCTGTGTGTGTGTGTGTGTCTGTGTGCTGTGTGAGCGCGCACGCGCGCGTGCGTATGGGTGCGTGTCTTTGTGTGCACATGTGCGTGTGTGTACGTGGTCGTGTGTGTATGTGTGTGACTGTGTGCGTATGTGTGTGTGCATGTCTTCATCTGTCTGCATATCTCACTCTCACCCACTACCTTTGACCCTAATGGTCCGGGCAAGGTCTCTGGAGGAGGTGTAATGCTCATCCCAGCTTTGTTAGCTGTCCACCCACTTGCAGGTGTTTTGCATAGCATATAAAAACAAGCGCAGCTCTCAGAAATGTGGGCAAACCACAGGTCCCTCATCCTGTATGAGCGAAGAGTTTGTAGAAACAAGCATCTCTGGCGGTGCTTGGCAACAAGAGCTCTGCCAAGACTCCTTTCAATCCTTTTGCATGACACTTAGGTATGTATGTGCAAACTTGTGTCATATATGTGTCTGTGAGTGCATGGACTGTATTATTTTGCCTGTGGATATGCTAAACATAGTTAAGCCTTTACCCATCACTGTTCATACATGTGTGTTCTTATACTATTTGTTTATGGCAAATGACGCAGTGGATATGTGTCAATGTGTGTCACTGCATTAATTTGATTGCGGAAATATTGCGTATTGTTCAAGTGAGCTGAATGTTTTCGGAACGAATAATGAAGTACAATCCACTATCCGCTTGTTTATATACATATACATCTATATAACTGTGGCTGTGCTTTTTTGCTGGGTGTCTTTTTCTACAAGCTGATGCAAATTTTATGTTGACAACTTAATTGTTCAACAGCAAATTTGAGAGGAATAGTCTGTTAAGTTGTGAAAAATCAAAATTGTGTTTTAATAACAGGGAAAAGAGTGGGTTGTTCACACTATAGTGCTTACATTTATCTTACAGAGTAATTGAACAACTGAAGTCTAATTAGGCAATTATTCTGGCCTTTCCACAGCAATTGCAATGGCATTGTAACCACAATAGCCAAATAGCATCCAGGCCCAAATCCCATTGTTTCTGCTGTACTCAACATTGGCCTTAGTCAGTATAAGACATGCTTTAGAGTGATCAATAAGAAGGCTCTACCAACACCAGGGTCAGAGACAAATGATTTACATAACCTCTCTGAGAAGTTGGCAGCAGGCTATGAATAGGAGTTGATGGCACTATTGGGTTTGTAATGCCTGGTGGGAACAGGAAAAATGTACTGGAAGAATATATACCACATAGAGATTGTATTCTTCTTAATTGAACCTAATTACCCTTTTGAACTTTTTGAGGCCACTAGTCAGCTGGCATTTGCCCTCACATGATTGAAAAAGAACATGTTTTTTATTCTGCTCAAATTTGTGCATCGCACCTGAGGTTCATGACACATTTGTTTCAGCAATATTTTTGATGTCTCTCAAATATATAATAATAGTCTACATCCCTCAGAATGACATCAATGAACACTGAATACTGATATTCTCCACTGAGTGCGAATGTCATTTTCATTGCTTCAATTGAGGGGAAGATCAACCTTTCCAGGTGTCAAGGTTTCAAGCACAATTAAGTTATTGAATATTCCCGAACAGTGATTTAGTTAACAAGGTGCTGTTAACCCGTACCTAGTATTTTTTTAGCTGTTTAATGTTTCATAATTGTTGATTAATGGACCATCATTTTAATCTGGTGACAGACCAGAATTTTACATGTTACATGCACCAAACATGCCCTACTCAAGGTGAGACAGTTGATTTAAGGATGTGAATCCTAATTTTATTGCTTAGAACAGTGGTGTGCATTCTATGTCATTTGTACTATTTTCTCTCAATCATTTGTGTGAATGTAGCAAAGAGGGTTGGCTCTGTGTTTTTTTAAGCTCTGCAGTTACTGGAGTTTTCAGACAAATCAACAGTGATTACAATGTATCTATTCAGTTTTTTATTCAATAGCAAATCTGGCCACAGATACTGTATTTTTCACAAAAGGCTGTTGTGCTATGAGTCATGTAATTGTCGCATGCGTTGTTGTAGACACTCAAAGGTTGAGACCTGTTCCATGCTCTATCAATAGACACACATCATATTTCCAGAAGGCAATGGAAATTGCGCATTTACACACATTGGTATATACTCTGTGACCCCCGTTAAACTCCTCATTTTTTTTCTGGGCTCCGAGACTAAATTTTTCATTGGGCTTATTTGCATGGTATGGACAACTGCTGTGGAATCGATGCCAACCCAACACACACACACACACACACAGTGTGCTGCTTGCAACTTAGCATTCCAGCATCGTGCATCCAAGTATTGAAGCTGGTTTATAAATACATGGACCCCCACGCAGACTGTGAGGGAGATTCTCACATGGATTGTGCATGACGAGAAGAGTGGGCACTCTCGGAATTTGGAAGGCTGACAGATCCCTACCTAACTGCACTAAACTATGGTGGAAACTGAGTCCAAGATGTAAGCAGAAATACCAGGGGATCACCAGGGCAGCCTTTAAAAAGCAATCAGTGTTTCGTAAGACACGGATCTGTTATTGACTGTACCAATTCAACCTGATGGAGACCTCAACTACTATAGTTTGCTGTTAGAAAAAATTGAATGCTAAATGGAGGATCAAAAATTCAGATAATTCCAGCTCAGACTGGAACATGCTGAAACACAAGTAATTTACATTTTGATTGGCATAATACTCCAAATCACATGGGACATACAAATGGCTGGCAGTGGCATGCTCAAGGCCCCATGACCTTAACACATAATGAGGAAGTGACCTCATGTCAATCAGCTGGTGGTAGTCATATATCTTTGCGCTATTGTGTCGCTGTGTGGGTGAGGATTGCCCGTACTCACTTCTTTCAATTTTGGGATGTCATTCACACATTTTAGGTAATGGAAAGCTTTTCTGCTCTGGGATGGAAAGGTTTTTAGAAGTAGCCTTTGTGATGTGAGTGAGACGTGATCACAGAACTCAGCAAGTGATTGGCACAGCCCCCCATGTAGACAACTGTGTCCTTTTACAGCTTCAACTCAGCTTCAGCAGCAGAGCTTCAGCAGATCTGAGATGTCAGGTGTCCTGGCTCAATCCCGGTCACTTAAGTCCTCATTGCGTTCAGTTTTGCATCTGACATTGGACAACAATATCCTCCTGCCATCCTAGCTGGGATGACTTAAAATATTTCCATAGATGACAAACCCCAAGGTGTTCTGTTGTTAACAGGGTGATTGAAGCAAACATGTGAATATTCTAATGTAAGCCTGCAGCTGAAGGCAGCAGTGAAATCTTGCCATTCATATTGTTCTGACACAAACCGGGCAGCTCTCTGCGTGCGACGTGACATCAGCTGAGGTGTCATCCTAACACCACACCACCTCAGTCGGTTAGTCATTGAGCACACTCACCATGCTTCATGGGATTAGTAGTTTTATTCATCAATGCGAATCTCTCTTGTGTGTCTCTTGTGTAAAGGTTATAGAATTGCGTGTATGTGACACTGCCCCGCTGTGGGGGTGAAATGAGCAGGAACAGTGTGGTCTGAATGTGCGTCGGATCACACACTCGTAAATGAGTGCCTACGATCCTTGCTATTTTCTGCATTATGTTTTCATGTGCACTCCTGAGTCTCATTTTTCTGGTGTCTGCAGAGGACATGCAGGAAGTGATATAGAATAGGTAGGAAGACTTGATCTCGGTGGAGCTGCTGGTAGAGCTTTCCAGAGGAGCTACAGGAGCTCATTTGCATACTCATGAATAATTTATGAGAACCTAGATTAGGGAAACTGCACAAATGATACAGGATATTAAAACAAGCAGGGCAAACCACAACACAAATAGTTACAGATTCTGATCAATTCACGGTGGGTGATGGGAATATTTAAAGATTTCAGTAGAAATGTTGAAGACATAAATGTACAATAAGGATGTAAAGCAAGAAATAACAATGCAGATTTACAAAATAATTAGTAATTATGATTATTATGTCACTAAACAGATCCACTGATCCAGGGACGCTTACAGCATATGGATTTTATGTAGTCATCATTAAATTCATCATACAAATGCAGATATATGCAGATATAAACAATTTCTATGAAAAATCTGTATATCATGCATTATGAGTGTATTTTTATTGCATTGTAATACATTTGTAACACATTATAAATGTGTTATTATGAATAACAAACAATGATGTCTACTTAATTAACTTTTCACGCTTGATGATGGTCATCCACATAGTATTTTTTAAGAAATACTACTAATGATACGTGTCCAAATGTCATAAACATTACAACAGTCACTCAGTAGAAACCACCATGTCACACAGTAGCAAGCTGGGGTGGGAGCAGGTATCTCAATTGCTAGAAATGTCAAGAACCACTTTCCTTTTGAATACAACCAGCTATACTTAATTTAAAGGATGAAATAAAGGTCATTTCGTATGCAGTGCTTTCTAGTGGTTGATTGTTTTAATATAATATGACATTTGGATGAATAATACATTATTGCAACTAATAATGTCCACTAATATAGATGTATAGGCATATATACAGATATTGAGTGTTTAAATCATCGCTCACAATTCTTTATGAATTCTATTGTCCATACTTTAGAATGTGTTATGAATACACTCATAATGAATCCTAACCCTGGCCATCTAAAATCATTTGAAAAACTCAGCCTCTAGTGAGTATCACAACAAGTAGCTACCTACAAAACAGTCTGTCTTCTCTCATTGGGCAGTTGCTTGACTTTCATGTCAAGTTTGTTTTTCTGACTAGTATATTGTTGCATTTGCAAAATAAGTAATTCTGTTTTTATTTCCTAATGAGATGCAGAGTGATTTATTTATGAATTACCTGGCTGGAACAGCTGAATGTGTTGTATGCAGGTTTTTTCAGAGTCATGTCGTTCAGTATTTGCTGATGCAACTCTTTGTCATCCAGAGTTTCCCCTCACCTCCTGCGATCCTCTGGGAGAGCTATATTCATTTTAGCACATCCCAGGGCTGAGGGCTGAATCATGGAGCAGGTGTGAGCAGGCACGATCAAGCTGAGATCAGCCCAGTCGAGTCTCCTCACTTCATTAGCTTTGCAAAAGAAAAATTATAATAGCTACAACAAATAAACCATAATAAATCTTTAATTACAGGGGATCCAAATTTGGAGTGCAGCCAGATTTCACATTCAGAGACTTTTTTTTTCCTACTTTCCATTCACGTCACTGACACCATGGAGAGACGATCGGAAACGGAAATTCCCCATCACCACCTATGGGACACTTTGAGATCACGCTGCCCAACTGAATGAAACATCCTGACAAACTTAAATTTGTGACTAAATATGAATGAATGGACAGCAGAATGGGACTGTGTACACTTATGTAGCCTGTAAAAAGAACTGGCTGGTTTCTGGCTGATGTTTACTTACAATTCTTCTAAAATAACAGAATGATGTTAGTTCAAAATATGGCAAATCACAAGATCTACTGAGGTATTCCACTAAAAAATAATGATTTGGTATCTTCTTGTGTTGATAGCGTACTGCCTTTTAGGCATACAGTTGTACTAAACTCTTCTTTCTCTTTGTAGTCAACCCAACACAAAGAAATAATTAAATAGAAATAAAAATATTAATTTGATTGATGTCAGGTCAAGTGTTGATGGAGACGAAGCATTTAAGAAGTTTATTAAAAGCTGTGAAAACCATCTTTAATAAGCCTGAACTTCAACACTCCGTGTTCTGACAATTGTTCTCTAAAGAATAATCAATCTTTGCCAGTTGACTCTTTTAGCCTTCTTTAGGCATTAAAGTTGTGAAGATTCACCCCACTGGGGATATAATGATGTGGTTCCAAATAAAGTTGGCTGAGCTCCATCTCAGAGCTGCTCCGGAGCCTGAGCCAGCTCTGAAACCTGGAGCCGGAACAGAGACTGGGCAGATTTAAAAAAAAAAGTACTCCACAGCCAGAGTAAGACTGAAGCTTACAGACCTGGAACTGGAGAAGTGCTGGAGGAAAGCTGGAGAGCATGAAGCTAGCTAAGGTTCCGGAGCTGCTTCACTATTTTTTTTTAAAGAAGAGGTGTTCATAAAACTGTTTGTGATAAATTAGAAACATTGGAAATAGACCTACCACCTTGGATTGGATCTGAATTATCTTCCTATCCAGTTGACTTATCAGGGATCAAAGCTCTAATAGTTCTCATCCACCTATGTAATTGTTCAGATTATTCTTTCTTTTGCCATTTTTGTACCATTCACTAAAATGGGCATAATTCATCAGCCACTTCTTAAAAGTGAATAGAACTTGGCACTGAGCAGTATTTCTTGATTTCTAATAGGATAAGGCCAAATTGTTTAGAAAGAAATGGAGTGTGTTAGTTTCCTTAAGGAATATGTAAATGGACATATTTCCCTTGTGCTAGTACTAGACAGAGGGCCTTTACAAGTATGTAACACATCTTGTACATTCTATTTTTGCATGACAAATTTCAGACATAAATGTGTGTATGATGTAAATGGCTGCTTGTGAAATTGGCAAACTATGAACAGTCCATGTAGAGACCCATGGTAAGTATGAAGCATCCCTGAGCTGGACTTTCTAGTATGACCCAAACATTACAGAAACCCCATCATCAGTAGTTAGGTCTAATACGGCTATAAAACACAAATATTTTGACCATATCTGCTGAAAGTAGCAGAACACAATTGGCCTTGCTGGCAGACCCCCTAAGCTCCTATTGTTGCTGTGGTAATCATTCAATAGTGTAGATGTCACATATCCTGGAACCTCAAAAGTCTACAAGTAGGTTTTAGATTTGTTAGGAACATATAGATACATCTAAGCAGTTCCTGGCTTCAAGATCTTCTGCTTCTGCTTTTTTTCCCTTAAAATCCTGCATACCAAAGACGTTTTTGGTACTTTCACTTAAGTTATTAACATTGCACAGAATCTTTTCAAGGACTGGACATTCTGACCAAATTTTAATGTTTCAATAGAACTGCTGCTGATTAAAACAGATAAACATCTTAGTATTCAAGTTTGTGTCAGTTCTTGCTATGTGATGTTGTCCTTAAAAGATTCAAAGTGCTGCATTGGCCAACAATGTACTCTTGAGGACCCTTTCAATTGTGCAGTTATATTAGTTTTTCCACACTATTTGCCTCATCAGAGTGGCACAAGGATAATGACAAATGAAATTTTAAGATATTACCAGTGGAAAGTCATGGACACATTTCTAGATATGTATCTAGAAAGACACAGCTCATTGCTAAAAAAATATTTTAGACGTTTTGCATTTCGATTTGTTCTGCTTTATCTACCTCCAATATTACCAGATAACATGAAATACATACGATTTCAGCTCATACGTCGTGTCTATCGCCTTGAACATTTATGCTCGATCAATGAAAACAATATCCACTGCTCTGCTTAGGCGTATTGCGCCATAAGTGCCTTGGTAATGCATTTGTAAAACTGAAGGGTCTACGTCCCTTTATATTGAAATTAACGGTTATTCATTTTACATTTTATGGCTCCAGGAGCTGGAGCGACAGTGTGGTGATGAACCAAAGCAGCTCCGAGAGCTGGTACTTCTGGAGCCAGCCTGGAGCTGGAATTCCGTGAAAACCACTCCGGAGCGGGAGCCAGGAAACCCGGAGCACTGTAATGCCTAGATACAGTGACAGCTTCGGCTTTACAAAGTTGCGTGGGCGGTGTTTTCCCTTTATTTAAATTGCTCAAATTTGTTCAGGCTTTTGCGTCTCTGTCCAAGCGGCCAGTAGTGAGTGCAAATGCTGCCTCTCTCTACGACTGAATATGCTTGTGGTCACTCAGCCAGTGGCGGAGTCACATGCTGCAACGTCATGATGTAGTTAGTTACTGTAGTTGCGAGGAATGAAACCTTCATTCAAAGCTACCGAAGTCTCTCAACGCGCAATACCTTATGTGCTAGCATCCAATCTTCTTGTCTAAAGCGATCTCCAATGGAGCCGCTCAGTCATGGGAGTCCATTACCTCAACCATGCAATTTCCACCATCAATAATTTAATCTATTTGCTCCAAAGCTGAAAAGACAACTTCAAGTTCCCGGGAGGAGAAGGAAAATATACCTAAACAAATACATTGGGAGTCTTCCAAAACCTTCCAAATGAAACTGTCCTTTTGATGGTCTCCTTTACGACTAGGCAGTAAAAGGTAGGTTTGTGCGTCTTTGTTTTATTACTTTCAGTTTGTTTTCCAAAGCTTGTAGGGGGAAAGTCTACAAAAGTAATCAAGTGGTGGATCCTAAAAATGCACCTACTACGCTACTTGCTTGAAAGGCGGTAGTGTAATTCTATCGGCTAGTTCATTAATAAGAAACGGTGTTATTATCTTGATTGAATTTCTAATAGGGAACTAGAAGGGGGTCACCGCATAAGTTTTTGTGTATTATACTTGCCAGTGGTGTTCTATAAATTGGAACTTTTTACATATTTTCTAGTGTTTAGACACAAAAACTTTGAAATCAGAGTGAATTTAGAGTGGATGTAATTCATCAAGTATATTTATTTGTGTAAGTGCATTTTTTAACAAGTGTACTTCCAGCATAGCTTGTAAATGTGGGCATGGCACTCAAAACTTAAACAGATCCCTCGTTCCAGCTAAATGAAATACAAACGTCATTGATGGAAGAATGGTAGTAATAACAATATAATGTACATTTAGTTAATTTGACAGTAACGAGTGTCAACGTAATGTTAGGGTTGTCAAAACGCCAAGTGATTATAGGATAGAGCTTAAATGCGCACAAAAACAGACAGGCTACGAAGCAAATACAAACTTTGATGCGCTCATTAAGACTTTATAAGCAACTTGAGACGTTATGCTTAGGTTTACCCTGGTGTAAGGGCTAGCTCTCCCTCAAACCGGTTAACCTCACAAGTCGAGGGTGAATTTACGGATTAAATGCGACCCCCAGTCGGTACCTTCGTGCAACTAGATGAAAACTGATGGAAATGCCTTAAAAGATGGAATATTTTGTACTTTCATAAAATACCTAAGTTGTGGTCTGGGGATCTTGCTGCCGCTTACCAAGTAAAGCTTATCAAGGTTGGGCATATATTTATTTTCCTTTTCTGAGAACTAATTTTGGTCCATGAACTGGTCAGACATTTCAGAGAGAGCGACGGCTGTATGATGGATGAGCGACTTTATCTAAGAAATTAAATGGTTCAAAATGTAAAAGTAGCTTAATGTCACGCCAACGTTCGAGCAGCCTGAAAACTATTTGGTTTGTTAATAACAGTCCGTACTATTTTGGTGAACCGACGTGTTTTAATGTTTATAGTTTGCGATGTTGACAATTTTTGTCCGTGTTTAAAAATGTCTGAGTTAAACCGTAAATTGAGATAAAAGTGAGAGGAAATCTGATACGTGCTTTATCTATCTATCTATCTATCTATCTATCTATCTATCTATCTATCTATCTATCTCTTTTTATTTCCATCTTTCCATCTTTATATCTGTCCATTTATCTGCCTATCTGCCTATCTGCCTGCCTGCCTGCCTGCCCGTCTGTCTGTCTTTCAGTCTGTCTGTATTTTCGTTCGTCCATTCGCCTGTCTACATCTAGCACATCCTGTGTTGTTGTTCTTGAGACGAGCGTTTTAGAATCTATCCGTGGGCACATACGCCATCTAGTGTAAATATTGGGGGAATGTTAGTCTGACTCATTCTGCTGAAAGTATCCAGTGGGTACGTGCACTGGAGATTCTGTTATTCAGTTGGAACACTGGAGACCGGACCATTTGCGGCGACAGTCTCAAGAATTATAAATCAAACAAGCAATTTTGTTCGATTTACACATTTTGAAACATTTTAGTGGAATGCATGTATGTATTTAAAGGTGCTGTTGGTGTAGCTTGTTAACACTCTACAAACTGTTTACATTCCTAAGAGCTGTACAAGTGTGTATATTTTGAAAGGGAAAAATACTTAGAAAGATCAATCAGGATCTAAATATAAATGCACCCATTCTATTATTGTATGTATCACTTATTTCAAACATAGAATTTCTTAATAATGAGTATCACACATACTCTCCTCATTAACAGGAGAATTGAAACCTATACATTAATAATCAGAACACAAGTAGTTAATCTGTAGAGTGCCTTCCTCTTTTCTGCATCCGCTGGGTGCTGACAGATTAAGTGGAGTGTTCTGGATACAATGTGTGCAGTTTACAGTGGTCGTAATTAAATCTGTACTGTGTTGCATTTGACTGGGCATTAACGCAGTTTTACAACACAACCAGACTCAAACATGCCCGCTGTGAACACGTTTTGGGTTGGAAGTTTGCAAATAATTACGTGTCTCTAGTTTGTGTGAGGGCTGTCTTGGGAAAAATGCCTTAATCAAAATTTTCATTGGTCAAACCAGTTTTGTCAGCATAGGACAGATGATACTTATTTTGAACTGTTTGCTTCCCATGTCTGACCTTTAGAAAATTCAGTAACCTACAATCGACACCAAATTTATTTCCAAAATCTGCTGTGTGTTTTTTCCAAAAATGTCCTCATTAGTAAGCCTATCCAGTTTGTGGTGCCTTTTTCAAAAAAAGGGTCATTGTTAACAACATTAAATGCTTTAAATAAAACTAGCAGCCCATATTGTAGAAGGAGACATGAATATATTTGTCTCCGTTATTTTTAGTTTTAGTATTTATTCTAATTCATGATTTTGTGTGAAGAAGTGCTAGGTCTTGATATCTGAAAACAGGATATGTACAAATTCTGAGACGAGGGAAGGGAAGGTTTCTGTTTAGTATATTTTGTACCCAAATGGAATGGAAGAGAATGGGTAATAAAAAAAGAAACGGGAGAAAAAAGATAAGGATGAAAGAAACTGAAAGTGAAATTGAAAGAAGTGCAAAGCAAATACAGACATTTCTACTAGGAAGAGTGATTGGCAGTGTCCTTTGGCAGAGTATTATCTGTTATCATCTCAAACAGCATTTAAGACAGTGTAAGCCTTAGAACAGGAATTATGAAACCCTCCAGTCTTGGATAATCTGAGTAGTATGTACTGTAGTGTGTGCTGGGCTTTCTTAACTTCTTAACTTCATTTTCCTGCTCCAAACACATACCTATTTTCACTATTACCATAATTGTATGTTACACACTGGCAAAAAAGGTTAAATGAATGAGGGTATAAGATATGTCTAGAATGTCCAGTAACTAAATGCTGGTAAGTAGCTATCAATGGCTCAGTTTACTTGCACAGGGTCTTAGCTGAAGCAAAAAGTAAGGTGAGTACAAATGTAGGGTGTAATTTTTATAAATGTCAAGGCAATCTATAGTATCAGTCCAACACAATTAATGACACATTTATGGAACTGATCTCTTCTGCTCAAGCCAGCCAAGGGCATCACAAGGATACTCTTAATTTATTTGATGTTAGTAATTTACAAGAAAAATGTTCTATGTATGAGGCATTTGTTAAATATGGGTCATTTTTATTTTGCATATGATTTATGCAGGAGATGTGAACATTTACATATGGATTAAAATGTAAGAATTAATCAATAACACCTTTAGGGAAAAGGGCTTGGGTAGAAGAGCAAGGATTTCCTTGCAAAGTGTCTTGTAAATAAAGATTTTCTGACCCGAGATGATGGAATTACAGCTAACAGGTTTGCTTGAAGTCTGTTCTCGCTGTTTTTCCTCAATGGACTTCTGCAGATGGACTCCCTGGGCCATTCATAGCTGGGGCGGCTCCACTGGTACTCCAGAAAATTCTGTATGTGATATGCCTGTGGGACAATAAAACACCTGGTGGCAGTTAAGTCACTAATGGCGGGTGGGGTCCAAATTCCAAAAAATGTTCTGTACAATTACTTAAGCTCAGCTGTTAACTATTATAGTGAAAATCCCTGTCTTTTAAAAAGGTAATGGGCTGATCTGTGCTAAATTGAAATGGTATTCACTTTATATTGGCAATATATATAACATAATATTTGTTATGTTAATAAACTGTGCAGATTTGTATTAGGCTTGTATTAGGTTTCTTCCAGCATTTTTAATGTGTATGACATTAAACTATACATTTGCTTAGCAATAATTTAAATAATACTAACCTCTGAATTACATACTCAGCTCCTTAACTAATACACCACACTGCCACTCCGGATGTTTTCCACTGACGTATACCACAGAGTGTATATAGGTCAATGATACACTTAAAAAAGGAACCTTTCAACATTTGGCTCATATTTTTTGTAAGCTGAGCCTTTTTGTCAGCATCGGGCCCTTTTAAAGTTGGCACAGTAACGCAGAATGAGCTCAAGCATACCATTCAGTTCATGTAGGTCTTACAGAGTCAACTCATGGTTGTGTTCATTAGCAAGAGCTGAAACAGAAGTCTTATTTAACCACACTCAAGCTGGCAAGCAGTGTCTTTACCAGTGTGGAATGTAAACAACTGGAGTGCCATATCCAGCTGTTTACAACAATGTAACCTTACCTAGAAATGAGGGAGTGGCTAGTCTCTGTTCTGTGGAATCAAGAGTGTTGGTTTAAGGCAACAGCGATTTCAAGATTATGAAGGTTCATTTTGAGGGGAAACCCTGACCTATCCCTCTTAGTGACGGATATGCTGGCTGCTATTTGAATTGTGTCCAGGAGCCCGGGCTGGAGTGCCATTATATTCACAATACAACAGAAAAATGTCTGTTATCACAGTCATTTCATGCTGGGAGAGCTTCTCAGATCTGTCAGTGGGGGGATTTAACTTAAATCTCAGTTTGGCATGAAAATCTGAACAAATACTGCAAAGGAAACAGCTCGGTATACGCAAGTGAAAATGAGCCAACAATGTAAACCCACCAGCCCAGCTCTGCTTGCTTCTCTCAAAACAACCGCCATGAAAGGAATGCCTGAGCTGCTGTTCCCTTTCATTCCTCACGCTTTCCACTCATCTCATTCGCTTGTGCTGTTCAGTGCAACAGGTCTGCATGCTAAGACCACCATCACAGTGAACAGTTTCAAAACCCAGTGTGTTAGAATGCTGTTGTTAAGAAGATGTTCTGTGACGGAGTTCAGTGCTGTTGAGTGACACCTCCCTGGACTGGTAAGAAATGCCTGCCACATAAGACCACTGCAAATAAACAAGTCCTTGGCTAGGCTTCAAAACCTGGAATATGTATTGTCATGTGTCAATGGCAAAGAACGTACAGTAGCTAACAGTAACGGGAGCACAGATCACAAAACTGCATGCAATTATACCAGTCTTGATTCGCTGCAATTGTTTTATTTTTTTCTTGAAACTTCCTGCAATGATCATTTTCAATTTAGAGTTGGAGTCAGGGTGATCCCTATGCCATAGTAAAAGAATGCTATATGATAAAGCAAGGATAGACAGTTGTTATTTGTAACTGGGTTTGTTTGCAAGAGTATAGCTTTAACTATATCAATTTTACTTGAATTGTTTTGTGTTTTGCTAATGCTAAATAGATATATTTCTACTTATTCTATAGAGAGTATGTGAAATAGTGTCTACCTCCTCCTTTCCCCCTCTCTCTCTCACACACACATACACATAATTGTACACATTTACCATGAAATTGTTATTGTGCCTTTGAAATCCAATTCAGAGCTGAAGATGCACTTATTTTTAATATATTAAATGAGAGGAAATTCAGTCGTTGTGGAAGATTGTTTTCCTTTGGTCTGAATTAGATTGGAGGCCGCGATTATTCCGAGCAGTCCCACAGCAATAAAATGATTCATTGGTTTGATTGCGGTTTAACAGGATGCTGATTGGGAGTATAAGCCGTATTGATTCTCCTGATGGAAACAGGAAATTGCCAAGTTAGAAAAAAATATATAGTTGTTCCCGGTGAGAAAGGGCTCAGAGGGATGGTGAGCAATTGTGTGGCGCTGAGTAACACTGATTCCCTCTCTGTCTTCGCCCAGAGGAGACCTGAGACCGTGACGTCCTCAGGCTTGTTTTGTTGTGAAATGGTGCCTCACGTCCTCTGCCTCCACTGCAGCTCGGTCTCATAATCTTTCAGGGGAAAAAAGGTGGCTATCTCCGCCTCATTTCAAAGCAGCTTCAAAGGTTCAAACACTGTGGTGTCTCAGGAGACTTTACCAGCGCCCTCATGTGACGAAAGCTGGGATTCGTCCCTGCTGTACTCAGATTAAATTAATGGGTTCCACGTACTTGTAGTGGCCTTAAACACTAAGCTAGGGGTGTGTGGCTGAGTTTTTTAAGTGTGTAAAACTATGTTATCAATATAGGCAGGTTAGCATAGCATGAATGCTATGAATTTTCAGGAGATGATTCCTGCCAATAAGGATAATGTTACAGCAATATTTCCAGTTTTACCCATGTATGTTCAGCATAAGGGATGAGAAAGCCAGTGACTTGAAGTGGAGATATATTTGATAAAAACTGCAATTACCAAATATATCGCATGTGCATTTATTAAGACATGTTGTAACAGAGCTTAGCTGACAATTCAAGAAAGTAACTTAGGGCACATCACAGGTTTTTAAACAGCACTGACAAGATTTAACCATCTACACAGGGTTATGATTGATTTCTATCCCACGGTTATACGATTTGTTGCATGTTACAAGGTTGTTTTTGTCAGTGTGAGGAGATTAAAGATGTGTGTGTGTTTGAAAAGGCATGTCATTGAGCAAGATCCGGAGAGCCGCTCAGCAGCTCATTAAGGGGAAGGATGTAATATTCTGAATTGAGACTATGGGACTCCCAACTCGCCTATTTATAGACAGAGTATCTCCATGGTAGTCCTTGCAGCATTGGCAAATCATAACTACAACCCTAGACACCAATTAAGAATGAAACAAATGCTTTTTAAATGGGCGTTTTCTTTTCTCTCCTTTCTGTGATAATCTTGCATCGCCTTCTGCGTACTGGTTTGCACTAAATATGTTGTGAAGCCAGGTTCAACCAGGTGGAGGACAGAAAATAAAAAGACTGCCAAAACTATACCATCTTGGCTATTTTTAAATGCCTCCTGTAAAAAGGAGAGCGAGGGCTGTTCGAGCTACTGCGATGTCCACAAACTCACTGGCGTTTCTGAATTCTTGTGACTCATAGGACTGTACAAGGTAAGAAACTCTTTCCTTGTCTGTTGAAGGTTAGGCAGGAGAAATGAGCATGCATATTTTTGTCCTGTTGAAGAATTCTCTTATGAAAAAGAAAATCAATACATGGTCAAATAGGAAATCTGAAATATAAGGTATGTATTTATGAATGGAAATGTAATACAAATATTGAAAAGTATTTTTGTCTCATAGTATATTTATGGAATTTTATACTGTGATACATTTTTGTCCACTTTTTGTCATAAGGGCTCTGCATTTCCTTTTACATTCTGTAAGTGTGTTAGCTGACATTTGTCTTAGAATATTGGAAAGTACCTTCTGAGTGTAGCAAACAAAAGAAAACTATGTATCCCTCTCACAATCAAACTGATTAAAATGGTAAAAAGGCTTAAATGTGAAACAGACAATTGCAGGGCAACATTAACGACATTGCCTGATATTTTAGCCTCAATATATGGACCAGCTGATGATTGCATGTCAGTTGATACATACGATTCTGTTGCAGAAGTATCAGGTATCAAGATTATCAGCCTTATTGCTGAATAGTTATTACTGAGAGCAAACAAGCATGCACTGACCAAGAGATTGTAATGAACCCGTAATTGTATTTATTTACATAGCATACGCCCATACTTCAATGTTTACATATTGCATCATGTGACCCATTTATACAGCAAGATTTTTACTGAAGCAGTTGCTACAGTTCCTTGCTCAAGGGTATAAAATCCTGTACGCAAATTATGACATTTGCTATGCTGTGCAGTTTTCTAAATCATTCATTTTACATAGTTAAGTTTTTTTGTTTGTTTTTTGCAAATACGGACCATAAATAAATAACCCTAAGGCAGTACTGCAGTGTACCCTTTTGGAATCCAATTTAAGAGCAAAACCATGCTCTTAAATGACTGTACCAAACGACTGTAATATCACACAAGAGCAAGGCCGGGTCATTTCAAATTTGACTGGATTTGACTAGTTTTAAGTTTAGAAATGACATGTTATTCAACATGTTTCCATGTTGAATTTCTGTTCCAAACACTGCTCAGAATAGTGTAATTTCTTTTAGCTATAAGAATACTAAATGCAGATTATGTCATTAAAAATGGGACTGCCAAACCCCCCAACATGAACCAATCAAGAAAATCAAAATTACAATCATGCTCTTTGCATGCTCTGCTTCATATTTCTGAGCCATTATGACACTGCAGTGTTACCTTACATCTTTGAACAAGCCAATGGTAAATTTCATGAGTTCTCGGCTACCACAATAGTTAGTACTGTAGTTTGCTAATCCGTGGTGGTACATTTTATCAACAACTGAATATCATAAAAAATTGCACTATATCATCAAAAGTCTTGTAACTTCCATTTTTTGTAACGCACAACTTGATTTTATTCAGAATTGTATGTCACATGTATGTATTTGGGAAACAAATGAGGGAAAAAAAAGAGACAGTGGACAACCTCTTGCCCAGAATGCATTACCTACAGAAATTATTTGCAAACTTCCTTGTAAGGGAGCTAGCAACCAAACGCCTCAGAACTCAGGTTTCACATTATCCCCACTGTCTGCATTCTGAGAGGAAGCGGATGCTGTGGATTTGATTGCTGTAGGTAACGTTATATGTGAACTTTACCTACAGCTCATAGACTATTCACCGTTTTGTGAAGGCAATTATTAATTTTCCTCAATCCTGATGTGGTATCCTAATGTGGTCAATGGAAGTTTCAAACGGCATGATTACTGAGTAAGCCATCTTTAAAAATATGGCTTTTTGGTTTCACAAAACTAAGCATACAACTGGCTATGCACATTACCATGGAAACATTCCAAGATCTTAAACCTGCTTCACAGCAGGCTCACTCAAAAGCCACTTTCTCACTTGTTCTGTCTTCAGTCGACTTGGAGGAATGCACATCAATCCAGCTGAGAGGCCACTAGCGTCTCAGTTAACACAAGGGACAAATGCAACTCTTTCATCAGATAATGCATATGTCTGGCTGTGTGGTCACGTTGTCCTGACCAATCAAATCAGCTACTCCCTGGTCTGGAAAAACTGACGTCACCTTGAAAAGTGATCCCATTGACACTGGGGCTGGAGGATAGTGAGGTGAATTGTCATGTTTAAAAGATTTAACACAATAACCATAAACAAAAATTGTCATGCAAGGCATATTGTTTCGATTGCTTTCATACCCCTGCTGACAGAATGAGCCAGATCAATGTTCTGTCTACAAAAACAATAAATAAATAAATGACACATTTATTATATTCAAAATCAGCATATGACATTGTACTAATTAACCAGATGATGTGCATTTTTGCAATTAGCATGTGTCCTCTTTGACACTCTAGACAAGTTACACTAGTATTATCACATTTTACAGAGTAATGTGGTATATTTCATTTTCTAAAAATACCACTGTGTAACTGTCTTCTGTATTCTGCAAAATAGCTGTCACTGTGTTTTCTCATTTACCAAAGGATGAACTTCAGTTCCTCATATCTCAATTGAAATGTATTGTTGTACCAGCTAAGAGGTATCTCCCTTCTCTTCCTTGCCTTGCCTTTAACTACCATTTCAGTAGTCAGGGATTTGTACTGAAGACAAAGGTTTGACATGCATGTGGAAGCCAGAGAAGCTTGTCTTTGCACAGCCATACCTTAAACAAGTACTGTGAAACAGAATTGGTTTAAATATACAGATATGTGACTGATACTCTGTTTAATTGTTTCAGTTGTCTTTCTAAAAAGCCTCTAAAAATCTTCCCTGATTTTAGTGCCTGGTAAGCATGATAGTAGTAATGACAATAATAATAACAGTTATTAGCATCATGATAATAGCATGGGAAACCCTCTTTTTATACTGGTACAGCAGTGTTGTTCACCTTGTGGTGAACCTGAAGCAAAACATTCACTTCATGACTGCACTCTTGAAGAAAATAGTCATTCTGTTTTGTTCTTTGCTTTCAGTCTTCTGGGTGTCTGCTATCTTGTGAATATCAAAAAAATCAAATCTCAGCTGACCATTTCTGAAGTGTTGTGAGGAAAATGGAGTGTACTATTTTTTTTAATCAGATTTTTAACAATCAGTCCTAGGTTCCTCTGTGTACAAGCTGCTAACTGTGGTACATAAAAAGAATGAATTTGACGAGTACCAAGGGCGTGGCAGATGAACTGCAAGGGGGGTGAAAGTTAATCGGTGAGGTGGAACTCAACTATGTAGGACTCAGCGGGTCAATGGCCTAGTTTGAGCTGCTGGAAGGCAAGAGAGGCGGAGTATTCCTGGGAGGACCGCCACACACATCCTCTAATGATGCCTCAGGTGCTGCTGCATTTAGCTTCTTGTGGGGAAGTGACAGACGTGCTGCATGAGTAATGACGTCCCAAAGGCAGCCAGGTTACACTGCTATTTGGAAAAAAAAAAACACAGCTCTGAGATGTGCGGATCTCAGAAAATGAATCCGGGAGCAATGCAAAGTCAGGACTCTACCTTGCTTAGAAGGTTGCAGGAACAGAGAGAACTGCGTTCCTCGAGCGCAAACCTTTACAGAGTGGACTGGTAGCTTCCAAACATTTACTTCCAAACATTTATCCAATACTGATTACAAATATGTTTAGCCTTAAAAATAACCTTTAATGTCTCCTTTTCTGCCCCCCCCCCCTCCCCTCTGTGTTTCAGTTCCACCAGGTGAGAAGAGTGATGACCATCCTGTTCCTTACTATGGTAATTTCGTACTTCAGTTGCATGAAAGCCGCCCCCATGAGAGACGCCGCCGGGATGCGGGGGCACAGAGCAGAGGGCTACCTGGGAGCAACAGCACCACAGAGCCACGGGACTCTAGAGAGTGGCGGCGGAGCCCAGCGCAGGGGGTTGCCGTCGCTGACGGACACATTTGAGCAGGTGATCGAGGAGCTGCTGGAGGTGGAGGGCGAGGCACAGCTGGCCAGCAACGGGCCCGGAGACAAGAGCCAAGGTGATGTTGTCACGGAGTCCAAAGATGTCGACTTGTACGCATCACGGGTGATGATCAGCAACCAAGTGCCTTTGGAGCCGCCACTGCTCTTTCTCTTGGAGGAATACAAAAACTACCTAGATGCAGCCAACATGTCCATGAGGGTTCGGCGACACTCTGACCCGTCACGGCGTGGAGAGCTGAGCGTGTGTGACAGTATTAGCCAGTGGGTGACGGCCGTGGATAAAAAGACGGCAATAGACATGTCTGGGCAGACAGTCACCGTTCTGGAGAAAGTCCCGGTGCCCAATGGCCAACTGAAGCAATACTTTTACGAGACCAAATGCAACCCCATGGGATACACAAAGGACGGCTGCCGGGGAATAGACAAGCGGCACTACAACTCGCAATGTCGGACAACCCAGTCTTACGTGCGGGCGCTCACCATGGATAGCAAAAAGAAAATTGGTTGGCGATTCATAAGGATAGACACTTCCTGTGTATGCACATTGACCATTAAGAGGGGAAGATAGTGAATGAAATGTATAGATTTTATTGAGAGTAAAAAAAAGGAAAAGAGAAAATATCTATTTGTATATATACATAACAGGGTAAATTATTCCGTCAAATGAAAAATTTTATGGACTGCATGTAAAAAAGATGAAGTTTATACAGTAAAAGTGATACTACAGTCTATTTATTGAACATATTCATGACCTTGTAAACAATTTTAAAAAAATTGAATCAGTCATTTGCGCACAACTTAAATTACTATATTACATTCCTCAAGACATTGTGGTTCGTTTACGTTGCCAAGAATTTGAGAAAAAAGGAAATGGAAAGTGAGGAAAAGTTAAATAAAAAAACCTGCATGCTGCTTCAATTGTGAATTGAGAAACTGTCCACTTCGGAAAAAAAGGAAACAGTTCTGACCAAAACATTCCGTTTACATTTTCAACAGTAAATGGTCTTTCCTCCTCTTAGTACTTTATCTGTTTACTGCTCTAAACTTCTCAAGGTAATGTTGGAATTACATACTATGTCAAGGTGCTGTTGTCAAAGCTTTGCTGTTTATTTTTTTATCCCCACAAGTTGAAAAAAAAGATAAAGATATAAAATTTAATCATTGACATATGTTCTGGATTAATATAATTCATTTTGTATGTTGTGAAGTTGTTTGCAATATTAAATTGAAATATTTGAAGAAATAAAATGACTATAGGCAACTGAAAACAAAACCAACAAAGTTTGAGCTCTCCCTTTCAAGATATATATTTAGCATACAAGATAAGCTAGTGCACTCTGATGTTTGTCACTACCCAGTATGCACTAAAAGGTGAGGTGTATCTGTTGTATGGTATAGCCAGGGGTTAACTCTGATAACAGCACGTAAAACAGCCAGGTTACAGAGGGAAAAATGACCTTCAAGGAGGTAAAATGGTAAAAAGGTTTTATTGCTTTATTTTAAAACTAAAAGCTAGTTCTGCCCAAGCCCAAAACTTAATTAGTTCAATTATTCAAATACACATGAAAAAAACAAATGTATTCTGTAATTAATTAATTTATCCTGTAAAACCAAAAAAACTAACCAGTCCACCTAATTAGTGCAATTCAAATTAAAATTCAGCCTCAAGTTCAAAATAAAATTCTTATATTCATCCTTCCAGTGGACTCCCTGGCTGGAGTTTGCAGAAACTACGGAATGGCCTCAGAAGTTAGCTCAGAAGCTTCCAAATGTCCCATATTTGAACAGGTATATATAGGTGATGAGGTCTTTCCCACACCACTGAGATAAGTCCTGCAATGGATGATCATTATACCTAGTACTCCCACCTCTGCACTACTATGCTCTTGAAGGAACAATTAACCATTTCAATATGAACTTCAGTGCACAAATCATCAAAACTGTTCATTACATATATTTGTTGGTATATATGTAACAGCTGTCAGCTCCCCATGTGAAAAAACCAAGTCCAGACATATCAACCACTCAAAAGTAGTTAAGCAGTGTATTCTCAGGGCATTGTAAAATGTCACTGGTTACTCAAAACAGCACTAAAATGTCATGCTATTATAGAAAGAATAAACAAGCCACAAAAACCTCATTCTCTACAGAGTTTCACGGACTTTGAGGATAGTCTTAAATGTTCATGTCCCAGCATCCAAAGGTCATGTGACCAAAACAATGAAGAGATAAACAGTCAGACATGGGCACAGCGATGTGCTCAGGTGGATCCTTAAATGTTAAGTGGCACACATAGGACACAAAATTTAAAATGCAACAACAACCACTTGCTGTCAATCTCATCCCTAACTCAAGACCTTACTCAACAAACTACAAATTTACTCAACACCTGTAGCTTAGGTCAGTAACACTAAGTTAGCAACAGAATGCCTGCCAAGTCCCCTTTTTGCTTGACATTGCTATTTATCTTCCTGCTGTCTCTATATGAGCCAATGAGAAGATAGTGGGTAAAAACAGGAATGGAACGTTGCACCATTTTCCTCTCTATGCTGAAAAACGTGTTACATTCAGAACACTGCAGCACAATGCTTGTTGGTGTTGACATCTTACACATGTTAATTTTTCAGATTATGAGTTAAGCTGTAATTAGTCTACTCTTCTACATCAATCACCGTGAACTGAAAGCTCCTGACAAGCTGGTTTTTCTGCCATATCCCTCGATATCAAGTGTCTTAATTTTAAGATCCATTCCAGATATTTTTGAGCAGAAATCTTTTTTAGATAAAACATTTAGACAAAACCATACTCTATTAGGATACTTGTGTTCATCAAACAGAAATGGAATGCTATAGTGGTTCTGGCAGCATGACTGTCTAGTTTTAAAATAGAAGATTTTTTTCATCTCTGCCAACACGCATGAAAATGAAAATGAAAATGTGCTTGCAGTTGAAACACTACAACCACACATATATAAGACCAGCTGGCCAAACATAAAGACTGGAATGAAGAATGGAGCATTTTATTGATACTAACAAGATATTCTTCTCATGCAGAAGCAAATGCTTCAGAATTACCATACAATTTTTATTAGTAACCCCGGTGTACATTTGCTTCAAACCCAAATTAGCAGCTGTAAGAGACCGGCTACTGTTGGGAGACTGGTGTTTATTCACTAAAATGCCGTTTTATCCCTGGCCACTGAAAGGGACTGGAGCATATAATAGATGTTTAACGGTATTGTACTTTGTTTTCATTGATTATTTTGAAGACTATAGCTTTAAATGAAACTACACTTTGAAGTGGAGCACTTACACGTATAATTAATGGCACTACAAAGTAGAACTGGAGCACATGTAATTATTAACACTACCAAAACATGGGGTGATCTGTGATAATAAATCCTACCCATCTCACTAAAAAACTGACTGTAATGGCAGCTATGCATCAATCTGTTTATGTAGTCTATCTCTGTATTGTCTTTGGAGTTTAGCAGCAACATTAATAGTTGGTGACTTGATGGCTGGAAGGTTGTCTTTGCACACAATGAGTCTGTTGTCACTACTAACACTGCTGCCTCATGCTGATCTTGTCCTACCCAGTTTATATGTTATAAAATATCAAGAAAAAACACAGAATTGGAAGACATTAGACCAAAGGGAAGTTTTGTGCTGATACCGAACACATATGGACACAGAGAGGTTCTCATGTGTTTCAAGAAAAGTAAGTATGTGCATCTGAACCGCTGTACACTGCATCACCCACTAAACTTACACTGAACAGGCTCATCTCTCACTGACAACAATTTAGCAACTTCCAGGCAATTGAACTGGCACTAGAGGTCACTGATGGGGAACATAACAAGGAATTCTGGATGCTATCCCTTCCCTGGAGAAAAAAGGACCTTTAGTTTTCTCTACCATGAACTTCCAGTCAAAGTCAACTAATCACATAGCCCAGACTGAGATGTGCGAGGGACAGTAATGTTGTCTGCTGTCTACACTTGGAGCAAGCACCTTTCTTGACTGAGCCACTAGAAAGAATAACATTTTAAGTATATAGTATATAATTTAAGAGACAAAGTGCTGTGTAAAGGTTAGAATCTGGGTGTCAGGGAATGCAGGCCTCGCCAATAAGAGGTAAAATATAAGAAGATACAATGCCAATAACAAGAAGGTAAGATAAGGGGTACAAGAAATGAAGGAGCTATTGAGAAAAGGTTTGTTTTACACAGAAGTCAGGTGCATTACACAAAAGGCCCATGCATTATGGCAACAATAAAGGTAAGCAGAGCTACATTATCAGGCATTTCATAACATAATGACAGGAACTGTGTTGTAAATTCTAGTGGTGGCATAATGAATACTGAATAATTACACAAGCCTGCCTCTTCTGAACTCTTGTTTTTCATATGAAAACTATGTAACATCAACAATTGATATATCTGTAACACATATTTTGACATATAAGGAATCCAAAATAATTTGTTTCTTGCATTTTTATTTCATATTTAAACTTTAATGTTAATACCGTAATTCCATACTTTTAAATCACACCCTCTCTCACACACAAAAACAAATTCACACACAAGTGGCAGTATGTGCAAATAGGCAGGTTAAGCATAGGTAGCTTGTAGCTAATAATGTCAATTTATTGCACAATTACAATTAACAGTTAAATTCAGTTAGAATATCAGCGATTACTTACTCCATTTTGCAGTGCAGAAAGAGGTTTTAGTGTTTCTGTGCAAGTGCATCCACAGACGACAGCCTTATTTCACTGAACTTCAATGCCAAGTTACCATGACAACTGAGATGCTGGTGGAGCCCAAGTGGTCGTCATCATCTTTCGCCTAGGCCCTCTGGTGAAAGTGGATTATGTACCTGAAGGATTTCCCATTCTAACCACTATGTTTCGGACATGTCATTAGCTACTTATATAGTACTATATTACTACTATATATTGGTAAGGTAAAATTGCTGGTGAGACTATATAAACGAGCCAAATGATAACTTGAGTCTGCCAAAATTTGCAAAGCTATTATTGAATGCCTAACTCAAAACTTTAGCATAGCAACTAGAGGCTATGTGTTCACCCATTCTGTGTTAAGCCTCAGTGGGGAGAATAGGGGCAACTATCACTGACTACAACTTAGCAACTTACTGCATAGGGAGCTAATGTTTTCTGCAGGTCACTGATGAACACTGTGGCAAGGAACCATGGCTAATGTAAACCCACCCTATACAGCAGAATAAAGCACAGCCCCAAACTGAACGACTACCTGATTTGAGAATTTTTTTGTCTATTGTCTAAATTATATCACCCACATTTGTCAGTAGATATGTTAGTGCCCTAGCAAGATGGCTATGCTATTATCAAGCAAGCTAACATTAGCTACTCAGCTGCTATATTGGTCCTCTACAACAATGCCAGCTAATGTAGGCTAAACACCACAGATAAAAAAAACTGCAGTATATCTGTACCACCAAAGACAGGGTATTCAATCCAAAACAGCCATCTGACAATATAATATAAACACCTGTTATCTAGAGACACCCTGCTGCAGGGTATATTGAAGTTCTGTACACCGAAGCAAAGTTACACTTTGCAATCTCAGAAATGAAATCCCTGGGCTGGAAATGTGTTTTTCAGCTCACTATTACCAACATCTGGTATACAGTGGATCTAGAAAGACTACACTCCCTTTCAAAATTCCTTGTTTATGGTGTCTTAAAGGCTGAAATTAATACAAGTGAAATCAGACTTTTTAAGATTAATTTACTCATTGTAACCAACAATATCTAAGTGAAATCAAATGCCTCAAGTTTTCAAAAAAAGTATTAAAAATAAAAACCTTTAAATACATTAGTTGCATAAGTCTGCACACCCTTAAAGTAATACTTGCTGGAAATACTTTTTGCTTTTATAACTACATTGAGTCTGTTTGGGTAAGTCTCTACCAACTTCTCACCTCTAGATTTCACAATTTTCTCCCATTCTTCTTTTCAGTAGAGTCCAAGCTCACTTAAATTGTGAGGGGACCGCTTATGAACAACAATCGGGTCAGTCCAAAGATTTTCAATGGGGTTGAGGTCAGGGCTCTGACTGGGCCATTCAAGGACAGTGATCTTCCTTTCTTCAGCGATTCCACTGTAGATTTGGCTGTGTGCTTTGGGTCCCTGTCATGCTGCAAGGTGAAATTCTTAACCATCTTCAGTTTTCCTGCAGAGCGTAGCAAGTTTTTCTCTAAAATCTTTTGGTATTTTGCACTATTTAGTTATTTTGTACTATTTAGACGAGAAACAGCCCCACCTCCACACTTGACAGTAGGGACTGTGTTGGCTTTGCACAAGACATATCATTTGTAATTAAGGCCAAAAAAGTTCTACCTTTTTCCACGCGGCAACAGAAGATACAGAGTGTCTTATTGCATAATTCAAACCACACTGGGTGTTTTTGTGAGAAGTGGTTTCAATCTTGACATCCTACCCCATAGCTCAGAATTGCGGAGAACACATCTAATTATTGCTAAGTCCATATGCTGGCTAATCCTTGCCATAAAACCCTACAGCTCTTTTAATATTGCTCTTGGCCTCCTGGTGGCCTCCTTGATGAGTTTCCTCCTTGCATGGTCATCCATCTTGGAGGTATAGCCTGATCTAGGCAAGGTCTTGGTGATGCCATATTTCGTCCATTTATTGATTGTGATTTTTACTGTGTTCCATAAAATGGCCTTTGATATCTTCTTATAAACCTCTCCTGATCTGTACCTTTCAATAATTCAATCCCAGAGATGTTTTGGTAGCTCCTTATTGCCCATTTTTTTTTTTTTTTTACATACGCTGACATGCATGAAGAAACAGGGAAACCTGCTGGGAAAACCTACAGAAGCAGCTGACTTTATCCTGAACTAACCAGAATCACTTCCTATAGTTCAGAGGTGAAGTCAGTTACCTTTGGGCATGATTTGTATGGTAAATGATTAGACCTGAGCACAATTACAACTCCCATTATAAAGGGTGTGTAAACATATGCAACCACGGTGTTTTCATTTTTCTATTTTAAATTAATATTCATAAATGTTTTGCCTTTTTATTTTACTTTGATGTTGTGTGTTACCCTGTCTAAAAAAATCTGATTTCATGGGTTTTCATTTCAGGTCTCAAGGCAATAAAAACAAATTTTGAAAGGGTATGTAAACTTTCTAGATCCACTGTATTTTAAAAATCCCTGTGACAGCTTTTTCATAAGTATATATGTTTTTGTCTGTATGAAATAAGTTTTCTAACAAAGTCAAAGAAATAACTAACAGATGCTGCAACACACTTGAGAATCCTACCTTGCGGCCTGTATATTCTAACAGTGGAATCTTGACACTGCCTTGATATTTACATTGAAAAATGCACTTCAACTTTGCTTCAGTAATAGTCATTCCTGAAGAATTTCACTATTTTATAGTCACATGACATCAAAGGCTCTCAATTGCCAATCATGAGAATTTCTTCCCTTCCTCTATTAGTCTGTTACTGGTTTACAGCAGGGGGTATTTTAAATAATTTTTGTTTTGATTTTAGCCATATGGTTCCTACAATTAAACTCTTCATTTGTGATCATTACATTTTACATTTATACCACTATAAATTTGTTCTCTACAATGCTTTCAAGATTAAAATACAAAAGAAAAAATACCTGCAAGACAGATCATTACACTCCCAGAAAAAGGTGATGCAATCAGGCTTGGCTAAACAATTTTACCCCTTTCCCTTTTCTTCCTTATCTTCATTGTTTTTGTCTTCTTCTTATTTTCCTGCCTTCCATCATCTATCTTGCTCTGGGCCCTCAGGTTACATAACCATTGATCTCTCCATATAATTATCCAATTGTCAAATCTTTCATTATAGCCAGTTAAAAGCTGCAAATTTCCCATTTTAGAGGAAATGATATGAGATATATCTTATTTATGTGCAAAAGCTAGCTAGCTAAATAGCTAACCAAGCTCTTAACCAGAAGATTAATAATACTGCTACAGTGACAACACCTCAACAGGGCAAGCTATCTATGTTTGTGGATCTCTTGGCTTTGTAAAATTTTGAAATGGTGAATGAAACTGAACTTGACAATCAAGGTAATATTTAGTGGTCA